>CM067382.1:26052824-26589732 GCA_034510155.1 Eucriotettix oculatus | reverse complement strand
CTTCATAGAGATTTAACCGGTTGAAAATGCCATTAATGACGTTTCAGGACGACCGCCGCAATTATCATTCCATAAACGGCTCGATAGTTGTTTATGTAAATAGTACCATTTATAGAATTCGACGAGAGTAATTTACTTGCAAGATCTGTGGGCATTTTTAATGTCTAACACTTGAGGACGGTTTTAAATAATGAATGAAACGCTATGATATGTTCTAAAATTGAGAATATTAATTAGTTATACAATGTTTACTTACCTACTTGCTATTGAGTTTAGTTTCTGTTTATAGTTGTTTGTTGATTTCTTTCACTTCTTCTTCTCTGAAATCCATTCCTCCTGCAGTTCCACACTTTTTAAAAATTTTTTCCCTTATATGTAGATATATTTATCTGGATCCCTGACATATAAAAGCTGATGTGTTCCTGTAGAATCAAGAAATTCAATAATCACTGACTGCTTAAAATACTATTATGGCTTCAAATCACGGGATTGAAACTGATGAGAAAAGAAATTTAAAATATATCACTAACATGAAAAAGAGAAACATTTCACACGTAAACGTACAAATCATTTCTCGTAATTATTTTAGATAAATAATAACATTCGGAATGCAATAGGACTAGTAAAATATTTTGCATTTTCGTTTGTCGTTACATATTTTGTATCCTGACTTAGGTTTTGTGATACTAAATTTGTGGTTTTTATATTTAACCTAAATTCCAATAATTTTACTAATCTGCAAGAGAACGCTTGTTTGCTATTTTTCATATTTGTGGCTAGTTTTTCCTCTGCCACGTAAAGTAAAATTATGAGAGAAATAGAAAAGAACGTAGTTGCATTATGAACTGGAATCTCTTCAGGGTTTTATGGCACTTAGTTATTGAAATATAATTAACTTAAAACAATAATTTCAATACGGATGTTGCCACCGACAATGGCCTAAAATAGGACTTCGGGGGGCGTGTGCGGGCATTTTGAGACAATTTGGAGTGTTGCTGGTGTGTTTGGCGGCTTAGGGAGTCTTGAGATGAACATTTTGGGACAATTTGGGGTGTTATGGTGGTATTCGGTGGCCTCGAGGGGTTTCAAACGTGCATTACAGAAATACAGATAAACGTCTCTTTCAAGAGACGGATCTCATATATAAAAGGATTTTTCTTAAAAGACGAAAATAAGTTTTACGGGATAAAATGTCCGTTCGAGTAGTATAATAAATCAGAAGGTTTGCCAATGAAGGCAAAGGATCAACAAATTCGACGTTAAAATCTAAATTTAGGCCAGAGGAGATCTTACACATCTATAACAATAATTATTTTAAGGATCTTACCACCGACATAAATAAACCACTGCTCTTAGGACTATTTCCCGGGGAGGGAATCATAATCCTAAATATTTCAACATTACGATCCTATCCACGTAAAAAAACTAATAAAATGTGAGAATTCTTGGCCTCAAAATTACTTCAAGACTTTGAAACATTTTCAAGTTACTATTCC
Organism: Eucriotettix oculatus; assembly: GCA_034510155.1. Classification (NCBI taxonomy): domain Eukaryota; kingdom Metazoa; phylum Arthropoda; class Insecta; order Orthoptera; family Tetrigidae; genus Eucriotettix; species Eucriotettix oculatus. Next base: position 26,588,236 of record CM067382.1, on the reverse strand, counting down.
CGAAATACGCTCTTGTAACATTTTTACAAAGTTTTTATTTTATTTTGCTTTATATTTATGAAAAGTACTGTATTGGGAAATGTATACTGCAATGGCGGTTCGTGAGTATTTAAAGTTATGTGCTACTTCGCCCCAAGGATAATTTCCCTTACGTGAGATATTATTGATACAACATCTACAGTGTTGATAACACTCCGTGGCACGTAATATGTTTCTTAATCTAATTTCGTCTGCCTTACGTGTAATAGAAACGAATTATTGAAATAGTAAAAATATAAAATCAAATTGGCTCGAATTCTTAACTCGAACATATTTTGACGTCTTACATATTTAAAATAAAGAAAGTTAATTTTAGGAAGAAACCACCTATAAGAGGAATGCTGTATGCAGGATCGTGCGGTAATTTTCTCATAATTTTAAACGTTTTTTAATTTTAATGACTTTTGGTTGAATAACATGAACCAAGACAAGTCCATAAAGAGCAATATTTTATTTAATTCGTCAGAAACGTTTAAAACGGTGTCCTGATGAGGCCGCCTCTGCGGCAGCACGCACGTTCTGCTCGTCGCTGTGCTTTTTGTAGCTCATATAATTGTTAAATCTCGGAAGATCAGAAAAGTGGAAAGGAAATACTGCGCTTGCGTATTTCTCATTCCAGACAGGGTTCTATTGCTATAAAGAAATTAGCCCAGATGTATGCAGGAAGGAGCGCTCTGGAAGGCGGCTAATTTAAAGTCTTCTAAATAGAAGCAGAAATTCTTAAAATTACGAAACAAATAATAGCACATATGCACCAGCCGCCTGTATACATATAACTGACATTTATTTAATTTTGGCTTGCTTTGTTTGGCATAACTGTGATTGTTTTTAAAATTTGTCCTCTCGCTGTTGGTGATAAACACCGTAACTTCGCTCGCATAAATCAGAAAAGGTCTATTGTCTGACGTAACTGTTTCTCTGAAAGTACTGTACTTTTTCTTTAGCTTGACTCTACTCCTGAACTATACTTTATTTTTCCATGATTTACATATGCCATCTTCTTCTACCAGAACAAACGGTGTACCCAAAATTGAAACTGTAATTTAAATGAAATTGTTTTTATTTAGTCTGGACCTAAAATAGCGCCCGATTCAATGCCAGAGAAATTTTGTCGACTATAAATATCAAATTTGAATAAGAAGGGTTATTATCAGATACCTGCTGAGAAAACGTGTCGTGCTGCCATTTAGCATGTGAACTGCTTTCAATTTCTCAATTACCAGGGGTCATGGTTATGTTGAATCCGGGTCCCAGGATGCGTCGGACGCTGATAAATAGCCATGACATCCATCGTGAAGTTGGAATTACGATTAGCGGTCCTTAATGTGGCGACCACGCGCGTTCCGCCCGACGAAGTTCGTAATGAGGCCGCAACAATTAGCCAAAAGAACCGACCAGATTGGCTTCATCGCCTTCATGGCGCCAGCAAACAGGAAGCAACAGGCCGTCGTCGCCTTCCCAGATCCTGAGATCGCTGATATTGTAATCCTCAGCCATTATGTCCAAGGAGCAGACGTTTCTAATAAACACGCAGAAACACATGCACACACGCATATGTAATAGAAATGAAATATTTTTAAATGTTGTCCCCATCTGTTATTTTTATTGAAAAAATAATTTACCCAACGAAAAGCTTGTAATATTATATCTACTCTGCATACCGTCCTATAACTTCTGACTTTATTCTGCATGATATCTTGAAAAAAAAAATTGAAAAATCAATTTACTTAACATTTATTTAATTTACAATATACAATAATTGAATGTTGCACCGGTCCCAACCCAATCCTTTAAACTTCCACGCTGACCACTTTCTTATATACCGACACGGACAAGAGCAAGCATTCCGGCCTGAATCACCCAATTCAAAGATCACTCTCTTTATCAGTCAACATTATCTAGTTACTCATAGACAAGTACAATCTCCAAACTCTTACTTTCCAACTTCTTACTTTTTGCTGAAATAGTTCTCGGGTTTCCACTCGTGTACAGGTGCGATTAAACGAACGGGTGGAAACCCAACAACTATTTCTGCATCAACTACATCGGGAAAGCCTTCGTTCACTTATTCTTACTCTTTAATGTCCACTGCTTAATTTCCACTCTTATTAAGTGCTTAATGTTCAAAACTCCATTTTCCTCTGTTTTAACACCTTTTCCCCATTTCATTTTCCATTATTTCATTTCCTTCGGTGGCGGGTGCCCGATCCTCTCCTGTCAAAAGTAGTTATCTTTCGACTTTGGGAAGAGCCATCCGCCCCACTCCACAGATGTTTTGGAAAAAACACTATGTTTTCCTGAATGCCAACGAGTTTAGAAAAACCAGGCCGGCGACGAATTATCTAGGTCTGTAATCTTCTTCAACCTGGGTCAAGTCGACTGCGTTTGATTTTGCACCGCCAAATTCCGAATATAGTTGTGTCTTACAATCTCCCAAATTGTGATATGTCTCATCTAAAATTCAGACAAATTGATTAATTATGGGTGTTACCATTCACGAACGGTAAAAGGCATTATAAAATCAGAGTCTATGATGTGGACATGTTTCGATAACCCAATTTTCCGAAAGTGATTATGACCGTAATTCTTCCAAACATAGTCAATAACTAAATCCCTCTTTTCCTATCAGTTCTCCATTTTAGTATTATCCAATAGCGATGATATTTCTTGTGTAGTAGAGAGATCATAGTGATATTATGAAAATGAATAGTGTTATAAAGAAAATTATTACATAAATAGTAATGCCTAAAAAGACAGAAAAAATATTTAATAGTTTAAAGTGAGAAGTTACAAAATTCCTCTTACAAACTTTTACTGTACATAACCGTGTATTTAAGATAAATTTATATTTCCTAGGAGACCTTTAAACGTTAATCTATGTATTGCACTTTCAGCGTTGTGTTGAGTTGACAATGTACCTCCAGTTCAATAGCAATTTCAAAGGTGTACACATTAAATTATTGCTCAAACAATAAAAATTAATAAATATAATGGAAAAGTCACCAAAATATGATTTTTGGCGGGAGAAAAATTACTATGTAATATCACGTCAGTGTCGGCTAAATAAATATAGTGGCGGATAAATAAATATAGGAAAAAATATTTTCTTAATTTATAAGGACGTTGTAAATTTAGGCTCCGACTTTAAACTTCCCTCCTTGCGGTACACTCGCTTTCCCTAATGCAATTAACTGTCAATTTCTTTGAACAGCACATTTTTTCTGTCTTCTATGAGAAGAATGCACAGAATTCCATTTCACACTCCTGCACTACATTAAAGGCCCAGAAATTGCCTCCTTTTGGAGCTGTAGGCCAATGAACACATAAAATACTGTTAATATTAGTAGATTATTAATCAAATGAACGTTATTTCTATTTACGAAGGGAATGTACTTTCATGTGTCATCTTAGAGCAAAATTTTCTGCTTTTACAAATTAGACACAAATGGAAACTCTGTAAGCGGAATTAGAAATGTAACATATTACGGCTCGGGCCATTTGCTGCAGTGTGCTGGTATCACTAAATATGATGAAGTACTATCACTTTTGTTTTACATAAAAATTGTTCCTTAGGATGCTGTAACATATAACATCAGCCGCTCCAGTATCACATTGTATTTAAATGGGTGACACTGAATCGAAATAGTTTTGAGAAAGACACGTAATATCATTTATCGGCTTTAACTGTGATAAGTTGAAGCAGTAATTTAATTTGCATATAGTAAATAAATAAAAATATGACCAAATAAGTCAGCAAATAAATTTAATTAATATAAATACAACATAGTTCAGCCATTTTAAAATTTACCTGAAGCAGTCCAGTTTGTAACGTTGTATTTATATTAATTAAATATTAATCTAATTAAAAAATTTTCCTTACTTATTTAGCCGTGTTTTTAACTATTAATTTTTAATCAAATGTTAGAAAAATTATATTTAAATTTTCATACATTTGACAATGAATAACTAAGTTACATCATCAAAACAACATATTGTTGAAAATTCCATCCAATATATTAAGGATTCATTTTTTTAGTTATTACAGGATTTATTTTTGTGTTCAACATACAATAATTCTTCAGTATTTCTTTAAAAGTTTGATCAAGAAGATGATTATAATTTTAGCAGAATTGCGAACAATTACTTGCTGAAAAATTTAATATACCACGGGCGAATGAATTGCAGTAAAGTAAATAAGTATATAATAAAAATTTAAATGCCCGAAAAGATCTAATCACCGGACAAAACGTTTTATTGTTTACAATTTAAGTTATCATGATGCATTTGTTATTACTTATTTTTAATTATAACATCTTTCTTTCTGATTTAAATCATTTATAAATAATCATGGCGAAGGAAGTCAGAAAGAAAAATATGTTTCATTTAGGTCAATTTTGTCGGCAAAAGATATTACATACTTTTCCTAATCTATAACAATTTAGCTAAGTTATTCAGATGTATATGGTATATTGAAATTTTTAGCAGGGTATGATTGATTGGATGTTGGCTTCTGTCATCGTCGGTTTTTCTTATGAAACACAAATAAGCCGCAAATAAGTAGTACATAATAAATTAAAAGTATTGTTTCTAATAAAAGTGAAACTGAAACTCTAACAAGACAAACAAGAAAGTCGCTGTGAAGCAGAAGCACCGAGAGTAAATGAGTCTTTCAGCGAAAAGTCCCACGGTTAAATTAATTGAAGTTCTGGTTGAAGGACAAATGCAAAGTTGTGTGTCCCATAAGAGAAGTTGAATGAATTTGTGAGAGCATCTTTCTAATTTAAATGTGGAAAGTGCACACTTTCATTTAGTTCTCACGGACCGCTGTTGTTTTCTTCTGAAGTCGTTCCCATCTCTAACAAGGGACATACAAGTGAAACTACGCCGCAATGTCAAAGGTTCAACTGAAGCTGAAAGAGCTCCACTCAAAATATTTTCGTCTTAAACAGCTGTTAGTGGATAACGCGACAAATCGAATTTACTGTAGCAATGCATTAGGAAAATAGAATATTGCCTTTTAATCATTATTAAATTAATTTAAAGGATATAGCATGATGTTTATTTATTTTTATCGAAGTAAAAAATTCCCACGTGCAGTTGGGGAATAGAATGTGTTTACAGAGATAAAATCAGTAAATAGTTTATAATACGAAATATTTCGATAGAAATAGTAACTCGAATAGGCTTATTATAAAATGAAAATAAAATAAATCATGAATTTATTTATTTACTGTACCAATGTCGTGTCATAAAAAAAAACATATTTAAATAATGCCGCCGAGCCGTTCGCCATGACGGTACCGCGTGACGTCACGAGGAGAAGTTCGCGAACGTCAGACAGATGTCGCTACAGTTTTAATATGGCGGCTGTGCAGTGTTTTCGGTGAAAGTTCTTCCAGTCAGTATTTTGGTTCACTAGTGTTACATGGAGCTCAAGTGCATCACGTTCTACCCAACTCGTACAGTAACAGTAGATTTTTACTCTGCAAAAATGTAGATGTGACAAATGATTATAAAATTGTTTGTGAGATGTTGACAGATAATTCATTTTTACTTAATAAGACTGTGACATTTAATTTTGAAACTTGGCCGGCTTGTGTTGATAGTTTTCATGTTCTGAGAAAAACTTTCGTGGAGATGAAATACTATAGTTTGGTGACATAAATTGAGCATTACTTTTATTAATTTGATACCGAATAGGCAAAACATTGCCCGGTTTCTGTCAAATTGGTTGTGGAGTATTGTGATGGTGACATCCACAGCGACACACTTTAATATTTTTATTTTTCCTGTTAAAGAATTATATCCACTAATCATGAGGTATTACGGCTTTAAAGATGACCTCTCTACCTCATTCAGCATGTTGAGTTTGAATCAGCTTGTAACATAATATGGTACAAAAAATTATGCAAAGTGATTGAATTTATTTTCCCAGCAACTGTTACTTCAATCATGATAGGAAAACAAAGTGGGCGTGATAGTGATAGTGGTTACTGTGAACTACAGCCTAGTAGTGAAAGACATTTTCAAATATGTGATACTAATCTAATTCCATCCGTCCATCCCGAAAGTGAGACTAAGGATTCCTTGACTGAGGAATCTGGACCAAAGAAAAACTCTCGAATGACTGGATCATCATGTCAGGCACTACGACATGCAGTATCAGCTTTAAACAGACTCGATGACTTCACTTGTGAGAAGATAGGATCAGGATTCTTCTCTGAAGTGTTCAAGGTAAGTTTGCATTGATTGTAATTTGCAAGAGTTGATTGATGTTTCTTGTGTTTTCATGTACATAAGGGAAAATTTATTTTTGGATAGTTTGAGAATTATCTTACTTGTTTGTTAGACATGTTAACCTTCTGTGACATCCTTATCAATATACAGGTAGTCCAAACTTTGCTTGACCGTAGAATTTAATTAAATTAAATACATTATCTTATTTAGTTACCTGATTTATTGATGAATTACTGTAATTTATCATATTGTTCTTCATTTTATGTAGATTTGTGAACAATTTATAGAAATGGGCTTCAATAATAAATTGCACATGGTATTTAAGGTTCAAATATGCATTATAAACCAGATCAGTAGGAAGTTCAATTATCCAACATATAAATTTGTTTACAATATTTTTGTTTTTGAAATGCATGTTAATTGTTTTTCTTATAACTAATGAATATATTAGTTCATTATAACATTTGCCTTGGAGTATTATAAAATCTCTGCTTGTATTTTAGTGTACTACTTCAAGTATTCTTATTTTATCTGTAAATGTGACTTTTTAAAAAACTTATTTAAATCAAAATATAATTATACATCTATAAATGCAAGATCACCATGTAATGTAAGTATATTGTGTAATTTGGAAGACAGACAGAGGTCACATGGAATAGACGAGCCCATTTATTTACTTCTCGACATTTCAATTTGAACCAGTTTGTCTATTTTTTTTACAATTGAAAAGATCTTTTCTACAAGAGGAATGGTATATTGATGATCTAACATTTTTTTCTTTTGGAATTATATATGGTCAATCAGTTCTGTCTAAGACAGTATTCCCCATCCATTTTTTAAGGTATTAATAATACAAATAGTTTTTCATGGTCAGCGCGTCAGACGAATGAAGCAAGTCGTCCTTTAAGATTGAGAAAGAACTTCCCTTTTAACGCCACGCTGTTTTTAAAATTTATAGGAAGAGTTTGTCACTCGGAGCTTTAAAAGCATCCGGAGGGGAAACGAAACCTTATCGACAATTCAGAGTTTGCCAGCTGATCCAATTAAGATGTATTTGTGAGGCCGACAATACGATCAGGATTTTGTGTTTGCCAACATTTGACAGTCGACGTAAGCCCGTGTTTCTGAAACTTTGATTTACTTATCAGCTTCGATAATCGAGTAACACACACTTTTGCATTTGATGGAATAGATAGTCAAAATATAAACTTGACGAATTTTCCAGTAATATCAATTTTAGAAGATAATAAAACGAATTGACGTTTTTAGTTTACTAAATGAACTCTTGAATTTAAAATAAAATCATGATACTGTTTTTCGGGTGGTCCGTTGCCTGGTTTAGAGAAGAAAATAAGGAAAACTAGTGGTAGAAATTGAAGAAAGCTAGTTTCGAATCAGCCAAGGTAGCACCTGAAAACCACCCCAATATTGACCCTTCAGTGTGAAGCCAGAGTATTTCCCCCTCAGAATCCTACAGACCCGTGCTCACCCTCTCTTACGTTAACTGATAGTATTGTACGTCTGCTGGTGATGTGGTTTGATATTTCTTTTGGGGAGGGAGGGTGCCAGTTATAAATTGCACGTGGTCTGTACCCGCAAATATGTAAGGGTATGGGCATGTGTTGTACACCATGCGGGCAGGATGTTTACAATGTGAGTCATTGGAGGCTCTGCGAATTGTCGACGGTGTTTCAGCGCAACGACCTTGAACTGCTTGCTATTGATAAATCGTCGTGATGCTGCCCAAGAAAGTGTTTACAACTTGCAGAGACGAATTACGGAACTGACGTGATTAATCATCTCGTTGGTTGTCATCTCTGGCTGCCAGACAGGTCTACGCCCTTTCCATTTACTATTTCTTTGCTCACCGTTTCCTCTAGAAATTTTCTTTGAAATTGGTGTAATTTTTTTGTAGATGTCCTCTAATGTTTATTAATGTTCTTCCCGAGGGTCTTCTGTTCTTTAATTACGAATCATATAGTTCAGTTTATTAATCAGTATGATACAAAACTGTTGGGGGCATAGACTTTTATGAATTTCAGAGAGAAAAGACACTCAAATTATTATTTTTTAAAAATTTTCTTTTGGAATTTCGCTCCTGTTAATCATAATCTAAGACGAACATGTTCGGTAAGTTCTGAAGAAAGTAAAATAAACATTTTGCGACTCAAAATAATAAATTAAAATAATCTGACATTATTAGTCTACCAGCCTATTCGCCAGGGAAAAAAATTGTATATTTTTATTTACTACGTTGCGCTCTTTGTATTTGGAGCCTAGTCATGTGAAATGTCGAATGAATTAACGGATTAAACTTTAGTCTTTCTTAATATCTTAATTTGATTTTAAATTACATCTGATTAGGTTCCAAGTTACAAATTAATTTTTTGTGACTCGTTTATTTAATCAATAATAATGGCCAACTAAGCCAGAAAAATAAAAGATAATGTATAATAACATTTTTTACATAAAATATATTTTATAAACTACGTTTCGTCCAAAATTCAGTACATCTTCCTAATTTTAGAACGAAACGTAGTGTATGTAATAAAACATATCTGTATAAATTATTATTAGTTATATTACTTTTTATGGTTTTTGGCCATTAATATTGATATTACTAGGAAGGAATTATACATAATTTTCCGACTAAGTTTTCCATAAATAAAAAGAGTGCCAATAAATCAGCTTATAATTTTATTGCTAATTCATTAATATAAATGCACGTTTCGCCTCTCTTTCGAGACTTCATCAGGGTTTAAATTTATCAATTCATATCCTTCACTTCTTGAATCCCTGGTCCGAAAAGATTAATAAATGTATTGAAGTATTTACGTGACCCGAATTGGTGCTAAATTGCTAAATTTTATGCCTGATGAAGTCTCAAAAGGGAGACGAAACATCGCATTTATATTAATTAATTAGCAATAAAATTATATGCTGACTTATTGGTCGTCTTTTTATTTATTGTAAGGAATCATATTTAGATTGTTTGATAATTTTATTTTCGAATAAGAAAATGTACCCTGTTAACTTTATTCCTCACAAGTTTAACATGTATCGTAAATTGGTTTCCCTTCTGTAAAGAGACCTTCTGTCAGCACCGCTGTAACTTAATCAATTCATTTTCGTTCCCCTTGCGAAGGAATTTATCCCCTCTAGCTCATTTTTATTTTATTTTCAAAGATGCAGAAGTAATTTAATTTTCAGCTACAATTTTTTACGGATCGTGTTCGTATCTGTCAAAAGATTGTCAACTCAGTGTGTTATCAAACGTTTTCCTTTTTAGTTAACCTCGTAGGTTGCTTTTATATCGGATAAAGCGAGTAACTAGTGATTAAAGGCTAATTATGATACTCCCAAATTTCTCTCATAGAAATTTGTGATTCTGTAAATCATTGCTGTTTGTAAGATATAACGTAAAAATAGCCACATTCTTATAATATCATATATATGCCAGATGATTGGCTGATCTCCAGTGTGTGTGGGAGGCGCTGCAGCATGGAATCTCTTCCGCATCTGATCAGATTAATAATTTTAACAGTCTCAAAAGTTTCAGCGGTCTGATACAGTCGACGGATAAAGTTCGTTTTGCCAGTTCTTTGCCGCTAATAATTCAATTTCAAAGAAGCTGTATCTCTTGTTACATTACAAAACAACTAGCGTCGTCGCCTTCAATTTTTGACTCTTATACAATTTTATCGCGAAATCTGAAAGGTAACAAGCGTATTTTTCTTTCCCTTATTCGTGCAGAAAAATTTCACCGCAAAGAAGTAAGAAACTCGGGCGAATCTTTAAATTTGATAATTTGAAAGTAAAATCACTGAGGTAGTTAAGAACAAAATGCCTGTTAAGAATCTGCATGTAAAGGAATATTCGTGGTGGACTTTTTCAAATAGGGTTCAAACTGGTTGCATATGTGCGTATAAAGGTGAAGGAAGAAAACCTCAACAAAAATTATCTTGATTTAAAATTCATCATCTGGTTTTTGCTGTGTGATATTTTTCATCAATAATCATAAATTTAATGTGATTGATAAGAGTTTTTACGTTTAAAAGCTCTGCCATTTTTTAATCATCCGACGAAGTAGTATTGAATTTGATACTTAATTTTGTTGTTGGCTATTTATCTAATTAGCCTTCACTCAAACCAGACACTTTTTATATAGTACTTTTAAAGTTCATAGGGGGATATTAGGATTTTTAATCGTCTGTAATGTACTGATTGCTTGCACTGATTAGTCTGCACGACAGTCCTTGAAAAACCTTGGCCTCCGTTATCAGTTACCTCCATTCCTTCCTATTCTCTGCCTTTCTTCTTCAGTTTTTAACACCGAAACTCCTGAGATCATCTTCTACGTCATGAATCCACCTTCTCCTCGGTCTACGTGTTCTCCTTTTCCCGTATAATCTTTGCGTGAACACTTTTTTTTTTGATCGGATGTGTTTCTGGCATTCTTTGTACGTGACCTGCCCATCTTATCCTTCTCCTCTTCTTTCCTGGCTCTACAACCCAGGGGAGTTTTGGCGTCGTGGACAACGCCTCTCCATCTTGATCTATCATACATCTCCTCCTTCTATCCTCTTAGATCCATTGTAGAAAGGACTGTTATCACGTTGTCCAACCACCTCGCTTTTGGCCTTCCCTTGTTTCTCCTGGAAAATAATCTCCCTTTCAGCTTATCCTCCCCTGCTAAATTTATACCACAAAAATTCCATATTTGTCTTTATTCTCCAACTTTCTATCTCGCAGCTATCCAAATATTTTCTCTAAAATTTTTCTTCCCGATCTTCACAGTCAGTCTTTTTCTCTTCTATAATGTATGCTGACAAATATTTTTATATCTGGATTATTTTGCGCTTTTATATTTGCCCCAAATTGAACGCTTTCTTTTCCGCTGTGGACGTGGGTCCGTTTTCTCTTCATCCTTAATTTTACTGATGTTGTTTCTCACGTAATTTTATATTTTTGACATTGTCTGAACGCCGTTTTCTTTATACTCTTACTACGGGACTGTATACTCTGCTATTCAGTACGAAGGGGATATGTTTTTTTTCACTATTTCATTACAATTTTAATTACAAGCACTATTTTTTTGTCGATGCGAGAAACAATAAACATTGGGCATAACCGCTCTGCATATTCTGTGAAATCTGGAAACGTTGTGTGTACTTCAGATACAGTCTCAAAACAAATTGACTACATTTTATAAGTTGAAAAGTGTAGGTGAGTGTTACTGAATTAACATCAGAAATTGATTGATATTTGCCTCCAATGCTGCTTTCTACACCCGACTTATCCCAGATCAGTTGAAAATCGAAGCTTAAGTGAAAAGTTCCGTTTGCATTACTTTTCCCTCAAACTCATACAAGAATTTCCAACCCAAATCCCATGCCGAATGGACCTGGAGCTCTATAACGGAAAATCTTAGTTCAAGAATGAAAATATGCCAAATTTATGTATGATGATAGGTTTCGTAAGAATCATTCTAGATTTTTTAAGTGAAATATTTAAGATTTTTACTGGGAAAAGTATCTCTTAAAGTAGTTTGATGAAATTGCCTTTATGCTGGGTAAATTGTCTCGTACATTGTGATGTACAGTGGAAATGCATGTATGGTGTGAACGGACATGGACGGGATGTGGAGAAAGTACTCCGCCGTTTCCACTTGTTGGCCCACAGTGGAACATTTGAAGTAATTGACGCCTTCTGCCGATGTTACCACGTGCCACATTCTGTTCCCAGGCTCCCTGTCTCCCTTTATTATGTTTGCCGTTATCCCTTGCATTATGCATCACGCCCTATTGTGCGCAGAACGTCTCCGCCAGCTTTTCGGTACATGGGCACTGAGGTTTATTGTAAACGACAATCTGAGAAATGCTTAATTGTAACGCGTTGTCAACTACTCACCGTTACGTGAAATAAATTCCTAACTAATTAATTATCAAGGTCTGCTGTCAAAGTTTATGGAGAACGTGCGTTTATTTGAAGTGTTTCAATTTACCATATTTGATTAGCGACAACACACAATTTATATGTAAGTTAATGATACTGTGCTATAACATGTAATACGGTGGCAATTACCTCGTAGTCGACCCGACATTAAATAATAAAAACATGATTATGTTTTGGACATTTTTTTTTCATTTCTATTCAGCAAATTTATCTTAGTCCATCCGCCAATCATTTCTTGCTAGTCTATTTTCTACTAAACTATACACCGATCCTTCCTGCTCTTTCGCCGGCTTCCATAAATTATTCCAATGTGTTTTTATTTTCCCACATTTATTTTGCACACGAAATAAAATTAACATCTCACTGAAAACAGTTTAGTGATGCTTTAGGATTTTCCTCATTTTAGAGGAGGAAGATTTGCCCGATTTTGAATAATAAATTTAGTAACTAGTTAAAATATCCGTCTGTTTGGAAATCTATTAATTGTAATACAGCCTATAACCCAGAAAAATATTATAAAATTTAGTAACAATTAATCAATTAATTCTAAAACATCCTATAAGTTGTCGAACATTAATAAAAACTTCATTAATAGTTTGTACGTATACAACGTTTCGTTCCTAAATTTCGAACATCATCTGGTGCGATGTTGGAGTGGAATCATAAAATTAAGAAGGATGTAAATTAAGACGTGCATGTTGCCCAGATGTCGTACCAAATTTATCGTGTGCTAATTATCCTTTTTATATTAATTTTTTCTGACTTTAGGCTGTTTTGCTATATATTTATTAATATAATTATCTTAATAATGTACAATTGCATTCAGTCACGTTGATTGTTTTGTCTCATCACAGCATTTTGCATAGTTTCTTTGTCTGATAAGAAACGAACTTGTTACCGAATATCTTATATGGTATTCACATTTTAGAAATTGGTCTGTTCCCTGTATCTCTTTTAGGTGAGCTACCTGTTAGGATCCTTAAATTAAAGTCCAAAGGGCCCTAGCCAATCTTTGGCTACCTTGCTGTACCTTCCACGTCACCCATTTCAATTCCCTTCCTATGCTATTAAAGGGAAATTGCCTGTTCAGGATCACCCTCGTGTAGCCTTTTACTCCCCCACTCCGTCCCAAAAAGGTCTGTTTTTACCGTATCATTATGATATTCTGTAATGTAGGCTTCTACATTTCCGCTGTGAAATGTTTAACTGTCGTGTTGCATTTAAACTGTTAAGACCATCCGTTTCCAACATTAAACTGGCGAAAAATCTGTATTATTCAGACGCGACGTCTGTGGAGAGGTAGAGGCTGCTGCACGATGCAGACGAGACGTTAAATTCAACGTCGGCCTAAACAGCGGCTGTTAAAATGATTCCAACAACATTTATATTTGTAAGCAAAAAAATACCCTGTAGTCCGTTTTATATTAGAAGTCGCCTAGAAGTTAATAATTTTCAGGAGTGCTGTTTGTCGGGTCCATTATTTCCAGCGTTGTGATTGGTTGATTCTATTGCAGAACTGAACGCCATCGGTCTTCTTATTTAAAAGAGGCTATAGGCCAGGCTGCCTCCCTAAACATTTGCATCTATAGTTAATCCTAAACCAGAATTTTACAATAACTTCGTAGCTTTCGCCATTTATGGCCGTTTTTATGAAATATTTGTTAAAATAATCACGGTAAGTAATACATATCGTTTACTTCGAGTAGCAACTACTTGTTATTATAATTAATCAAAAACAAGTGACCAGATAATAAAAAGTTAATTTGTATAAATATATGTATTACCATGATAATTTAAAAAAATATTTCAGATGGAAATTCTCGAAAGCTACTGGTTTATAATTTAGTACTGCAATTTATACGGTATTTAGGCGTGTATAGGCTGCACATTTTTACTAAAAATATGCAAGGAAATAAGGGGTCCGTCTTGTCCATGGATTTTTCTAATAAAATACAGTAAAAACCCCTTTACTAGTATAAAACATTGGTATCTACATACATTACAATGTATTGCATTCAAACATGATTTAAATATCTTAATGTCATTCCTCATCCCTCGACACTTTTTCACTCTCATTGTCGCTGCTAGTTGACTCCTAGAAGTACAAAAAAGTTGTCAACAAATACTCCGATGTAAAAAGTGGCTTTAGGAATGTGTAACATTGTCACATTTTGCAGAAAAGCTTCTTAGAGTCTACAATGGGATTTAGAAAAAAATTCTCACATTTTTTTCTTCAAAATTATACACGCAAGCTTCAAGACACGCCTAAATACGGTAATTAAATTGTAAATTTGAGGACTTCTCTGTAGTTTTGAAATTTGAGTATTGCCCAAGACTTTAAATATAGTTTGGATTTACATTTATTTCCTTCCCTTAATAAAATAACTACGCGTTAAGAGAATTTTGGGTTTGGACAAGCATAGGTTTCGTGCTTGAAAGAACTTTAATGCTATGGCGCGCTTGTGAGACCGTGAAATTGTCTTTCTAAGTTTACTATTTTCTTTTTTTTTCTCTGGCTGTGAAACCACGTGCGAGGAATCCACTAATGAATTAAATTAAAAGACCAGATCTCAAGCAGGACGTCATTCGCCATGCCTTCCCGGAAACCGCAACTTTCACATAACTTCGCAAAAAGGTATCACTTTCATCGTAGTGATGAACCCGTCTGCCAACTTTCCCGACTGGAAGTTCCGAAAGATAATTAATTCTATATATGTACACACACGCATTATACTAACTATAAATAATACAATTATAATTAACTAATGTATAATCAGTTTGCAGAGTAAAAAGCAGACTTATCTTTTTTGAACATCAGTAGTTATATATTTGTACGACATTAGTTGATTCCGTGAATAAATAAATAAAGCGGCCACCAAGTCAGAAACAATTTTTTAATAAAATATTAGGACGTTTAGTTCCTATTTTGGTAATACTTAAGGTTTCCAATCATAATAATTTAATGAATATATTTCCTGTAATATTATTCACATTAAAGAAATTCTAAAATTTTGGACAATGTTTCTAAAAGCCAGTGCCTTTCACCCATATTTCTGTAAATTTCTTTCAAAATTTTATTTATTGAAAGTTTGTAGTAGTATACATTCATCCATACCATATTTGTTAACTTATGCTACAAGAATTACTCACTACGAAATTTGTTACCTTTACTTGTTCCCAAACAGGAACGAAACGCGGTGTTATTTAGTATTAAATTGTTTCTGACCCATTGACCGATTTAAACTTGTTTTAATATACCATTAAATATTTGAATTAAGTGTTCGTCTATTAAAAGTAGCTAATCGGAATATAGGTATTCAGTGATGCATATTTTTCAAGTTATATTGATCCATTTTAGTTGTATACACCGACAATTTTAGAAGAGAATTTACAGCTTCTCAAAATTTCTCTCTGATTAGAATAAATAAAACCGCATTTTCAGAATAATATATTTTTTGACATCTGTATTTAACCACAACATACATTAAGTCATTTTTATAATTAAAAAAATATTAATTACAATTTTTTAATTTGAAGTCCTACGTTTCGATACTTATTTCTACTTTCTTCATATTTTGGCGAAACTGAAATGATGTTACGGCAGTTTCTTCACTTCGGCTATATTATATTATTTATGTTTCTTCATAATTTTTTGATTGTTTTTTTAGCATTTTTCACTATGAAGCACGCTAGAGTGAAAGCCTGAATATAGTTACAAGACAAGGAATGTTCCTTAATGAAGGAACGTTTAGTTTATGTTAATTTAATTTTTGAAATACGATTTTAGTAATTGAGAGACAGAATAATCACTCGTGTTGAAAAGACCTTTCTGCAGTGTCACGATCCGGAGAATCACAAGCATTGTTTTCCATCGTGTCAAAAGTAATCAGACGTAAAGATTATTATATCGGAGGATGCATCTTGATTAGTTGAACAGAGGCCGTTTACCTAAGAAGGTGTTAGTACCTTCGAGGCCGATCTCAGGATTAAGCATATTGTAATGTCATCAATGTATTCCATCCTGTGTATTACTTTCACAGAAGTAGGTAGGCTTCAGACGATAAACAATCTGATGTCCTTGAGTTGTCTCAGCTCTGGCATGAAATTACCGGGGGTTTTGATGGATTTGATATTTATTCTTATCAGGTATTATCAACGCTGGCTACAGATAAACAACTCTGTTGGAATTTTCTGATCCAAGTAGAGGAGTCTTACAGACTTTACGTCTATTTCTTCTTTGTACTGAAATGGAATGTTCCAGAAGCAGATTCTCGTTTTTTCTTTTGGCGTTTGTGCTAATCCCAGAATGTTAAGATATGGTGAATGCTTACTAGTGATCTGTAATAAAGCTTCCCGGAATGCATGAATGGAGTTGGAGTTACGTGCATTTTTGTAGCGCTGAGTCACTCCTTGCCTAGTAATTGGATAACTCCGCCGAGAAGAAATCCGAGTGATAAATTAAACCACGGAGTTGTTCAAGTCTCCAATTTGTATTCTGCTTCATTGAACAACGAAACATGGAGGTTCAAGAGCAGGTGATGTGAGGTGGTGTAAAATCGCACCATTGTTACGTTATCTCCGTTATCACCCATCAGATATTTTGTTTGATAAGCGAGTGTGGTAATTAGGGTACGTAAGCTGATAAAGTATGTCTTGCACGTAACAATTAGTCCTTCGGCTTATTAAAGGCTGTCTGACTATGATATATAAGTACTGCAAATGTTTTTATATTTTGCTAGGGAAACATGAAACTGTGAATGTCAAGTCGATTGGCGTAAAGTTTCTTTAACGATTATTTTAGATACAGAAGTGAGATAGAGGAAATTTAATAGTCTGCATTGAATATGACACGTCCTGAAGTTCACATTAAACGACACAAGGATAAGGCGTGGGAGGGTAAGTAAAACGATGTTGAGGTGAAGGAAAACTGGGGCGTCAACAGGTTGCGGGAAACGTTTGGTCTGAAGCTGCTCATTACAGTGGAAGTCCTTCGCTTGAGAATATTCAGGAATGAATTGAAGCCTCTGCGAGTTCATGAAAGCGGCCTCATGCTGGGAGACGTGAATAATTTCTCTGGTCGGCTTTGGCGTCTACGCGTCCCGTTTTCGCTGACGCTAATTTGATTGCTCTCGACGCCCGGCGGAAGTGCTCTTCTCTCTGTTGTCACTAGCTAGGAGGCTCTGCCTGTCCGGATCTAATATTCACCATCTGCCAACACATCAGCCGGCTCCGGATACAGGATGTCTCCTTCGCAATAAGACGAATCGATTGAGTGACCAATCATGTTGATGTCTTTTCCGTGACCTTTAACATTACTTCAAGCATCCGCAGTCGGACTAGAAACTTAAACACTGTTGTACTTCATATCTGAGGGACGGACTCTCGATCAGTAAGCATACCGTAAAATGGGATTGAAACACAATTTACAATGCACTATAAAATGGACATCACGTCTATACTTCCTCAGACCAAAAGTACATCTTACCCTGCCTGATATGAACCAAGTATTTTTTCCACAGAACATATTTCTAACTCAAGATCACAGGACCCGAGTGTTCACCTCATAATCACAATGTTTTTCCCATCAGAACCATAATTTTCCTTGGTATTTTTCACGATTTACGTGTATAGAATACATGAAAACCGGACTGTCAGATTTTCGCTACAACTCTAGGAATAAGCTTAAGTAGGCCAATATATACTTTGAGACTGAGCCGAAGCTCCTACACTTTCAGACGATCTCTTATGTTTAATTAACGTGATATAATGATCTTACCTTTACAGTCCTTCTTGAGATTAGTTGACTTTATCTAATTATTTTAAGAGTTATAACGTTTACCTATAACATATTAATAGGCGATTGACAATAGTCAAACTGTTTAAACGAACGCGCCGTGACCGTCGTTCATTATAATTGGGGGATTTATTTTATTTCTCAAAATGTAAAAAACAAATTTATAACAAACTGTTTTATTATTTTAAATCTAAATTATATTGCACCCTTGAGATACACAATTTTATAGATTTTTTCTGTACAAATAGTTCTCTTACAAGATAGGACTGTTCAAGGCAGACCGGAACTACGTTGAATTTTAAACCACTCAATTCATGCTCAGTATATTTCGATCAATTGAAATCTTCCAATTTTTTTGCACTTTATTTTCGAATTACGAAATGTAGAAAACATTTTCCGGTTGTTGAAATTGGATGAAGGCTTCTTGGGTGGGATTCGAGGCTGGAACCCTTTGTCCGATACGTGGAACTTTTTATTCTTAAGCATCTTGGAGGTTGTTAAAAATGACTTACTAAATTGTTTACACACGTAAAATTTTTTAAATTCCCGGTAGTTTCTCATGTGACTTTAACAGTTTTATTGCTTTCGATTTTTTAAACTACATGTGCATAGAATTTTAATCGAAGAAGTTTTTATTACACCCTTGAGATACACAATTTTACTCGGTAAAATATCGCACAAATTTTCTTGTTTGTACAAAGAATGTGAAGCGATCATTACGTCCTGAAAAGGTGCAATCTGTACGGTAATCTCACGACATATGGTAGTGGTAAGTTTTCAAAAATAGAGAGATTTTCTAGTTATAACAGGGGTTACCCTCAATATCCGGATCTATTTATAAGAAGAAACAATAATTTCAATTTACAAAATTATATTTTCTGGTATATCCGAGCTCGTTCTAAGAGAATTTGATTGTACTTTCCTTATTGACTTTAATAAGGTTGATGTGATAATTTGTACTTCACTTCCGTGAGAAATTTCTGAATATTTTGTGTGCAAAATTCTTGACGAGTCCTTAAGGAAAGTCGCTTTCCTGTTCGTTTCGAATTTTTCTGCTTTCAATGGATGATTACCATGAATCGAAACCGAAAAGTAAACAGTGAATTGTAGGTGACGAAGATTGAGGAATCATTGGTTGGAACCAGTACCAAAATAAAAGTGATTTGAATGTCCCCTTCAAGACGTAACCTTGTCGTGTCCTGAGAAGTAGCCGACTTAAGCGTTGTGTAGAGTGTGGGCGGAACTGGACCGCAATCGCCCCGATTCTAAAGATAACTTGTCTGAGGCGTCAGGGATGGAAGGAGCCAAGCAGGGTTGGCTAGCTACCACACCACACTCGCTGTGCCAGAAATTGACAGTCATCATTTCGTCTTACCAGCTGTGGAACAACACTACTTGGAACAGAGTCTGAAGCTTTAATCGCGACTGGGGTATGCTCGGAAAAAGGATCAGTAGCACACTATATATAACATACAAAATATGATAAGTACATTGATCCGTAATCTGCACTTGGTCAAATGATTAGAACACCCCATCGTGTTACCGATGATCGTGTCCATAACTTTTAATGATCTCTGAGGTCATTCATGTACTTTATAACTTCAATTTCGACCTAATTTGCAGTTTACGTTTCCAATATAGCGCATTATTTTTACTGAGTATATAAAAGAGAGGGAGATTTTAAATATTATCTTTGGGATATTCTCACTTATTTCTAATTTAAGCATTATTTAACACATCACCAATATAATCATCTCGCTTGCCATGCTACGTGAGGTCATAATGTACCCTGCTACAAGTTGCATATATCTCTAGAGTATGAACTTTTATGACCTGAAAGGTGGGTAGGAAGGAATATAAATCTTCAAAATATCGACAGAAATCATCTCTGGGCTGAACACTACACTACACAAAAATTTCATGGTAATCGGATGTGCTCGATCGACGCCCGATATACGACATCAAGACGCTTCACCAAACGGACACGAGTACAAATTTATTTATAATTACTGAATTATAGTACAAAAATAGTACATACAAATTATGCTTATGTAATATGTGAATCAATTTCATATATTATATATATATATATATTAAATAAAAATAAAGATTCAAAAAATATTGTCACTCGGTCGGGATGAAAACAGAATTCAGTCATACATTTAATTAAGCTTCCTGTGTTTTTATCCATCCGCATTTATTCTCGTAAATAATTTAATTTATCAAAAACTGCATAATGCTCAGTCATGTGTAATTCTTACGCATTTTATTTTCATTTTTTTATTATGAGAACGTGAGTTGGTGAAAATTATTAGTAAATCCCTACGGCAAATAATCCGAATTTACCCTCCCGTGTGCGGTGAAATAATTTTGTATGAACAGAATTATTAACACTTTTTTACCCCGACCCAGACTGACTCGTCTCACCGAAAACTGGCCCTGAAAAAAAAATACATTCCTTGCAGGTTCTGCATCTTGTCTCGAGAATCTTAGACGAAATATTACTCCCGAATGGAAATATTATCTATGATAAAAATAAATTTTAATTAAAAAATTAGAACATTAATAAAAGCATAACGGTGTAATCGGCCCTTTCTTTGGTACATCTTCAGGTGCAAATAAAAATTTATATAAATCTAAAAATTCAAACTAATCACGTGAAATGAAGAGAGATGTTTGGAAGTGTACGTTCTCAATGTTTTATTTTTATTAAAATGATTTATGAATAATTTGGCCGTTGTATTTCTGTATTCCAAAGAAGTCCGATAAGTAGAACTATTATCCATGATTAGTAGTTCAGAAAATCTGGATCACGCTATTACAATATATCGGCGCCATATTTATAATTGTTGGTTTGGTTAGTCATGTCCCTTTGAATCTCAACGACGGACTAACGGATGAATAAGGGGAGTAATCGAATTTGAATCTGTCAGCTGATTTATTGTTCTTGATCGACTGCCAAAGAATAGTGTGGTGAACAGAGCGAGGAGAGAGCGAGATTACGATTAGATGGCAGTGTTATTGTAGTTGCTGAGACTTTTTAGCGCCCAACATGCCAGTGTCGTCCTCGTGCTTTCACCCGCTTTCCGAGGATTTCCTCGACAGGATGTTTGAATTTCCAACTCTCCTCGTGTTAACGCCGATCCTCGCTTCGCTTTCTTCACAACATTCCAGATGCTAATCGCTTCGCTTGTCCGTGTTACACTTACATTTATCTCGAGGAATGCTCTTAATTGAATATCATTAATATAAGTTTTATGCCTTGTCATCCTTTAATAATTTTCGAATATATACATCAAATCAACCTTTCATACGCTCTGTGCACTTCCTTAGGTGTTTCTCTGTTGAGAGGTTAGCGTTGGAAGAGGAAAGAAACGTTAATTGGTTGTAAGGCAATTCGGTGAAAATGGGTTTTATTCAGATAGCCGTGTGAGACACTAATATATAAACAATTGTGTGAACAAAGAAAGAGTGCATTTTCGGCCTCTGAGGTCTAGTGGCTAGCGTCACTGCCACAGATGTCCCGGGTTCGATTCCTGGAAAGTGTTAGGGAGTTTGTGTGCGTCTTTGAGTTCTCAAATCGAGTAACCCTTACAAAGAAGATAAGCTCCCATAAATGGTAAATTAGTCACTAACGACATTAGATGTTGATGCTACTTAAAAAAATACTAGTTTTAGACGTTCTATACATTAATGGTAATATTAAACTGTTATTAGTTGAGCTATTAAATAAATCTGCCGATGCGCCAAAAACAGATTAATATAAAATCACGTAGTTTGTTTCATTTTGTAAATTCATTGAAGGGAATAACAATTTTAAAAAAAATAAGTATATGAATACAACAGACAAATTATTCAGGAATAAAATTTTCCGGCTGCAATGTTGTATAGGACACTTACATTTTTTTTCTTTTAAATTTCACGAAATAAATACTTAACGATACGTGTATAAATTTATATTTGCATCTGACGAGATTTCATTTATATTCTATTTTTATTAATATGTTCTAAAAGATATTTTCTTAAACTTTATTTCTGGCTAATATGAGTGTTATATTCTTAAATATAACTATTGGTATGTTTTGAAAATGAAAGAAAACAGTTTTTATACAAACATAGCTTCAAATGTTTATAAGGCGAATGCAAATTATTAATTTAAAAAATTTGCCATAAATTATTCCTGTTATATTAGGATATTACTATAGTTAGTTGTTAAATGGTTTTGTTTTAAGATTTTTATCAGTACCAAATTTGCTATCTTATACTTACACACCTAAGAATTTAAAAAACGGAAAGAACGTAGCTTGATTTTGTAGTAAATTGTTTTTGACGTTTTATTTATAACAAGTATATAAGCTGCCGTGTAAACAAAGAAATAATACAATTTTGAAATAAAAAGAAGTCTTAGATGTTATATAAATTGCCCTCAAAATTTTCCCCACCTTTAAATACTTTGCTTAAATAATAATAAAATACTTTGATTATTCAGGAGGAAAAATGTTTCTCGATGAATTGAAAGTCAGACATACTCAATACTTAGCTAAATTGAAGCAACAATTCTCTTATTCCGAAACTCATTTTAACATTGGACCAAAACTTGGATTTGAATCATTCTGTAATTAAAGATCAGACGTATTTCTGAAATGGTATACGTCATGTTAATTGATCCTACCAACTCTTCGAGCAAATCTGCGGTTCAGTATTTTCTATTTCAGTTATTTACAACCGTCTCAATGTGTATGGTGTGTTTAGTTTTGAATTAATATTCTCTTAATGAGATCTGCGATGTCATGTGAAGCGTCGTGCTTCTGCTCTCCTGTATTTGGCCATAAATTACGTTTTGAACATTATCTTATATCGAACTAATTACAAATAATGATTACTTTCAACACCAATAGCATCAAT
Organism: Eucriotettix oculatus; assembly: GCA_034510155.1. Taxonomy (NCBI): domain Eukaryota; kingdom Metazoa; phylum Arthropoda; class Insecta; order Orthoptera; family Tetrigidae; genus Eucriotettix; species Eucriotettix oculatus. Next base: position 26,565,306 of record CM067382.1, on the reverse strand, counting down.
CGTCTATCAGTAGGAAAATCAGGCAATTGACTCGTCCCTGATCCTTTTCTCGATTGTAACATATTAATATGTTAAAATGTGTTCAGAATTGCTTAATCGTAGTGAATGTTGATTTCAGTCCAAATCAAGAGCTCTTATGTTTATGTAGTCATAGTATTTCTGAGTTTCATGGGATGTCTACATTGGTATCGTTGGAATGTACTCTCTCCCTTTTTTATGTTCGTTGCCATTTCGAAATTGACCACGACTCTGAATCTGAAATGTTCTGCGAAAGATTTGATTTTTCCGTAGCAAAACTTTCGCGCGAGTGATGGTGAGAGAGAGAAATCGTGGTTGTTCCTCGCCTCGCGGTATTCCCTTCCCTTTCCGGGTCAGTGGTTCGCGAATCGTATCTCCGCCCTTGAACTTGGCCGCGGGGGACAGACAGCTGATATAGTCGTGTATATCCTGTTCTGTTGGTGAGGCGTGTGCGTTCGTGGCTTCATAATTCACCCGTCGTCGACGACCTCTGGCCAGCGAGTAACGGTCTCCGTACATTCCAGGCTCCCACTCCTAGACAAGCTCCCACGATAGTTATAACTACGGACTTAACACCTGGACTGGGTTTTCGGACGTGTGATTTCTTCTGATTACAGTGTTGACTATCTGGGTGATCCCGAACGACGACTGATGAATATGATCCCGAACGCTCACATCTGCATCGAAAATGGGAACACTGTCTTGAATATAACATGGGAACTAACCCTGCGAGAGACATATGTTACTCTATTTTTTAGTCTTCATTAGATGGTCAGGTATCTAAAGCAATAATTGAGACGTTACTGGAAAATGAAATAAAATATACTGAAGAGGTCCTTGAAACAAGTAGTTTTGCTCGGGCACTGATGTCGGTAAAGAAAACTGGGGTTAAGAATAAAGGAGAATCGACAAATCAACTACAAAAATATCCAGAAGGTATCATGCAAGATGGCAGTCTAGCAGTTGTCTCAGTGACACACGTCTGTAGATGTAGACTGTGATGTGGTTTGTACATACCATAATGGCTCGCATTTAATTTGACAAATTAATGTTCGAAACTTCAGATGATTTACACAGCAATTGTTAAATACTTGAAAACACGGTATCACGGAAAGAATAATTACGTTGTATATTTCCTTCTTAATGTAGTCAATAATGACATGAAATACAAAATAATCCAAATTTTGGTTGCTCAGATGTTTAGAACATCGTAGGGATCCTAATCTCAGAGTCTGTTACAGTGTGGAGTTATAATGATCGTTACGTGGCTTAATATGAATCAATTTCTTTAGCGTACAGTTTTATATTCTGAAGATCATTTCGCAGCCTAACATAAAATACAATCACTGTATTCTGATTTTACGTTAAAATTGCACTTTCTTCGCATCAAGTACAAGATACACACTATAATTTGGCCCCACGTTGGGCGCCAAACTATAATGTGTATCTCGTTATGGCAATTTATTCTACGATTAACTGAATGAAAATAAAAATTTTGTTCCATTTCAAGTAACATTTTATCATATAAAACAAACCCCGATGAAAAATCGATATTGTTTACGCAATTAGCCGATGATTATGTCCGCGAATGCATGTTACCCCATTAGGACGACGGAAAGAGTTAAATAAAATCCGTGACGTGTTTATAAATAAATATTGGGACTCGGATAGGTAATATTTCAGAGCCGTTCCTCGTAACTCTTTGCGATGACCGTGAAATAATTGCTCTGATTAGTCATTCCGTCATTTCTTTATTGTATTTCGGCAGACAAGGAAACATTTAATTTCAAAATAAAGTTATGCTAAATTTACCGACTTATATCTAAAATAGCCCCTTATTTTTAATAATGTAAAGATAATTACAATATAATATTAAGCCCTCAAAGCTATTACATTTTTAAGTTCCGTCCATTGACCATGTCTGCTACACAGCTATTTTCAAAGGGCTCACCCACCCTCTCTGGACAATATTTCTCCATCAATACTTTGTCGTCAGTTCCATCATCGCCGATCCTACCTTGGACATTACGTCTGAAGGTCGCAGGAATGGCGACCAGGCATTTATATTTAATACATTTCTTTATCAAATTTTAAATATTTACAATACGTTAACCTTTATTAAAGGCTTGAATTCTTAAAGGCGTGAAGAGGTTAATTGAGAGCTTCGAAGAAAAAAAAATAATTCCGGGTCAGGTAAAGTGCTTTAAATCGAAGCTCAAAGAGCAGAGTGAAAAAATCCAAGTGGTGCTATTTTCCACCCGAGCTATCCGAGTCGATTTTCCGTCAGGTATGACATTGTATAGAACTTTGCTACAGAGTAAACGCAAGTAGCTCGTTTTGTTTAAGAACCAAGTGAAGTTCCGGATTCGATTCCCGGTCCATTCTGTTTCTTACAAAAAAAAAAGAAATTGTAAGTGAACCTTGAAAAATCAGAGGATGAGTTTGTACATAGTTTGCTGTAGCAATTTGAGAAAGAAATATGGTCATGAGTTGAGTTTTTTTTTCTGAAATGAAATTTTAAATGGTTGTATACTTGTTTGGAGTGAAGTGTAGCGCTAATTAGACAGTAATAAATATTCAGTGATATTTGAATGAGTTGAATAATGTCTCCGTGTTGGAAAAGCCTCACGCTTGCTTTACGCGCACATAATTAAGTTGGTGCCGGCGCCAAAGTTTTGCTCCGTAATGTCACCTCATCGTTGTCGTAAATTATTATTCAAGCCGTAATTTATTAACTTGGGTCGTGAAACTGTTCGCTCGCCGCTGAAGCAGCCAAGGGATCATGAAACTCTCATCATATGCGAGAGACAACAGCCTTTATTGTATCGTAAATAGAAAATGTAATATTAAAGTTCTAATATTAAATCCTTATTGGATTTTGGCACGCGTCGGAATCTTAATTTGTATCTTGCGGTTAATTAAGGTGACTTTTTGGCACTTGAGAGTCCTAAAATATTAGGCAGTGAGATGTTACGAATGCGGTTTTTAAATTCCGGATACAAAATGGTTACTTTTTAAAGTTTATCCCTCGTAAGGGCAAACGTCTCATTGACTGTACACTTTATTTTGTAAGAGTGCTGAAATAGTTGCTTTGTTTTTTTTACCGAAGATCCTTACTTTCAATGAAATTAATTTATCATAACTGGAATGAGCATGAAATTTTTAGCGAGTCTTTTCGACGTAGCAAGACTTATTGCCACGTTGATACTTTCTAAGCGCGAGACTCACGCACACGATCGATATTTTTACGCAGTCTTTCAACACCTTCAAAGCAGTAAAAAGTCTTTCGTGCCGCCTGTCGTATAAAAGTTCTTCTCACATTGTCGAACTTGTTTAGAGAGGAGTTTCGAAGGTGGTGTTAATCGATTCATGAATTCTCAAAAGTTGCAACTTCGCTACCTGCGCCAAAAAACCCCTTTATTTAGCTATGAATAATACGAGTTTCGTGATTTGTGAGTTTGGCTCGACGCTATAGAACAAACTCATTCACCTCAATCGAACTGATAAAAAAAAGAGTTGCGGTTGGTGATGAAAGGTCAATGAGAAGTTTATCTATCTGGCCTCCAGTGTTCCAACAGCTTCAGTACATAATTTGCACAGTGTGTAATTTAATCTGATAAGGCAGAAACGTGGTTAAGTGTTCCAATATATTCACTTTAATCAATACGTTGTGTACGTTGAAAGCATTGAAGTAATCTACGAGCAACGAGAGTTGTTCTTGTAAATCTTGACAATCGTAGAACAAACTGGTAGTTTGACGTATAGGAAAAAGGAATATGCACCTAAAAAAAACTACGATAGAAAGTCGTAATTGATAGTACGTTTGTAATAAGTTAAGATATGAATTTAAAAGATCTAGAATGCAAAAGAGAGATAAATGGTGGAACATTTGTTGACACGTAGATGGGTTTCCGCAATCAAATAAACATCAATTTCACAAGTTGTTTCATATTTGAGAACGGTCAGTTGTGGATTGGAAAGGATAGAAAAGGAGAGCAAGGTAGCCAAGGGATTTGTTTTTTCGGTGACAAGGCACATTTCCCCTCTAATAACATAGGAAGGCTGCGGAAGAGAGAGAAACATAGCGACTGGTTAACGAGTGACAAACCATAGAAAAACTCCATCAGATAATTGGGCTCTATGTACTTGTCCCAAGCCCTTCGACGACTAGGGTTGGGTTTGCTGTAACTGCACAGCATTTCCGTCTCCATGTCGCTACCGGGGTTTCGGTACAAGATATGTAGCTAACGTTTGAACGATAACTTAATTGCGTAATTATGTGCCTGTTTTATAATCCTCTATTTTACGTTTGTTTATTATGGATAAGATAATTTAGATGGACTTTTTTGCAGACGTTATCACAAATCATAAAATATTTTATAGTCAATAATAAATAACGTTTCGTACTTTTTGCACTCTCATCACAGCCATCTGATGAGATAAAAATATACGGAAACATTAGGGGCTGTGTTTTTACATCTGATTTATTTAATAATGAAATAAAATTCTTGACAAATTTCAGGGTCTATTCTTAAAACTAATTCTTCAGGTTTTTATCCTGTGGAGAAATATTGATAAACCTCATAAATAAAACAACATTTTACAAAATTTCTAATACTATATTGCTATGAAAAAATTTAGTAAATGTTGTTTTATTTATGAGGTTTATCAATATTTCTCTGGTCAACAATTTTTATCTCACGAATGCCAATAAATCATTTTTTGTAATATGTATTCAGAATTACTTCATCACTCACAGACTTTGATAATTACAATTATAAATAAATGAATTTTGGTACTAATTGTTTTACCTCAGGAAGAAAAGTATGTTTTCTTTTAGTATTTTTGTCACGAATTCAAATGTGGTATCGGGTTTTCCCCATCACCCTAGGTATCCAGCATTTGCAATTTGCTTTCGTGAAAACTTTGGCCTCTTTAGGAACATGATTATAGTGAAATAATCGCACGAAAATTTGAATTTGTTCTAATATTCGCTGCCTCTCTTAAGGTATTTATTGTATTAATGTTGTACTTGCTTTATATAATATATTTAGGCAAATTTAATTAAATCCCAAGGCTCCCTACGTCGTCCTATTATGTTCAAATGAAAGACCGGAAAACAACTTCAATAGTTTAATTCTCAGTTCTAAAGGACTCCTAATCATATCCCGTTAGTTTCGTTGTTCAGATGGAGCCTTTGAAATCCAAGGTGCCGGGTTCAAGACCGTTAGAGTCCAATGATTGTACCGGTCGACGGAAATTGAAGTATTAAATTTAAAGGTTGAGGACTTGAGCCTCGGATCATCACCCTTAGTGTAAAATTGTATATGATATGGCGGGGTTTGTTAAAAATGAATATTATTAAAGAAATATATGAAATTTTAATGAAAAGGAAAAACAATTTTGTTCAATTAAAAATTTAACTCTTGGTGGTTAAAAACAAATTGAATAAAAGTAATACATTAAATTAGAACATTTTAATTAATTCATTTAAATTTGGTCCGGCTACTTGTTAAACTCACGGAGAGCAATAATTTTATCTAGGGATCTAGTGGGTATAAAAACGAAATCTGGCATGGAATTTTTTAAATTAGCACTCAAAATAACCATGGTCGAGTACCGTGAATTTTTACGTAACCGCTCTGTTGTAAATCGGTTGACTCTGAATAACAGTGCATCTCGTGGTCCTCATCATCTCCGGTTTCCGGAAACAGCTACTCGATTTCTCGTACGTCCTCAAGAAGCCACGTGGAAGAAGAGAATCCTCCAGATAATTGTCTAATACTCAGAAATGCTCGCTTCTTAAGATTGGTACGGTATATATACAAAAATATAAAAAATACTCAAACAGTTATAATGGGGGTAAATGTCTTTTTTACATATGAGGGTTCGAAAGCACACCCCAGTGAAGATAATACCAAACCAGTTCAGGGTATTGTGATAGTGCTTCTGGAATGTGTCTGCTTCCAGTATGAATAATTTAAAGGTTTGAATTATCCTATGAATTTTCATGAGGCCTATTGTAGTTGAATATTCTTAAAGAGAACTTGCTGGTTGTACAATAAAGCCAGATTCATTGCAAGCATCAGTCCAAAAGTTTTCTCCGATAGAATTTAAAGGAACTATTTCTGTGTTTGGTGTAGCAGTTTTCTCAGTAACGTCGGTAATACATCTAATCGTGGCAGGTGACTAGTCACACCGACAGCTTTTTGATTGGCGGAGGCAACATCCTGCGTCACCAGATGAGGTTCGAACGATAAAGTAACAATTTGTTAACGAGCAGTCTTGTGCTCAGTCGTCAGCCGCCTCCGTGACGCGCCGCCCCCGCCCTGACTCTTCATAAACAACTTAATATTCCAGAAGAGATTGGCTCGTCTAGTCAATTGTTAGATAATTGAAGGAAGTCCTTCCTCAGTGCCGTTGTCCGTAGGTTTTTTTTTAAGAGGATAGCGGCGATTGGCGCCTCCGTGCAACGCGATACCTGGTCGTAATCCCGGGATATCGGATTACGTTGGAGCTCTCTAGGAAACTCCACGTGTTACATGTCCACGAAAGCGTTTTATCGTGACCGAGGGGCGTTCTTCTCTCGCATTCCCGAGCGGAAAGTATAATTAATGTCGTTGTGCACGGAGCGTCGCCGCTTTGCTTACTTTCCCGCGTGGACATGCGGTTTTGGCGTAATTACCGACGAAAGCCTGTCTGCCGCATTCCCCATCTTCGAAAACCACGACCAATATGATCATAGCGCTAGGCACTTTAACACCCACGGACGAGTTCCGGTTACCTGGTTCACCGAACGAAACAGCTCGGTCTATATAGAGATCACTCAGCGATTGCAATTTCTCTACCTCCAGGGCGATTAACTATATTCAAATGAACTTTGCAGGACAGGATTGTTTTTATAATTACTGAAATTGCTTAATATATTTTTAAAAATAGCATTAGCGAGCCTATCATTAAAACTAGTCTTTAAAAACTAACAGTAAATTTTCTCCTTATCGACTAGAGCTGACTTTGTTTTTTCTTGTCAGTGTACACCTGTCACGCACTGTGCTCTGCTTTTATACACTGCAGATCAGTTTGATTTCTTCGTTTTGGTAAGGCGTTGATTGACCACGAGTCAGAAGATTGACATAGAGTTGAAGACTCGATTCATGCTTTCCAGAATATTATTTTATTTCTTCCTGGATGGTTGGAATACGGAGTTCCCCATGGAGATAGGTATTTATGATATAAAAGGGATGCTCTATTATTTCGTAACACTTTATTTTGAAATGAAATTAAGTATAACCGTGAGAAATTTTACCAACATCATACTATCTTCTGCCTCCTTGAGCCAAAATAGCGGACGTTCCGAAGCCCTTATTTAGTCCTTTTTGAAGCAACAAAACGATCGACCGATATCTTTAAATCTCTTTTTCCTTACACAGAGCCACGTAGTAATTTATAGCCATGTCGAACTTCTGTCAAAACATCGGACCCATTCTTGTTCGCGGATTTTGTTCGTTTTACAGAAAAAAAATGATTGAGTGGATTTTCTCGTAAGAGGCAAATATTTAGATGTTACCTTAATTTTCATACAGTATTTGAAAAATTTAACAGTTAAAATTAATATTGTGTGTGGCTAAATATGTCAGGATCAATTTCATTAAAGGAATGGATAGAATTTTACAATTGTAATGTAAGATCAAAGGGAGAAAAAAGCTTCAATTGAAACACTGATAAAGAGCGTACAGCTAAATTTAGAAGATAAGAGTGGAAAAATGTCGACCGTAGCCTGGAGTCGAACCTAGTACCTCCCGCTTTCCGGGCTGGCACTCTACCTAGCACTGAGCTAGTCCAAGTCGATGTCCCGCGGACTAATCCGACATCTCTCCACTCCTGTAATTCTAAGCTAGTCTTACCTACAATTTGCTTATCGCATTCTTCACAACCTAATTGACTTGATTTCCGTTCACCTTTGACCGATTAACTCTGTCCATACTTCACTGAATTACTAGTGTGAATTAGACGTTCCTGACAGCAATTTAGTTTTATTGATGAACGTTAAAAGTACACTACATGGGAAAAATTGTCGCTGAATATTTCGGACCGGATACTAGATTAGAAGTAATAAATAGAAGTGATCAAAGTTATGTAGCAAAGAAAAATTCTGTAAAAAAACAGGGAAAATTATAAACTGAGATTTAAAATAGGCTTTGTTATGTGAAATAAATTTATAGTGTTTTTTATACTGAGCGAGAGGTATGCCTGTGAAAGAAAAGTGAATGACATTTTTTAGAATTCTCCGGATGATTTTAAAGTGGGTAGTAAAAGTTTTTCGAATGGAATAATGAAAAGTGAGGCAGAATAATTTTAAGGATATATTTGAGGAAATTACACTAAAATTTAGAGGCGACATTTCGATGTAAAACTGGTGGCGATGTGAATAAATATGGCAAGTGGGTGGTTGGGAGTAGACGGAAAATAGCATTTCGAATGCAATTTATGATGTGTTTTATTTTGAGGACCGCAGCTAATTAGACCTCGGACTTAATGGACCTCTTGATTAATGTGTTGATTTACTTTTACAATTTTCTGAGAAACGTATGTTGTCATATGTAAAATATGCATAGGTTTGTGCACTCGTGTCTGGTATTTGCAAATAAATTCAGGGGCTATATGCCACGTGGGTTTAGTCAATATATGTGATGACCTCCTGTAGTCATATTCCCTGTTCCGGTGAGTTGATTGATTTCCCACAGATTGGCTGCAAATTGAAATTGAGTGCAGGATGCTGTGACAAATTGACTACTCCCGTAATTCGAAGGTCTGATCTCTGATGTTTTTCTTGTCTTCGCGTGTGTGGGAACTAGCGCATGTACGTTGTCGAGGCGATAAGTAGATTGCCAATATGGCTAAATTAGTTCGGAAAGTGGACGTGGCAATTAAGAGCGCTCACGTGTTAAAAAAATCCAACCCTTCGATGAGAGGCTGGTTAACCTCAATTAAGGTAAATTTGCAACATGGCGGGCAAAAGCGTGTGACTGGTTTGCACCCAAGGGCCAGATTTTAGCACAAAATTAACAATTTTTCACAAAGAGGTAGTAAAATCATCAGAAAATAATTGCTTTTAGATCAACATCCATTCGGTATAGTGAAAGAAACCTTTAACAGACCTGATAAATACTTCTATTTATTTTCCGGAGCTTTAGCTTTTTAACTGGTCGTAAACGTCCAAAATAACCTTTTATAATATACTAACTGGGTGATCGGTGTTGCCCGTATACTTATTTATTTTAGCCTGGTACGGTACTGAATTCGATACTAATGTGTTGGTCAATACGTGATTATGCCGGCACATTTTTAAACCGTTACCTTTTCATGTTTCCTACTCTATCTTAGCTGACGGAACGTTAATTTCATTAGAACCATAATCATACTATTATAATCGGGTTAATAAATCTACTGTTACCTTAAAAAAGCACAGAAACTTAAAATAGTCTACAGTACATTTTATTCTCCGGAAATATTCAAAAGAGTAAAAACTACTCCGAGTAACTTGAGAGACACACAAAATCTCCCGCTACTTGATGAGTAAAAAACTACTTCCGATAATAGTCAACAATATTCCAGACGTCCTAATAGAATTCATTAATGACCTAAAGCTCGTTAACAAATTTTAGCAACCAATTAATTTTTATCTATGTAAATATGTGACGTACAAATGTATCAGTCGCTAATAACCGCAAGGTTCATGCGACTAAAAAGAATACTCCTGCTACGTTAAGACAAATGTAATAATTCCGTTATTATTATTCAGGGAATAGACATGAATCTAGGTTGATTTTATTTTTGCCCGTTACCTCCTTCTTTCTCCCCTCCGCCATTGTGGAGCTGAAGTACATCTCAAGTTGTATGTTGAATATCAAAATTAAACTCTGTGACTTTCATATAACCAGAATATCGGTTTTTTAGCGTTATTTTTTTTAGAAAGTGCCCTTCCACCTGCACTACTAAGTGCAATACCCTGATATTAAGTATTTTTCCTTCCGTAGTTGGGGAGTGTGTTTAGGATCATAAGGATGTTTTACAACTTCACCGATATACGTATAATAATGAGAACAAAGTATAAAATGATAAGTTATGTTCGAGGAGTTAAAGGTCGAAAGCTCCAGAAAACAAAAATGAGTCTTTTCCGTAACTAATAAATTATTACTTATAATTAATAATAATTTTTTAATTATATCGAGTCATATAGTCATGTGAACTGTTCAACATCCATTATAGATGTGAGCTATAATTTTGGTTAATCAAGAAGTTTCAACGTCGGTATTTCCCATTTCCCTCCAAACATTTACCTATCAAAGCTACATTTACACCAGTTTCCTTTCGCATTAGTTCCAGATCTATAAAGACTCCTTCCTCCAGAACTTTCATTTAAAACATCCGAACTCTTCATTTCTTGTTTCAACTTAGCTGCAGTCATTTAAGAAAGTTCAATTAGCCTGGGTTACTTTTTACGGCTTTTGTTGCTGCTAACATCTTTTGAAATCTTTCTCTAGAAATATAACTCTTTGATATCTGACACTTGGCATTACTTCAGTGCTTCTCGGTTTATTTTTAAGCCAAAATGTCCGTACCGTTTTTGCAAATGTTTTACGGTTGCGATTGATCTTTGAATCTTACAATCCGATTCCGTTCTACTTTATTTTAGCCGAGAATATTTGCTTCAAGTCGCCGTTTCTCAAACTAAATTAAGTTCTCTCGTTTCATTCTAATAATTAATCCCCTACTAGCTGTATTTCATAGTAATGAATACGTGATTTTTTCGATTATCAAATTTTTGACAGTATTTTACGAGCAACTTAACTGAGTTGTTGATGTTCCGACTTTGTTAACCCTAGACCCTGTTAGAATGCGAAAATGAATGTTTTATGATTTTACTAATTTTATTATTTAGATCCGGCACATTTGCCATGCTTCATTACATGGGCTCTGCAAACCCCATATATCATTAAAAAAATCCACGCGCTATATTTTAAAGCAGTGAAAACTCGCTCACGATATATTTGCGGCAATAAATCCGTCTCATCTATTTTGCGCTGTAAGACGTGCCATATTTTTCTGCAGTTAGTAAATCCACTCAACATGCATTACGATGTAATAAACCTGTGCGATTTAATTAACTGTAATGTATATTTGCGCCGGAATTTGTAATAAATTCGCAGCAAATATCGAACGCTGGAAGAAATTCATCCTGATTTTGCTCCAGGAAATTGTATCGCTTCGAGTAAGACGTGACATGCTTTTCGCCACATGTTGTGTCCGTCGACGTGATAGATTCGAAGAAAATTATGACCACGGGGAAAGCTAATGAAATTGCAGGTCGTTTCAGCGATGTACTGTTGTGCTGTTGTCCTGTTGTCTCGCTTTCTAACGTAATGTCTGAGAAACCTAGAACGATAAGTTTTTCTATCTATTGTACGAATAATAAGGAAAACATAGTGGAGGAAAATTTTCCATGTATATATATTTACACAAAGTCGACAAGTCGCACAAATCATGTGATGAATTTAAAACTTTCGTTCTTCTGAGGAAAGCAAGGATTGCAGACACGTTGTTTGGTATTTATTTTATGATCGTCTGTCATGCGGCTAGTTCTTTATGCAAGGAATAGGTATTATTAATGTAGTCCAAGATGCACCTACAATATTTAGTTTTATCAGAAACAGCAGAAACTATCTGAAATACTGTGTGACGTACAGGCTTCTGCATATAGGCTTGCTAAGTTTGTGACACTGAGCATCTTGGGGGCTGTGGGAAAATGTCCAGTCCAACCCTCAGAATCAAAGAAGCCACTCCTTAGTTTAGTATAAGTAAATAATTAAGTATTGGAGCACAGTCACGCCTATTCAATAGATTGACGAGGGAGAAAAGCTCGCGAAATATATTACTCCAGCGCTGTGTGATTGCTGAGGGATCTTATATACAGGGCTGCCGCCTCCCTTGCAATAAAAGACCCTAATCCTCGATGTGCGTTCTACCAACATAGACGTGCGCTATCGCGTAATCCCTCCATATATCATCGCCACAGTCGGCGAAAGAGCAGGCTTGGCTTCTGGACTACTTGTACAGAATGTGCTCAGCCGTTCTCAGTACTCTCACATCCATTCTATTCGTTACATAGCATCTGAAACTCAAACACAGCCTTCACCCTTATTCCTCACTGGCTTTTATTTCTGTCTAAATTTTATATTGCATAAAGACTTAATAATGCATAATTGGTAGTTGAATCAAGAATTTAGTAAGACAGGGTTGGAATTTATTTTAGTACTTTACATTTAACGTATATCAATTAAAAACACTATTATAAAAATGAGACCAAAAAATCTATTATTTAATGAAAATAGCATAGTAATAGCTAATAAAAATTCACGTATTTATTTATAACCGAATTCACGCAAATAATATAAAAACAATAGAAGTAAGGAAAATATAGAATATTTGCATTTAAAATATTTTTACTAGAATTATGATATTCATTAAATTTTAGATTGTTTAGTAATATTTTTCGTGTAATGATGCTTGGAATGGTTATATATTCACAATATATAACTTTAAAATTCTATTTCAAATAAAATGATCTGAAGTTAGACAAGTCTTTTGTTTTAATTAGGTAGACGCTCACTAGGTAATTAATAAAGTGTGAATATCCTCGGGATAAGTTCTGTACTAGCTACCTGGGTGTACGACAGTCCACCCTCAGTCCGTGGATATACTGATGAATATACTGAATATAATTTTTTTGCCTTACCAAATTTAAGTTTTCTCTATTTTTATGGTCATAACTGACGTTTTCCGAGGCGATAACAGAGTCGTATGGTAGTTACACAACAAAACTGTTCGCGGTTGTTTTGACTGGCGGTGTTAATGGCATGTTTGTTGTTGCCGCTAGTTATTGGACTTGTGGTTCAGCACCTAACAATACAAGAGGGGGTTCATGGTTCTTCTTGACTGGAATCTTTTGTGGTGCCTCCGTTTTTGCCTTTCTTCACTTAACTGAGCTGAACTTTACAATCCTTGTACTCATCCACTTTCAGCTTTCTGCACGTTCATCACCAACCATTCTGGACTCCTCTCACGTCTCGGATATTTTATTCCGGCGTTCTTATAGTTATGGTTTCCTTATTTCTGTCTATATCTTACATTCTTCTGCAATTGGCTTCACCAGTTCCTCAGAATAAAATAACTTAAAATACATTACAGTATTTTCAACTACCGAAATATCTTGAAACATTGTAAACTTCGTTTACATTGGTTTAGAGTAAATGGTGTGATGACTGCAGCAAGAAAATGTTTTGTGTTAGGACTTTCAAAGTTGATGTATTTGTCGTCTCTAGCTTCTGGCGTGACGAATTCGTTCGTTCCTGTAGTACTCTGATGTACCTGTAGCTATCCCTTGATGGGTTAACATCTCCATTTTCTGACAACTCGTGAAGATTCACAGGTGAATGTTTTCTACGGAAATATTTTACTCGTCGAATAATTGTTGCAACTCTGCATTCTTGGAAATCTCGTCCTTGAGCGGCAAAGGCTCTGGTTTAGTAGGACAGGAAGCTTCCTTGGCCCGCAATCGACTATGTCAGGGAAACCTTAGTTGAGCGGGCCAGGAACTTCAGTGTTTGTAGTAGAACGCACAACAGTTACGGAACATCCGGTACAAGTCTACAGTCAGCTTACGGTCCCCGGTCCTCGTCCTCTCAAATATCAATCTGTTGTGGAATTAAATTAAGCTACTTTTGAAACCACCCTTATGTACTGCTCCCCTCAAAAGTCGTCCCCTTAATTATATTTTTCTTTACATGAATATCAGTTTTCGGGAACTTTACTACACTTACCTGTTTCCAAAATTAAGTTAACCTACCAGTCGCCTCATAAGGTTAGCAAAACTACGAGCACAAACTTTGTAGCAACTATACTTCACCATTGTAGATTCTCACTACTATTTTGCTTTGAAATTACTACCCCAGTTTGCAGGGAAAACGGGATCTAATTACATTCGATAGTCTTTGCTTTGTATAAGCTTTGAATAACAATTTCCGTACACTAGAATCATCAAGATTCTATTTCCGTCTCATTAAAATGGTTGACTTCACTTCCGTAAAGGTGTATTCGTCTAAACCACACGTTTATTCTACAACAGTAACTTATCTACACTTACGCTTATGCTGATTGCGTGTCGTTGAAGACAGGTACGTCTTATCTGGTCAGGTGACCTTCACTTACTTTTAAAGCTGACACAACAATTGCGCAGTCATTAGGTTGACCATCCGTACTTCTAGAATAGTAGCTATGCCCGCGGTTTCGTTCGCGCGGAACTTTGACAAATGGCTCTTTTTATTTTGCCAAAAAACAAAACAAAAAACGAAACAACAGGTACACAATTTTGATAAAGTTGAATTCATTGAATGTATAAAAAGTACGGTATGATTTTTGTATCTATTTTATTTTTAGTTTCTAAGCTTCAGGGTAAACATTGTAACTCGCAGTTGGTTTTGAACACGTTTCGGAGCCTATTCGAGACAAACTTCCTAGCAGAGAGAAACGTCAATTACATTTATTGCATTCACTTTTTATTGTGCAATTACTAAGTATGAAAATTTACCCAGTTTACATACACATCGTATCGAAAACCCAAAGAAGTTTATTATTTTTCAGGGAGTTAGCTCTCTGCCAACGATAGGTTAATTACGGTGTGAAATGTTTATTAAAAAAAATATGTACTATTATAGATCCAGAGTATAGACAACCCGCACACACTTTTGGAGATCTGGATGAAAGCATGGGCCACGAAACCTAACCCGTAGAATTTTATTCACTTTTTATATGTTTTATATGTTCACAGACTATCTAGGTATCCGCTGTTACTGTTATCCCGTTTCTGAAGTTTGGCGTTGCATCAATTTATTTAAAAAACGTAGCGTAAGCCAACTTTGAAATCCTTCTTCAAATCTCCCTAATATTCAATAGAAAAACGATTAATTATTTGAAATGTTAATTGTTTGGAATTCTCACTTAAAATTATTTCGTCAGCCTCTGCAATTGAAAACAAATTATTGCGCAATATCACCCTTCGATATTTCCTGAAGTTCGTATTGCAGAATATAATCGGAAAAAGTAAGGTTTTAAAACAACTATGGGACGTGATTTCGTGCAATGAGTATGTGTACTAAGTATTGCTGCAATTGTTCCACTCGTTTAATTATCTGTTACGAATATACAAACATACATAAGCTTTTATAATTAAATAACATGCCTGATGTATGTTATATCTAGTGGGTACCAATTTGAGTACGATGTATTATACCATCTGTGGTATAATGAACTATCTCAAACGCCACCAGATCTTTCAACGTATAGCTGACCAACGTCTTTGTAAACTCCACCTGCATATAATTTTGCTCCGATTACGTAATTTTAACTCAACTAATGCTTGATTAAGTAAAGACTTCTTTCATCAAGACAACAATACCAAATTAAGGCGAGCTGGTAGTACAGTTGAAAACATACAGGGGGTTTCAGCATGCGGCTCTAAACTACTGGCAAACTTTTTTAAAAAATTGCTAAATAGAACGGTGTGAATATATACGAGTTTTTTGGAAGATTAAAATCTAAAAAGTATTGTTTTGTTCGGGTTGAAAGTTATATTTCGTTGATCTTCACTTGATGTGTGCGTAATGCACGGAGACTTCTATTCATCAATCCGATACTCTGAAAAAATGTAACTACTTATACAAATATTATGATTCGGTTTTCTGCGGCACAGAAAATTCATGAAGAAAACTATATTGTGTGTAGCTGTCTAAGTGCCATCCACCAAATAACTATAAATCAGTTTATCTGAAATTCTTGATATGATACTAAGAGGAGGTATTTTTGCTGAAGTCTGCCGGCCTTGAGCTGTTGCATAACTCAGATGCGCAGTTCTATTTTGAGAATTTCCCCGTACCAGGTCTACGGGCCGTAAAATGAGAGAACTGATTCCAACCTTGGTGCTCTAATTGCCGTACGTGGGAGGATTCCATGCGAAACTTCTGGAGCGGATCGCAAAGACGGAATTAGAAGCCACCGCCTTTGCGGACGATTTACGGGCGAAACTAAGTGCAAATCTGGTGCAGCCTATCAAGTCGTCGATCGTGAAACTAGAGGGTTTTCCGTGTTCGCATCTCGAGGCCTACATTGCATTTTAAAGAACTGATCGGGACACTTCTGGCAGAAACCAGTTACGGGTAGTCTGTTACGTTCAGACAAGTATCACAAGGATTGTATTCTGGTCTCACGTAGATGACTAATTCATCGATCGGAAAATTGTACACCGACCACTATTTACTCACTAGATGTGTTTATATACGAGGACTTTTTCTGCTTCTGTTATCATTCATAGATCAGTTCTATCGGGATGTAGGTTTCCAGCTCCGTAATTGACGAAAAACCGAGGTCTCCTCTGTTATTATCGCCTTCAATTCCAGAATTCAGAATGGATTCTAGTCCACTTGGGTTCGAGGAGCAAGAACAAACCAATAAATGAATGCAAAGAGTCGACGTTGTTGGTTTAAATACGGCGGGATAGGGATTTAATGATTGGAGCGCTTCCCGCTGAGGTGAAAGGCGCGGAGTGAGATGAAAGTAGATGAAGAGGACGTAGATGCCAAGATACGGACTAATAATCCACGTCTACTGTGGCCAGTACTTTCATATGCCATTCTACTCGGGATACTTTCAGAGCGTTCGACGTTTAATCCTGAGAACGCAACGTCACAATTCAATGAATAAAGAGTACTAATGCCTACTTACTACATGTAGTATCGGACTCGTCGAAGGAGATTTAAAATTCATTTAGCACACGTACGACTGTTTAAAATGTAATATCGTAATTTCTGTTAGAATAAAAGATAATTTTATGACATCTTACTTTTCATTTCAGTTTTTTATTGTTAAATAAACAATTTCTGTTACGTTTATCTTGAATTTTTCGTATGTAGTTTACAATATTATTATTAATGCATTTTATGTTTGTTAATATAATGGTAACTTTGACTTCTTATTTTCCCCAGTGGAGGATTATTGAATATCAATCTTAAGTGTTAATTTACGAGAAAAGTAATAAAGTTTTGAAATCGGTCGGTCGCTAGGATACAAGTATTCATAACGACTTATTAAGTTCGTTGTAAAATTACACACAGTTGCTTTTCAATTTTTATTCGTCTACATTCTATTAAAAACATGACGGGAAATGAAAAATGTCAACCATTACTAAAAGAGGAGTCAAGAGGTATTCAATAATTTAAAAATAAAATAATATGACTTAATATCCGTTTTTAAAAACCAGAAAATTAACGACTAGTTCACAGGCAATTATTTTTATTATTATTATTCATACGTCGTTACTTCCTCAATTTTGGAACTTGTTCAGGTACAGACAAACATCATCGATAGGGATACAATCCATGAAGCAGATTTTCTCTTTTTGGATTTCTTATGTTTATTCAATTGTATTTGAATACATTCAGAATATAACTCTGTATTATATTTTAATAATTAATTTTAAAATTGAATAATTTATATATTTAAGAGTCGTACCCGGTATTCACCTTAAAGTAATGCAGGGCAAACCTTAGAGAACCTGCACGAGTTAGGTCGGGCTCTTGGGTACTTCTCTCTCAACTTTTAATTTAAGAAAAATTATTTTACTTGAACTATACATTTTATGTTGTTTTGGATAAGAGTAACCTGTTTTCAAAAAAGAAAAGATGTAAATCTTGTTTGTTTTCTGCATCTCTCTAGGTGAAATAGCGGGTAGGATACTTAAAAAATAGCCCGGGAGCCCTAGTCAACCCTTGGCTACCTTGCTTTACCTTTTACATCAATTCCCTTTCAATGCATTTCCTATGCTATTAAAGAGAAGTTGCCTGTTTTAGGATCATCCTCATGTTGCATGTTAACCAGAAAATAAAAATTATTTTTGTGAGAGTAACAGATCAGTAGTGTAGTCGACATTGCTTTCAGTGCTTTTCTCGTACTTTAACCTTTTTGTACCGAAAAATAAATCCAACTTATACCTAAGAATCGTAGCTGCTTGTTATATTACCGTTCCAGTTTCAATAGTCACCGTACCCCAGTGCCACCAATTGAATCGGGGAAACATGGGACACAAACGACTTTCTTTACTGTGTATATTGGTTTTGCCCAGGCAATTTGGTTCGTGTTTGTATTTACGTCAGTTTGAGATACAGCAGAACACCGACATAAGGAAGTGTTTCTTGCACTCCCGCCAACCAGATGATACCTAATTCTACACTAGTTCCCCCAAAAATACACAGAAATCGCGTATTTCACGGAAAGTGTGTTAGGTATCTGATTCAGAAGGATTTCCTTGTCAGTAATTTAAGTTTGCCTAGAAAGCTGTATTCCCAACGAATTTCAGGAATTTACAACTAAATTTTATTATTTTTTATTATCATTAGAAAGATATGAAACAGTTATTCACTATCTACATTACTGTATTTTTGAATATAGATTCGTGTAGTGTAATCGCGTGGGGCAAAGTGGCAGTTACTACGACGAAATGCTAGAAACTATTATTAATAGCACGATTAAAATCCTAGTTTAAAGTCTACCAAACGTAAAATTATAAATTTTTGTAATTTATTAAAGAAAGCTGAATTTAAAACTAGAAATGCCTTATCACCACTCTGTAATTTAGTTAAAATTACAATAAATATAAAGACGGCCAATAAGTCATAATATAATTTTATTATTATTTAATCAATATAAATTCGACGTTTCGTCTCGCTTCTGGGACTTCATCAGGTATAAAATTTAGCAATTCATTTCCTTCGCTTCTTGACTCCGTCGGCTACACTACTAATCCCCCCCCCCTCGGGCGACGGTGTCAATTTTAAACTAAGCAAAACGGCCGATATTTGCGTCGAATAAAAATGTCTGCATCATTGATATTGAGAGTGTAGTCGATGTAGTCTTTCTTAACAAAAATGCATAAACATTTATTACCGATAAAAGCTTGATCATTTTGATATTATTAAAGAATTAAAATTCAATTAATTTTCTCTGATAACTTTCAATCTTCAGTTTTCTTTTTGTGATTGAGACTTGTAAGATCAGTTATTGGAGACCTAAACATACACAATTTGCACCATAGTATAAAATTTTGGAACAAACAGAGAGAGATTGTTTATTTTTACGTAGTAAATTTTTGTGGCCTTAATGTAGTCGAAAAGTATGAGCATAGTGTTTACGTCCTCGAGTGCGGAAAATATTAGTTATGGCTTTATGGAGTAGTTGTAGGTTTCTCTCCATTTCCTTACGGAAGTATTGGATAAATCAATTGGATCAATTTTTTTTACAAATGTAAGTGAAAAAACAGTCTGCAAAATGATTGTTATAAATTTAAATATTCTACTACCTCGTATGCAGAAACAATATTCTGGCTGTGGTTGCTAATATTCTCAATATGTGTTTTCTCCGAAATCTGCAGTTTGTAACTAATGGCACACGCTTGGAAATTGTAAATTAGTTCCCTCTGTTTCTCTTTTTCCTGTTTTGTTGCAGCAGGTTTTTGCAGCCTGAGATTTTTTCGGTTTGATATAAACTTTATAACTGCTGGACATGATAAACGATTTGCAGTTAACCTTGTGTTTTTGGTTTTAGTTTTATCCAACTACGTCGACCATCTCTCGCTATATTTTACGACGGTGTTATGTTTTCTTGTTTATACTTTCTACGTCTGGATTGCGAATGTATGACGCGATTTCAGCTACATGCCCAAATGTCACGGCCTGTTTTGCTTGGTTCAACTATCTCTCCAGCGGTGTTCATCAAATTAATTTCCTTCACGTCCAGGAAAGGGAGGGAGACGATAATTGGTGAAAACTTATTACGCGACATCTCCGTAATTTTCCGGTTTCTCTTTGCTACGTTATTGCCTTCAAATTGCAGCCTATAGCAGTCTTGCCAATGCGTGTGTTTTACTTCTCTATTAAAGCACTTGAAAAAGTATCCTAGAGGGAAGTGTATGGGGTAATAACAAAAGACTGAAGCAAAGGATGGAATATACTACGCAGATTAGGGAGTATGTGGTACTTATGTAGAAATGAAAAGGCTTGCACAGAATAGGTTAGCATGGAGGGTTGCATCTGACCAGACTACCGACTGAATACATCAACAACCAAAATACTACTACGTTTAAATACTATAACGTAGTAATCATTAATTTTTTAATATTTCCATTCAAAAGTAAAATAATACATCACTTAACATATGTTTTGGAAATAATTAAATAGAATTAAATTAACGATTGATTACAGATAAAAGGTTTTATTCAATTCTTACGACCTTTCGTTCTCAAGTTGGGGACTTCATCAGATAATTTGTTCAGTATATTACTACAAAGAATCAGGAAAAAAATGAAAATTCAGTGTAATATTTTATCAATGCATAAAAAATTAATTTTTTAAAATACTGAAGACATCAACTTATGAAAACATCGTAAGAATTTAATAATTTTTTTTGTAATAATCGTCATTTTAGAAAAAATACAAGAATGGAAAATGTCGACCAAACTCAGGACTCGAACCGGCCAGAAAACGGAGGTTCTGGGTTCGATTCCTGGTCCGGTCGACAATTTTCCATTTTTGTCTTTCTTCTAAATGTAGCTATACGCTCTTTATTTGAGCTTTTCTACTTCCTTTGAGTAGATCGTTAGTTTAATTCTATTGAACATTAAAATCTTTGTAATTCCATTACTTTGTAAAATGAGGTTGAACTGAAAATAGTCGCTGTGCGGTTGAGTCCGTTTGAAACTGATTTGTGACTTTTTAAAATACATTTAGAGAAAGAATCATTTGATCGTATCCCATTCATGTTTTCTGGAACTTCTCGACGAAAATAAGTCCGTGGTGTCGAAAGGCTGCAATCGTAGAAAGTCCTTCATACTGTGATACTGGTACGAAACAGCAGTACAAATAATCCAAAATTTTCACCAGGGGATTCAGCGAAGGCAAAAGACTACGTAATTTATTATACTGCTTACCTCGCTAAAAGTGTGCATGGTAATGACTGCAAGTCTACCTTGGGAAGGTTATTTACGGAAGTGTGCTTGTTGATATGTTGCTATATGTTGTCAGTCCACTCGTAACGTAGGAGTAGATGGACAGTCTGCCTCTCGTCGATCTGGCTCTTGGTGGAGACGTTTACGAGTTGTGGTTAATGGACATAGCAAAGATATTTATGGCCATTGAAATATTCTCGCGGGCAGAATGGCTCGTTTGCCAAATTGACAGACCAACTGGCTGTGCTACAGTGTGGCAACTGTCTGCGATTTCTGGGTACAGTGCCATCAGTAGTAACTGCACTTTGAAGGAGTGGCTATCTATTTAAGATCTGTACATGTACCATGTGACAAACCACTGTTATAATTGGTTTTAAAAATATTAAATTATTGTCAGTTTATGCTTATTTGTGAAGGCTAGCCGTGAATTCCCCCCGTTGACGGTCTTATGACGTCATGAAACATATGAGAAAGCACAGGATTCATTATTATTCAGCTTTAACCCGATGCGATGATCAGTGTCATGCTAAAAGGAGTAAACTAGTTTCACGATGGATCGACTGTACTGGACAATATGATTTAACCTTAAATCACTTGCCTCCATCGCTACATGCCTCTACAAAATGCTCAGTTTAAGAACCTCCACTTCCAGTTACTGGTCGAACAGCGGAACTGCATAACAACAGCCGTGAAAGTATAAGACGAATGCCACGATGACATATGCCTTGCATCTCAAAGAGGCAATATTGATCTCTTTTGAGTTGTCTTCCTTAAAATAAAAAAAATCTATGATATCAATTCAACTGTTTTAAGCTTTTTATTGTAGAAATGCTCAATACGTTATTATATTGATCAGATTACCACGTGAGTTGGGTAAAGTTGTTCAGTGCCACTTCTTTGACTCTTCTCGTCGTCTTCTCCTCTGGCACCGGAAGCTGTGGCCATTCACTGTGTGGTCTGTCCTTCGTGATCTCCGGTTTCCGTTAACAGTTTCTACCGTGGAAGAATCAATTTCTCCTAGGAGGAGACGGCCGGACTAATTGCTTGCTTCGCACGAACGAATTAACGTTCCCCGGAAGTTGACTGGTGGGGTGTTTTACTGCATATTGCCAATTAATTCGGTAATAGCGGTTGACCGTGCGAACTGCGCCTATTGTGTGCGCCAAGGGGCTCTGCAGTTTCAGCAATAAACTTTTATTAGCCTGCGCGGAATACCTAACTTTAGACTGCAAACGAATTTGATACTTCAGTGTGGGTGGAAAAATTTGTTTGTGTATCTCTGGGGCCTGAAAGAGAGGTCGTTGTGGACTAAAACCTGATGGCATACCTTTGGTCTGGCCATGACTTTGTTTTCGTGATTAGCGGCTTTAGAAGAGGCGATTAATTTTGCGAAAGTCTCACATCTATCTTTTCCGTGGCGATAATTAAAATGTAAATAACCTGTTACTATTGTTAGGTAAAAGTAACTATGGTACTTACAGACTTGGATTACAACTCCGGATTACGAAATCCAAACAGGATAAGGTTCAAATTTATGCTAATGAATTTTTGCTAAATATGAGATAAAATTTATACAAAATATGAATTTATCAACAATTTTTTAATAACATTCCCGATTTTTTAAATATATTTTTGCTCTATTTTTTCTTTGTGTAAAGCATGGACAGTTTTATTGTAAAATAATAATTGGATTTCAATTTTTTACTGTTGAAAATCGTTGTTGCAGAGTAACTAATAAAAAACAATTGAATTCCATTTCATAAGGAATTGAAAGATTAATTTGGGGGTTTACATTATTACCTTGCACATTGATGTGGAATATTTCCCATAGATTGGCTTCTTCAGAAGAAAATTAACGCGTCTTGCTGTACTTCATTGAGAGTCCAGAGTCTGAAGTCGGTATTTTGCCTTGTTGTCCATCTATCTTACCCTTGAAGAGCTTTTAAATGTAAACGTTAGCCCGTTTGTCTTTTCTTTACCAAAATTAATTCTACACATCAAAGAACGAAGGCTTTCCCGGCGTATTTGTTGAATAAAGTATTCTCGGGTTTCCACCGGGGTCAAACAGCCATCGAAGCGCGACGTTCAATTCTACACTTGTCCTGGATGATGAAAAATATCCTCGCAAACCTTTTTTTATATTATAGCCTCACGGCATGCACGGGGTTAGGTGCTGGTCCTGTCCAGTATTTCCTGTGTAGCACTAGTCCCCTACATGGGAAAGCGTCATCTTCGTTACTTCACGTGGTCTTGACAATTCCGGTTTTTTTTCTGTGTCTGCACATACTTTTTTATTCAAACAACCCATTATTTTGAAATGTCTGGAAGATTAAAAAGGTGGTCACTTCATGTCTTTTGAAGCCAATTTGAAATTTTTCTGATCGTACAACACTACATCTATGTGCAGACAGTCTTACTAAATTTGTGTAACCAGTATTCTGGAGAAAATCTCAAGTCTGGTACTTTTGGAAGACTTAACTGTTTGCTGTTTAAAATTTTTATTCAATATTCTTCGAATCGTGAGATTACTCAGTTCGTGAAATATACGTATTTCTTACTGCTGGAATCTAAACTGAATTTAAACCTAGTCCTTACTTGAACACTGTTTCATTTGGTCCAGATTCCGCGCGCTATGTCTTCAAGATTCAATTTTACCAATTTTAATTTTGTGGCACATTTGGGAAGTGTACCCTCGGATGACCTGTGATTTTGGGTGTGTACTGGGGAGAAGGTCTATCAATATTTGGCCAAGCTTCTGGTGGGGCGAAACATTGATCCGTGGCTTTTTTTACAGTGCCTGCAGCTGCCGCCGCCCTTTACGAAACTCGATCACTTTATTACACAAGTCGCTGTCGTAGCCTCCCTTTAATCCGGCCTAATTTGGTTGTAAATGGATGTAATAGCAGGGTTCACACATTTAGCCTCGTATCCCCCCTCCCCCCACACACACATCTGGTGTGGCTCGTGCCGGAACGGGGATCACTCTTCCAACAACCTTTCGGTATATTTTGATGTCTCCGCATTTCTTGTGTAGTTTTCAAACATTAGTATCTTGTCGGTTACTGAAGCCTACATACTTGATGCAGGGTTTTTAGAGTTTTCCCTGCATTTCCTTTTGGCGAATCGCCGGGTAGGATCCCTAGTCAACCCTTACCTTCCACCCTCCCTCCCTTCCTATACCTTCACGAGCCTGTTACCAAGAAAACACAAGGAAAATATCGATTTATTAACGTAGGTATTGTGATTAAAGTCGAAAAAATAAGGAAAAAAGTATTGAATGTCTAAAAGGCAGATGAGTATACCAAAATTCAGTTTATTTAAATGATTGAAAGAATCTGATCAGCTTTTTCCTCCATTAAAAATAATAGATTATTTACGTCAGGGTTAGTCCGTTCAGTTACAGAAACTATGGAAAAAATAATTTTGGAATACAGAGCGTATGTTTCAACTAGTTAGAGCTGTCGAAATATACTAACCATTTATACGGCAACTCCAAAGACTCGTGTTATTAGTAGTGGATTGGAATGATATGTTATATTTAAGTGCGTACTGACTTTTCATGGTAGAGCCGTAAACGATTTCATGATTTTATGTTTGTTCTGTTGAGTTTGTATTGGCCATTTTCTGTCAGATTTGAGTGACGTTATTTTTATGATCATGTGTATTGTTCGCTCAAAGATTTTGGAACACCACTCAAGATCGTTGTAAATTGACGGCAAATACTTGTGCTATAAGAACGTAACAGGAGAAACTTTATCAGTTGCAAAAGGCTTCTTTCTTTTCGCACGTACGACTCTGATCAGTCACGTTATCTGTGTAGCTGTCAATGTTAAACGGATTAAGCCTTATCTCTTTACTGAACCTCTCTCAAAACGTTTGTTGCTGAGTGAAATATATAATACTATTGAATATTTTTATTCTATTATTATATAGATGAAAATATTTGGTGACCGCATAGCGATTACAATCGCTTGTTCTCCTTTTTATCCTGTCTCGAATCACCTCTAAGGAGCTCAAATCCTTTTCTTCTGAACACAACTGTACTGCATAGGTTAGTTTTCCAGGTATTATCATCGCTGTAACGCAAAAGTGGTTAAATGATTGATCATATGTATTTTTTTTCGGGTTTGGTCTGTGGATGCGTTGGTGGTTGTGTACTTATGCAGCAGGTAATCTGCAGTTTGTGGTTAGGGGTTTGGGTACATCATAATTCAGGACTACAATGCGTGTTGACAGGACTGGTTTTCGCGGAGTAGGGCGCGAGGGCCGTAATTGGATTTGGCGAGGCTCGTGGCCTTGTAAGGACTGCCGCCTTCGGGGAGGAGGAACATTGCATGCTTGATAAGTGGAAAAATAAGATCCATGCAAGGAAAACTCGGCAGTGGACGGTGCATGACGTATAGATGAAATTATGCTGTATCTCCCGGATATTCGCTGTTATTAATTGGTGCAAAGTAACTGGTGGAACGGCTCTGAATTGTAGACCGGCGACTTCCTTGAGCAATACGCTGTTTATGCAGGCAGTGGGAAAGCTGAGTTTTCCGATCTCGGTCATGCATTTACCGACGACTTGTACGTAGTTACGACCATTACATGCTTGGCAGTGATCCGTCACAGGGCAGATAGGGTAACTAACCAGGAAATTATAAGGAGAATAGGGGAAGAGAGAACAATTTTTGAGGAATTTGACGAAGAGAGTGGATAGATTAATAGGCCACGTTTTAATACATGAAGGTCTTGTAAAATTAACATTAGACGGAAGTGTGTGGGGACAGAACAGAAGATGTAGGCAAAGGCTGGAATCTACTAAGTAGATTAGGGGGATGTGGGATTTCGTAGCTATGTAGCGATGATTTTTATGAACCACGGAACGGGTTTCGACTAATTTGAATGGTTATTAACAGTTCTTAATATAAAAAGATATACAATTAGAAGACATGCAAATAATTCTGAAATTAAAATGTTATAATTTGATATAATTAGGAATGCAACTCTGGGTAAAAGAATTGAAATCCTTTGAACAGTATCTACGATAGAAACTATTTTAATTATATTTTAGATTTTTGACAATGTTTGATTTTCTTCAACGGATCGATTTGTTAGTTCACGAGTTTTCGTGCACTTTAAACTCAGAGTAAGTCCAAAGTAAAAGAAAGCGGCGTGCTTCTAAAAGTTTAAATTTTTCCCTTTATTCTGTTTGTAAGTGATGAAAGTCAATTTGCATTATAGTTAATGAAATTCGTACAAGGATTAGATTGGCTGGTAATGTTCAGAGAATTCCAGAAACTAGGAGTTTTAAGGAAAACTGGATGGGAGAAGGAGAAGACCTATAAAAATGTTAGTTTGAGGATATGGAGGTGGACTTGAGAACAATCAGAATAAAGAATTGGTAAAGGAAGGCTATTGTCAGAATGGTTTGGAGGGAGGTAGTAAAGGAGGCCAGGGTTCACAAGGACTGTAGCGCCGACCAAGAAGAAGAATTTGCGGACAAATTTGAAATTTTATTTAACCACTACAACGATTCGTCCTCGCATTTGTATCTTCATAAGGTATACATAAATTTCTCTCGTTCTTCCCTTTTACCAGCTACAGCCATTTCCCCGAAAGGGATTTATTCAGAATTTGATTTTTCTGCGTTCAAAGCTTTTCGTATAAATTAATTCTGTTAGAATACTTCTACGCGTTAAAATTATTAAATTTATCTCACGTTAAAAACATGAAAAATTCGATATAAGGTAAATGCATAATCGGTTCCACGCACATTTCAGAAAATGGAATAATGGAAGAAACTATTGCACTGTAACTGAAATATACAATAGCTTTATAAATAGATTAATTGTTTATTCGGTTAGTATTTGTTTGGTTGTTAGTAAGTCGTAGACAAGGACAGACTGCAGTGGCGTTGCAGCAATGCAGGTATTCCCCCGCCTCTTGCTCCGAACTCTGCAGTACGGAGTTAAGTACAAGGTACGAAATACGGTCTTAATTCTTTTCGTCAGAGATAGCGACTTTACCTCGTTCCAAACTTGAAAGGAATTGATCACGTAAAGGAACACGTTGTCGGTGGCGGAAACTACATAAACAAATTGTTAAACATGTAATACGTGCAAAAGAACACGTTTGTAAGTGCATATTTATCTTTAAGTACCAGGCGGGACTCGTTAACGATTCTAGGTAGACGTGATAACTGTTAAAATCGTAGTAACGTCTGTATCATAGGTCTTGGCTATTTAATTGCTATCACTCCAATTATGCAGTCATATTTTGTGTTAATGCATTTACATGGCCAGGACGTTGTTGGTCCTTATAATTTTTTACTCCAGTTTTTTTCTTTGACGTTTAGTTATATTACGGTACTAACTGGGTGCCCGGGGTGTCCCGGAATTAATTGATATTAGCTCGCTACAGTATTTAATTTTATAATCCGCACGTGATTAAACAATCGGTGAGTGTCACATTTTTGAAAATTCGCATTTTCACGCTCCCTATTTAATGAGAACTGAATTTCATCATGAAATCTACTGGTAGACTTTATAAGTTCAAAAAAATAAATAGCCAATTATGTTTATAGAAATAAGATATTTGAACCATCTGTTCGGTCTGATTACCTAGAAATAATGTAGATATATACGAAAAATAACAACGAGTGCTTGCTGTTCTAATCCCTATATAACGTGTCTCAATAATTCGCACTGCGACTTATAAAAATATTGCACATTTAAAAACCTATTAAAAGTATTATTTCTTCAATAAAATTATAGTTAAATTTAAGCGTTATATCAAGGTTAACATCCATTTAATAATCTCGTTTGATGAATAAAAAGTTCTTGGATCAAAGGAGGTAGAAATGCTTTAATTGAAGCTCAAGTAGGAGCGTATAACTAATTTAGAAGAAACACAAGTATGGAAAAATGTCGACCAGACCAGGGACTCGAACTCCGGACCTCCCGTTTTCCACTGAGATAATCAGAGTCGACGTCCAAGGCCCGATTCAACATCCCTCCATTCCCATAAACGTAAGACAGGCTCACCTACAACTCACTAATCACATTATTCACACCTTAATTTCTAGGAAATTCGTGAAGAATGGACATTGCGTAAATTGATCAAAGCTGCATGGAATTCAAGTCAAAGGAAGTAGAAATGCTTGAAGTTCAAGTAGACGTGGATTAGCTCAGTGGTAGAGTGCCTGCCCGGAAAACAGGAGGTCCGGGGTTCGAGTAGACATTTTTCCATTCTTGTGTTTCATCTGAAACAGTTTTTGGGTTTCAATCCGGGTCATGTGAAAATTGGGAGTCGACGTTTCGATGAACATCTCGTCCATCTTTATCAAGTTACTTAGTAAAGATGACTGAAATATACAACGAAACGTCGTCTTTCAATTTTAACATGACTTGGCTTGGAATCCAAGAACTTTTTATTCAACAAATTAATCGGGAAAACCTATGATCTTCAATCTCGTTTGTCATGCTACGTGAGGGCATAATCTATCCTGTTGCAAGTTGTATATGTCTTTAGGGTATGATGTCTTTTGAACTGAAAGGGGAGAAAAAGGAACTCAATGCTTCATAAGTTCGACGGGAACCTTCTCTGGCAAGAAGACACCAATATTTCATGGCAATCGGATGGTAGGTATAGGAACTAGTAAGGGCAAACCTTGTAAGTTGCATTGTGTTCGAACGACGCCCGATATAAAGAACCTGAATCACAAAGCATACATTGCGTTTTATTTATATAGATAAGCTGCATTATCGTACAACATTTCTTTGCGCAGAGGCTCTTGTCCCCAGAATTCTCTGAATACTATCGGATTATAATTCAAATCGCACATTCCAGTCTACACAGTTATCTGCGTTTTCTTTATAACTAGCTCTTTGCGGAGTATCTTTCAAAATTCTGCTACGGGGTAAATTTGATCATCACATCATCATCATCCAACTTTTTTGCAACTGAAGTGCAGAATTAGGTTACTCCCCATTTTATGTGACAATCCTCCAATTTATGTTTTTTTTGAGTGTTTCAATGAAGTAGCCCCTGCGCTGTTTAGCTTTAGTTCGGTTGTGATGTAACTTCCAGACGTGCGCCGACGACCTTTTTTTTCGGGTTTCCCTCGCGTCAGCGGCTCTGCGGTTGTTTTGCATGAAGAGGCACCTAAAGGCCACCGGTCTTGCCGCCTAATATGTCCCGTGTTCGCGGACGGGGTTCACTTGCCTTCTACGGAAGAATTGCCATCACCAGACATCCTGCATCGCCAGACCTTCAGTGAAATCAAACGAATTGCTACCGTTGCTCATTTCGCGTCTATCTAAGCTTCCACAACCACCGATACTCCAGAAAGAGCAAATATTATTGTGTAACAGTATCGTCAGAAAGACGTAACACAAAGTAAATGCCTCAACGAGTTGTTATTCAATAAGTGAATTTAAAACAATACATGATTAATAGAAATTTGTGAATAATTTCGTTCTAAGCGTTGATCCACAGAATCTATTCTTCAATTTTCTGATCCTAAGTAATACTTGGTTCTTCGTGTTTCATGACTACTGCCGTATTTGTTCCTTGTGGTGGGTGTCGTTCATATCATGGCTGTACGTGGTTCGCTGTGTTCATTATCTGCAAGGAACTGGTCTCCGAACGTTGTTCAAGTTTGGCATCTCAAGAACTCTGAGTGCGTCAGAAGAAGCCATTCTTCCTTTCGCGGCTCATGGAAAGAACTCTCCTTTTGGAAGTACCTTGAAAGTCCGGAAATGTCTATTACGTGTAATCATGGGCCGCCCATGGATTCTGACGTCACATCCGTGGTGTCGCTTGTAGTGATATTTCTTAGGACGGTGCTTGAACTGTGAATAACTATACTTCTCAAAGTGTAGTTTTAGTATCATCATTGTATTCCCGCATGACCTTGATACTTGAAAATGCGCTTCACGTAGTCGAGAATTCTCATGCTAATCATTATATACGATCCACCGGAGTTTCCTTTTCATGTGATACTTTCCCAACCATGAAATATTTAAATATAACGTAGCTTAATCCTTCCATCACGCCCATCATATCATTAAATTTTGGAGTCCCGAATTTGATTAACTTGAATGCCTGCGAAGTGTAGGGTCGTCAATAGGGCTCTGCTGACTGACGTGTTATTGAGTGTCCAGAGAATGTGTAAAAAGTTAACAAGTTGTGGACAGTCGCTTTTAAACGTGTCTGGTAGATTTTAGGTTAGTTGTAGTAGCAAGATGTGAAAAGTAATTGCAGAGCAAACAAATACAATTAAGAAATAAGTTAATAAACTGCACAGTTAGAAAGGAAATAAAATCTATAAATTTTTTTTCAACATAATGTTGCATTTCGTTTCTTGGAATCTCTTCCACTTGTAGGTTGATTAATAAATTACTATAAATAAAATCATATCTTTCAATCATGGGGGCAATATGGATAAGTACCTGTGGGAGATTTCTCTCGCAGGTATTTCTCCCCAGATCGATTGCGGGGATCACCTTTGGGGATCCTCCTACTCTGGTTTTTTGAAGGTGCCGATGCACTTTAATCTATTTTATGAGGTGTATATACTGGGGTGAAGACCTTGGGCAAGAGTTGTCGGAAACCCGTCAGAAAACTCATCTCCCATCAGTCGGAAGGGCGGTAGAATAGTACTAAAAGCCCGACGATATGCAGGCTTTCTAGGGTTTTCGCTCTTTTGGGTAGTGGACCCTAGTCAACCCTTGGCTACTTTGCTGGACCTTCCACATCCCCTTTTTCAATTCCCTTCCTATGCTGTTAATGGAGAGCTGCTTGTTTCAGGATTACCCTCGTGTAGCAAATTATCCCAAAAAACATAGTATGACTGCTTTCTTCCTTCCACATCTCCTATTTTCAATTCCTTCCTATGCTATTAAAGGGGAATGGCATGTTTCTGGATCAGTCTCACGTAGCCTTTTCCTACAAAACTGTTCTAGTTTAGAATGGGAGCGGTGGAGAAATCCTAATTACATTCAATTTTTTCCTTGCAAAACTTCCTGTTTATTAATTAATTTTCAAAGAATTTAGATCAATACAACTTTCAGATTTAAATGTTGCAATAATCGTCGGTGTAAGTGAAGTTGAAGAATTTAATACGACGAAATTATATAAAAGTGCAGTGAATGTGTCACTGTTAGTAAAAGCAGAGTATAGTTTCTTTTTATGAAGAAATAATGATTTTGAGAACTTTATGTAATCTATGAAGGAGAAGACGTAGTTAACGTCTACGAGCACCAGTAGTGTAATATATACGACAATATAGATAATAACCTATAAAAAGAAAATCTAAAAACTTTGTTACAAACGTTTGTTAGGGTGGCATTAAATTAAATTTTGCCGCTGAGTAACTTACCCTGAGAAAAAACTGTACCATCAAAATTTGTTTTATTCATGTATTTCATTATATGATTTTCAAAAGAATATTATATGGTAATCATTAGTTTTTAGAGTTGAGCCACTTAACCGAGGTAACTCGAAACAGCTTTCTGGTATGTATTGGGAGCTTCAGAAATTTCTAGTTTTCAATTCGAAAACGCGCTTTTGTAACTTCTCGCATTTGCTATTATTGATGTCGCTAGATTGTAACGATTTCATTGAGCAAATCGGATATAATTCTGACTTTGGAAATTTGCTATCTGTCTACCCTTATCGTCTTTATTAAAAACTATAGTTCTTTTTTCTGTTGGAAAAATTCCTAAATTTGTTTCGTAAAGTTCTCAAAATTTTCATCCTGTTACAGCTGTTACATTTGGGATTAAAATATTGTCTTTTACAGCTCCTAAGTCTGTCGAGATATTTTTGGCCCGCATAATAGTTTTTTTGGCTTTCCTTTTCTGGCTATTGCATTAACTGTTAATACTTCTACTTTGTTCCAAATAACGGAGTTTACTCTAACCCTGTGGCGTTATCTCGGCTATGGTTGCATAGAGTTCTATATTGGGATGTTTGGCTTGTGTTGCTCCATTTCAGCTTTCTGACCAAGCTTATATAAACACACGGTGAAAGGAATGTGCTGTTTTGGAGAGGTCTAATAAATAACTGTGTCATTGGAATTTATTGCACTGTGGTCTGGAACCGACATTTATTACAAGTGTTTTTCATGTATATTTGTATAATTAAATTTGGATACAACCTTTCAATGTGGTGAATTGCCTAGTCAAGTAAGAACTCGCGACATTTGTCGAGTTAGATGTAATGACATGACGATGATGCATGCGCGTCGTTGTATCATTGAGTGCCGCCACTCGTTCCGTAATCGATGTTTTCTCTTCTAACCACCGCAGAATTGTTCAGTCACTCTGCTCAGAGGTACGTGTTTTGCGCTCACTAGGAAGTGTTTCTCCTCTTGTCGGAGATAGAGGTGAAAACTTGAGTCGGCGGGGCTGAAGATCCAAAGAGGATGATGACTGCAGCAGAAGCACACCTGCTGTGGGCTGGATGAGAGAGAAACTGTGAAGTGGCCTTTCACAGAGAGGATTCATCAATAGGCACCGGAACCTGTTGCATTTACCCCGTGCAGAATTAATCATTGTCGTCCTCCCATGTGACCGACCAACTGGTACGTTTGTCAGCACAACTCACCTTTGTTACATAAACTGGTAGATTTTCGAAATGAAACAAGTCTTGTGATTAATTCATTATACAAATTGATTTTTACGATGCATTAAAAGAGCAAACGGCAACCGTTTATTAATTTATTAATAACGGTTGTTTGAATTTAATGTATGAACCAACACACTATCGCTAGTAGACCGTTACTAGTACGGCGAGTACCTTTAAATCCAGCGAATTAATTCATATCCTAGAATTAATGTAACACAGATTATCCATAATTTAATATATATCCTTACTGCTTGCACTATAAAATATAATTTTATTTACAGTGTATTTTATCTCCAAAAACGATGGCTTTCCTATTCTTCCTTTTATGTTATTTTTTCAATCCCTTACCGCGTGCTTTTTCCCCCGGTGGATAACATATAGAACAAGTCCAAGCATTCCTGGTATAAACAAACCTAGGAGATTTTCGTCATCACATATTGTACACAAATGCTACAATTGCAACTTTCATTATCTGAACGAACATATAATGAAATATTTTCGTATAATTTTTATTTTTAGTGTGTTTTTGTACAAACAACGTGTAAAAAAAGAGATACTGGATAAAGAAATGTGAATATAAACTTCTGGAATATTTTCTTTGGAAATCACAAGATTTACGATTGATATAGTCGGGTAGAAAAAGACGAAGACCTTGTAAAGGTTGCATCTTGGACAGTAATTATTTTTTTATATATTTTTGCATTTGCCGATAGTCGCAACTATTCTATTTCCACTTAGAAGTTCTACTAATAATAGTTTAAATTAAACTTCAGGTACTTGTAATGTATGATGGTTCGTTTAGAATTTTCCGAATCAATTACTGAGATACGCAAATATCCATGAGTCTTCTTGGAATCTCTTTGCTGACACAGAATTCGAATTTGAGTAATTCTGTGTTGCGTGACCAGAACCTGCATGCGTGACGCTGATTGCACATGCACTTAGTGCTTCGTTAAAATATTTTAAAAAAGTAATTTTTATTTTTCAAGTGATAGTCTCCAAGTTTTTGTGTTAAGTATTTCGTGAATTTGTAAATCAGAAATCTTTATGTATAAGAGATCAGTCAACTTTACAGGCAATGTGTTATCCACGTTGTATGATGATGTTCGCAGGTTTCGATGGCAATGTGTTGTAATGAGACGCTTAGCGCGTAACGAGATGCCTGCTGTTAGTTTCACGACATTGCGACGGGTCATTGTCGTCGAATGAGGGAATTGCAAAAGCGGGGGTAATCATTGGACGTGATATATTATGGTCGTGGAACGGATCTGCACAGCAGCCATGCCTGTCGTTAGCGTCTGCTGGCGGCGTTAATTAGAATGCAAGGTAATTGCGACTTGAGGGAGCTTTCCATGACAACCGCATTGTTCGTCGAGGTATGCAGTCGGCCCCGTCAACCAACAAATTGCCAACAGTGACACATGGAATCCATCATGGGGAATCCAAAGTAGTGGTCAATGATGAAGATCTGAAACGTTAGTTGGCTACTTGCTTTTAACGCTAAAGCTGACTTCTGTTGTTATTATGAGTCCCCGTGGCTTTAGAATCAATTGGTGATCAATGTTCACAATTTCAGAGGAGTATACATGGTTCGTCAAATTAGTTAAATATTTTGTCAGGGTAGTTAGCATTCTGCTGAGGTTTTGAAATCGCGTAGTATAATACTCCTACATTTAATCAACCACCTGCTTTGCTCAAACCTAAAAATTTACTCATGTGATGGCGAATATCTGAATCTCAATTGGGACTAGCCAACCAGATTACTATTTTTTCTGTATTCTTATTATTGTCGTAACGAATTCTGGGATGGTGTTAAAATACACGGTAATTATAAAGTCCATAAAACATTTTAAAAATCGATAGGTGTTGATTGTTAAACCTGATACTGTCAGTGAATTTTCAACAACTACGGTCGGTGGCTCCCTGTCGGCGGTTTTCCTAAGTAACTTGAGAGAGTTAGCCACACATGTACTGTATCCTTTTTTACGTTATGTTCAGCCATTTACCCATAAACATGTTTTTGAATGTTTCTTGGCCTTTCAGCCTGTATTAGAACATGATCAGTTTCATACAAAAAAAGAAAGGGTACTGTTTTAGAAATCTGTAACTGACTCAGTATTATTTTTTAGGGCAAAGATGGGGAACATTTTCACTATTCGATGCCACATTTAAATTAGGCAATAATACAGGAGACTGCATAAGTTGACATATCTATAAATGCAACTTTAGTGAAATTATTGTAGTTTTTGTATAATTTTAACAGTTTATTGCATTCTATAGGTAATGAAGCAAGTGGTTTATTTTTTTATATATAAAAATAATAATATTAAGTACAAGTAGTAATGAAGTTTGTTGACATATTTTAAATAAATTTGAAAATTACTAATAAATACATTATATAATGATATTAACAACACAGCAACAATATATTAAATAATTTTAAATTCGATGGAAAATTTAAGTTATTGGGATATTAACATTTGTTTCTTACTTAAAATTAATTGAAAATTTTGATCATACTGCGTAGATCGCAACATTTATATATCACCAAAAAGTGCATTTAAAATTTGGGTTCTGAAAGTAGTTTTAATTTCAAAGCAGGGAAGTAAACCGAGTGTATTTTCAAGATTTGTTTAAGAACCTTTTAGCGTCAAAAACGAATATACTATCTTCCTAGAACTCAAATAACTGCATTTTTATTTCCATAGGAACCTTCTTTTTATCTTTCCTCGAAGGTGCACCATCGGTATAGACATCAACTAGATTGCTGGCATACTTCTTGGTAGTTTTTTAAAAATAAATGTCAACTCCGCCAGTTCATCCATTTAGTGTACCCAGCGAATTACCACACGCGTTATTGACGAAAACCGAGGTTTGCATGTACAAGCTTTTATGAAGGCCGCACAAGAAAATATCAGGAGGCTTCAAGGCCGCACGTTCCCCACCTGTGTTGTAGGGTCTCAGGGAGTTTGCAAATCGACGAAACATGGATTTAAACTTTGAAAACTTTTGGATAATACTCTTAAACATATTAACGAGTAAACTAAACGCGTTGGAAGATATTGAAACGTACGAGACGTTAGCTCTGTCTTTCCCACTTTAATGGATTGGATAAAGTCGCTCCAACAATGGAAATACGCAAAGCTTTCGAAATATTGTTATTGCGAGAGTTTTATACAACCATTCGTTAGTCAACGAGTGCTTTATTAAGTGAAACTTTTGTTTAAACAGTGTGTATATAAATAGTTTCAACTATCACGTCTTGAATTACGGGAAATTATCAGATGTCAAAGGAATGGATTTGAATTCTATCAAGACCTTGATCTTTGAGGAAATATTTATCAATGCACTGGCTTATGGTTTTTCTAAAGATTAACAGACAAAATCATTGGAGATTAACATACAATGAATTATAGTAATCCTCTTTATCAATTAGGTACAATGGCTGGTATGAAAGTTTGATCTTACTGGCTTATATTTTGTGTTCTTAGCCGAGATGTTCAGCCAATTAATCGGAATATGTATATGTATCAACTGTGATCGCTGAAAGATATAGGCAATGTGTTTGATGAGATCTGGGAACAATGCAGATTTCCAAACCTTCGTTTATAAATTGATTTTATTTTTTCAACGAAAGCATAAGTGGTCACATTGCAGACGATGCACAGCATAGTATGTTTCAAATTCGTAGGAGTTTTAGTGTGGTTTCGTGTCCGTGAAGGGCCCGTGTGTTCCCCTTCGCTCTTCTGGGAAGCGGCTTGGAGAGGGCTCTCCTGTGAAAATTGGCACGTGCACACAGCCAGCTCATGTGGGGTTCCACGCTTGCGTACATTTCTATCACGTGCTCATCACATTTAGTGAGAATTAGCTTCTACCCCCTCATGTATCAGAAATAATATACACCAGTATTTAAAGTGCTATAATTTAGTCAAATTGAATTCGAAATAAGCAATGTAATTAAAAACGGTCACGGTGTTAAAACGGTTGGCGAATAATACTCAGAATTCGATCCATATACACTTTCTATGCAAGTTATTCGTTCTTTTAAAGTTGAATTTCGTTCAGAAATAAATAATTCATACTGTAAACACCAACCAAGTCATTTAATAACTGTAAGATCATTGAGCATTCAAGAAGCAATGAATGAATATGTTACAACAGCTACGGGCTTAACAGACACTAAAATAGAAGGTACCATATTTTTCGCAGAGACAAGTTGTTAAAATATTCAGTCATTAGAATAATAATTGAAGTACGAATCCACCGTGTATTCGTTCAAATTACAAATGAGTACAGTAAATGACACAAAATAGCGTAAGAAGTGAGCGTTCTATACACGTTGTTTTTCCACATTCGAAACAGAATTCGAGAAAATGTGATTTATTATCTACAAGTGGGACTCAGTATCGTAAAAGACTAAAATATGGACAGTTTGTGAGAGTACGGGAATATATTGTAATTATTAATGGCTATGACAGAAAAATATGGTTGAATACAAAATTACAATTTTATTTAAGTAAAAAATCATTATAATCGACATTTAGCCTTAAAATTAGGACGTCTGCGGGTAAATAAATAATTGTTTGTGTAATGGTGTAGAAGATCCAATTATACCTTGAATGAATGAAAATTAAATGATTAAACCCCCAAAATTTGCAGAGAGAAATACCAAGTATACAGCATCAATCGAAAAGAATTAGATTTGAAATTTGATGTGAATTTTTAGACCTTTGACTTTAGAACTCTGCAGAAATAATTAAGTACTGTCGTGTTAAAAACAATGAACATTAAGTGTACACTCGTCAATATCAAAACGTGTTAATTATTTTCCAAAATTAAATATACAATTCGGTTAACATATTTACTGTGTAGGTATTGGGTGTTATTATTATCTTATTATTAGATCTGATTTGTATCATATCACTCATTAATTCGAGAAAGTATTTGCTCTCCGTATCCAAATTTTGGCATTAACCCAGTCACTGCTGTGATTCTGAATGGGATGTTTAAAATTAGAAAACAGTGCTTTAAGTTGAGTTTTTAAAGCGCGTTTTGTCTGCCCTGTGTAGCTTCTATTACTTAGAAAATGAATTGCTTGAAAACAGACTCTGGAGAGGATTGTTAAATACTGTACATTGACCGTCATCTCGTATAACCACGTATAATTTCAAGCACCAAACGAAATAATTGATGCCGGATACAAGTTGCATCTGTTTCACGTCTGAACCCATTTTAAATTCTGCCGTACTATACCTTTATTTTTGTTTTCGATCATAGCTTTGATAATCCTATAATGAATCGATCAACCAGGGTAGTTATTATTTTATGTATTCGGCCATCCTACGTCTTCCCTTTTGAATGAAGTAAGTACGACTCGTAAGATCACAGGAAAGTGTTGGTGCCAAGTTCCTCTTGGAAATCCTTCTGGTCGTTTTTGGGAAAACCCTGTTAGTCATTTTCTTGGGGATAATGTAGCTAGGTTTTGGAAACCATTTGCTTATGAGTTAAATGCTGACACTCGGTACATTATTTAATGTGTCTTGGTATTTCTCTGTAATTTCTTGACCAAAATAAACGTATGGTTCTTAGTAAATGATGTAGCTCGAATAGTCGAAAATTTAATAGATTTTCGTAATAAAAACGTTAATTTTCAGCACTCTTTTATAAAAATATTTATTCGAGGTATGCCAAATATTTATCTCGTATTTTTCCTCACGTCTGAATAAGACATGTAAATGCCTCGGGTGCTATAAAATCGCCCGTTTAATCTGTACAGAGACACTTAGGTTTTCATTATACCTGTTATCTGCAGATATATTCTGATAAGCAGCAAACGTACATTCTTATTCTTCAACTATGTCTTTCCTTGCCTGACAATAGAAAAGATAATGATAAAGGGCCGGCGTTTCTACTGTTTGTTGTCGCACCTGATAACAATCCGAAAATATGTTTCGTTGACGGTAGAGTGTGGTGATAACGTATTAAAAATTGTATTTCATGTAAAAGACCTCGAGAACTTGACCAGGTTGTTGAAATGTAAAATAAATTGTTTTAAATTACAATCCAAAACTAATTAATAGATTTTTTATATTACGGGAAAAATCGCGGCTTAAGCATAACTTAAGAAAAAAGAAATATAATGAAGGCAGAAATTGGAATATTTTCCTGGATTGGGACCTTCAGGAAAATAGGATTCTGTATCGATGTTCGTCCAGTACGTTTTCCTTTTTGCAGCCACTTTTTCAGCGAAAGATATATTTTTTGATCGGTTTTACGATGTTACTATACATGCAAAACAATGTTAATATATCAATATGTCACCTCTCGAGCCTTTTTGTCTCTGTTTACATATCCTTTCCCCACTGCGGAGAAAACGTTATCCCTGGTTCTCAAGTGGTCTAGACGGTAAAGTTAATTATTATTTTGAAATGTCTGCAGTATTCGCGATGATGGACACTTTGTCTACTTTATACCTTTCATCACAGAAATTTTAAAAGAAGGTACCGTCATAGTGAATGATCCTTATAAGAATTCGATTACGGCCTGTATTTGTTCAATTTAATTTGAGTGCGTACGTTCTAGAGGGAGAAGCAGAAATAGTTTCTCACTCATCTGTGATCTGTCTGGCTGCTGAATTGTGGATTTTCGGTGTAGATGTTCTGGTTTTGGCCTTCGCTTGGTTGTTGAGCAACTGATTTCTTCGACTCCTACGACCCAGGAAACTGGTTCATCATCGTTAATCCGAGCGAGTTATGCGTACTACTGTTACTACACGTTATACTGTGTTCATTTCTTCAGTCGTACCGGCTCTCAATTTCGTGTGCGAATCCCATGTATGACATGGTGTTGTACAAGCTTTTAACATTATTATTTCCCCGTTCATAAGGTGTAAACTTTGCTATTTTCTTTATTATTTAAGCCCTGTGAAATGAATTGTAATACTTATGCAATGTTTGTTTTATTATTATTATTTTACCGTATCACAATAATCCAATGTTGACGTTGTTACTAATGGAAATGTTTTCTTTTTGTTACAGGTGAGTGCTTGGTCCGGTTCGCCGGGTGTTTTTAGGTATGTGGTGTGTTTTGTGATGTGTTTTGAGGAGAT
Source organism: Eucriotettix oculatus (assembly GCA_034510155.1). Lineage (NCBI taxonomy): Eukaryota > Metazoa > Arthropoda > Insecta > Orthoptera > Tetrigidae > Eucriotettix > Eucriotettix oculatus. The sequence continues at coordinate 26,525,452 of CM067382.1, read as the reverse complement.
TGTTTTCGCGGGAGGGTGTTGGAGGTATTCTGGGCGCCAGGCTAATTTTACGTATGCGAAGCGGCGTTGCAGCGTGACGCGTGTCTTGTTACACAGCAGCGCGACCTTCCTTCCACATCTCGAGGAGATCTCGTCGACGCCGCAACAAACGATCGTCTTTCCCCCCCTTCCCTCTGCCATTTACCCTCTGCTTACTTTACCGATGACGCAGCACTGGACGCCAATCTCAGTTATCCTCTTCTGCTTGTGATTTATGTCACGTTGACGCATGTCACTCGTTGAAAAGACTGTCGTATTAAAAATCTTATTGATATAAAAAAATAATTTACCTAACAGACGAAACCATAACTTATCTTTAATTTGCTGATTACAACATTGATTGTAACCAGTAAATTGACTGGAAGGTCTACAACAAGCTGTGATTCAAAAAAGTATTAACACTGCACTTTGTGGGTGGGAGACGAATATTGCTTTTGAATTGGGTGAGAAAGAACTGGACATAGTGAAGGAGTTCAGAAACTGCCAATGGACAAGGCACTGGACAAAGTTCTCAAAGCGCGAAACATATCACAAGTATGCAACTGGTGTAATAATTTTTTATGTAGTCACGTGTGGTAGTAAACACGGACCATGGTTAACATATATTAAGGTACACGGGGACTGAAATTTGAAATTACTGTAAATGAATTGCTACTGAGCTGAAAAATTAAATGTGTTGACAACACACGTGTGTAGCAATGTACAAAATTTTGTTTTTGTAAACTTGTGTTTTGTTGAGATATTTTGAAAAATATTGTCAATTTGTCAGTTTCAAAAATGTTCCTTGCATTACGTCTTGAATATATTTTAGCTTTTTTACATTAATATGTAGGGCTGACATCTTTTACCAATTGTCATTATTTTTGTTGTAAACGAATAAAACTGTGGGAGAACATAATATTTTACTATTAGCTTCATACGGTTACTTAAAAATTGGCACTTTGAAAATTCTTTAAACCTAAACTACTTATACAATTAGAAACTTAATACTTGAAGATATTAGCATGTAGATTATATACACAAAGAAAATTAAGGCAATATCTTAATATTTGGTGCCAGAATTCATAAAGCTGAGAAAAATACATATTTCTGAATAAAAAGTAATTTATTAATGTAGAATTAAACATATTAATTAAAATTGTCCTGCAGCGTATTATTTTTTCAGTTTAATGAATTTATAGGCATGTTAATATGAATATTATAAAATCGATTTTTTTTTAGATTTTGTCCGAAATTTCAGTCACCGTGTTCCTTAAGTGTTCTGTCTACTGTGTGGTCCGTGGACTTGGTTATAAATTTCCTTGTCCACCTTGTCCAGTCATACGCTTATTCCTTCATCACCTTCAGTGTCTCCTATGAACTGTCATGTCTTTCTATGATGTCGTGCAGAAAACCATTTCTTCTTATGACGTGCCTATCTAGTTTTTCCGATGGAAATATACAATCCTATTCAGTATTTAAATACTCCGGAAGAACTAGTGGTTTTTAAAATTATTTTCTTTATTTCAACTTATGAATGCAATTGGCTGCCGCGTAACTGAAATCTGATTGTATAAGTGGCATTAGTCGTGACGGACTAGTGAACGGACGACCCACGGCACGGTTTATATTATTTTGGGCTTATTCTTACACAAGTTTCTGGTTTAGACGATTCTAAGTCAGTCTCATTTGATGGTATTTAAATGAGTGAACACCTCGCACTTCCTTCATTGTAATTTACTAACCTTAGCATGTGCGTGTCATATTTTAGTTTTTTTAAAAAATAACACGTGATAAAGTGTATATTTGGAAAAGAAAATTTTGAAAATTTTAAATACAAAACGATCATTTTGTATGGCCCAATTATATTCAGTAGCGTATTTTGGATGCGTGGAAAATATTCAAATATTCAAGTGCATTTTTAGAGCTGATTTATTATTTCCTTTTGCAGTTTTTATTAGTCATTAGTATTCGCTACCCAACCTGGAACATCTCACTGCTTACGTAAGCTGTTATATAAATGGCTTAGATGTGTTGCAATATATTTTCTTTTTCAGTGATAACATTGTGGCTTTTTAAGGTTTTCCACTATAGATAATTTGTAATTATTTTGTATTCCCTTTAACATTTTATCGCCTTTTATATTGTTTCAACAATACCCTCAATTCTATTGTCGTCCAGTACTTGTTTCACGATGAGCTTATTTATCAAGTTTTACATCGTTTGTACTGTTCACCTTAATAGAAAGAATTGTTTATCCAACCGATTCACCTACGATATTTAACATCAGAGCTGGTTTTTTCTGTCGTCATACACAATTTTATTCACACGTTCCAGTTTTTTTTACACCATTTCGTCGCTGCCTTCAGTTTGCCTTTCTGGCCAGGTCACATTATTTTCGTTCCCGTGAATATCTGCATCAGCACCGGACCCAGAGGTTTATTTGGGCTTGTGATTCACTGAAGCGCAACACAAACACTGCGATCTTACTCGGAACACTGGTTACTTTTGGGATTTTTAAACAGAGTTTTTTTTCTTCTGCTTAACACATTATTGCTAAACTTTCAGTTTCGAAACACGGTCGATTATTGAACGTAATTATTAACATTTAAAATTATTACTAAATTATAGTTCAGGTAGTTTGCATGAGACTAGTAGTTATCACTAAAACACCGATCTGGCATGAATTACGTTGTTTTTAAACTAATCTTCCTTCAGAATGTATTTATAGACTTTCGCTTCATTGGGTTAAATAATATTTCTTACTATTGAAAGTCAGTCACAGAAATTATTTTGGGTTAAGCTTCTTTTGATCAGCACTTCCCGTTTCAATCGCGTATTCTCAGGGTCGCTTAGTGGGACTGTAATTTAAGGAAAGGTTTCATGAATACAAAATTCAAAAGACTTTGATGTCACAATATAATTAAATAAAAACTGGGCTTAATAGACAATTGATATACAAGTTTTGTCGAAGGTCGTGAATATTACTGACTAGATTACTGTTTTAATCATAACGTATTTGCAGAAACAGAGTCCAATATAATTCTGCTTAACGTAACGGGACGCTACGCTTGGTACTTTCACGTGTCGGCAGTCGAACACTCCTCGGCGATTAACGATGACCCTGTCGTTCTTCTGGATACCACACTAAACTTTGCAAAGTGCTCTGCTGTATTTTACAATACGTTATTTGCAGGTCGTGGTTTGCAATCACTTTCGAACATTCCTACAGCTTCCTCCCTGCAGACTATCCTTTTGCTCTAAATATACAGATTCCTCTGTTAATTACTTTCCAATCATCCACACTTCACTCCGTATAAGATTTTCTGCGGTGCAGCTTTGCCCCGTCACAGTACATTGACAAAGCAGAAATAAAAATATAAAAATTCATTGAAATGTCCTAAGCTGTTTATCCTTTTCAGTACTTTAGTGTTTTATTAATATTTATTGATGTAATGAAATCCTGAAGTGTAATAAGAAATCGTGTCGTAGAACTCGTTGGGTGTTGTTCCGTTTCATTGTCTCAGAGATTACGTTGCGAAATGTTCCAGTTAAATTATGTCGAGTCCGCTCCAAGTAGATACATAACTTCTAAGGTTTCAGGAAGACAATGTATGGAAGTTGTGAAGGAGTGGCATTCGGAAGTGCGGAGGATAGAGTGGGCTTCAAGGACTTGGACCGATTTCCCTGGGAGTGTCTCGACAAAACTAGAACGCACAACATTCAAACTTTGATAGGATCAGCATCTCTCCCAAAATACCTCTTACAGACCTCTGATCTTATCTTCGTCTAAGAAGGTATTCATTTAGGTGAAGCGTGAATCCTCTTCGTGCCATTCTAAGTCGGAGGCGGAAGTAAAACACACGCAAGTTTCTTTTCCAATTTAATAATTAACTCTCAGATTTCTTTAGGGACAACTCTATCAAATAAGGTTATCAGTTAAATTATTTCAAGTCTTCATCATCATCATCCCCAGCTCTACGACCCTTTGAAGTGGATCTTTGCTTCCTGTAGCATTGTCCTCCATTCAATTCTGACTTGGGTCCTGACTTTCCAATTTCGTACACCCACGTCTCTAAGATTACATTCAACATCATCAAACCATCGTCTCTTATTTAAAGTACAGTCTGGATTTCGTTGTACTTAAGATACTGCCAGTTATTAGCCACATGATAGTGACAGCACACGCCGTTTGCAATGCCCGTAATACTATTACTTCATTTTCATACCACAATTATGATCATGACACTGTGATTTATGAAAGCGTATAATCGATGACTGAGCATAAATTTCGATAAACACCGGTATTCAAGCGAAACTGAAGATAAATAATGACGCTACGAGCAATCAAAACAAGTAAAACTTGTTAATTTATCTCACGCGCAAGATGACTAGGTATTATTAAGAAGCCGGCTTCACGCCGAAAGGGAAACTATGTGTCGATTGTGTGGTAATAAGAAATGTAGTCAAGGTCGGATTGTAAATTGTGAATATAAATACATATTTTAAGTAATAAATTTAAAAAAATTACATTAACACAAAAATATTGAAATACTAAAATGTTAATACAGTTTTTATCCTATTTATCTAATTAATTTATTTGCATTATATATGATAGTCAATAAATACTGTTCAGTGAATCCAAATTTAATTTCAACAAAATATTGAAGAAAATTTCTTTATCAGGGGTGGGTGAACCGGGGAATATTTCCCCTGTCCCCACTCTCGAAGAAAGTTTTGTAATTTTCAAAAACGAATGCATTTTGTGGAACAATTAGTCCTAACTTAAAATTGAGGTTTATAGATAAAGTTTCGTTTCTTCGTTGAAGATACAAAAATTGATTAAAAATGTACCGAACAGTACCATAATATATTTGTCGTTGTTTCAATGCCAATATCCCTACATTACAGTTACACGGACAACTTGTTTGTTGTTAATCCAAATAATTTATAAATACTACAGATATGAAATCTCACTCGCAGCCGATGAATTACCTTTTACTGAACAATAAAATTTGTGTTTTCGTATAAAACCTTTTTTATATTGTTTTGAATTGTGACGTGATATTCTAATTACGTAATACTAGTTATTGTTAAATAAATCTTCATTCAAGAACCATTATTATCTATTAAGGATGTAATACAAAGTAATATATATAAAATAAAATAGACCCAAATGATTTAGAGTTTGATTAATTAATTGTTTAGTAATCAAATACAATTTTTACAAAACTGTTCCCCCTTTCCCTCCCCTTAGGATACTTCTCAGGAGCTGCTACTGCCTGGATATTAAATTAGGTTCTGTATACCTAATATTGTTGTCAGGATATATTTTGAATTTTTAGAAGGTTATTTATTCCAGTTCTTCGTGTTTTCCTTGAAAGTCACAATTTGTAACTACACGCACGTTCAATTTTGGAAGTACGTAGGACGTTTTATTTTCCTGTTCTCCACGTAAGTTTTGACGATTACGCAAAGAAACATTTCTGTTGTTTCCGACAGGCTCTCCCACTTAGTCCTTTCGTAACACGTTCCTTCGAAAAACAAACAAATATCTCAGTGCTGGTTTGTACCTCGTCCAAATCGTTGAATGTGTCAAGATTGCTTTGGGAACCCCTACAATTATTGACGGTCTCGATTATCCAGTATGTACCAAGTACAAGAAATAGACAAGCACATATGTTGGTAGTCTGCTAAATTATCAATTGTCCTTCGTAGAAGATTTAAAACAATTTAACGGTGATTTGGGGTTCTTGGATCTTTCTCCCGAGGGACTCATTGTTCTTATCCAAGGGATCTGCGGGACATGACATTACTGTAACAAGCCACCTGAGCGTCGTTTTGTTACGTGTCTGGGGAGGAAGTTGCCACTTGTGGGAGGAAGGGACGCACCCTGTTTTTTTCCGACTACCGTAGTTAATTGGTGGTTTCCTCCGCACCTCGGACAGTCTCATCGCTTCTCTACACGCTCTAAAATACAGATCCGTCCTGGGCACCTCTCACATCTTCTAGCATTCCTAGAAAATAACTCTGTTTATGGTTTTAAAATTATCTTTCTTCTTCAAAGTAATCTCTCACGTTCACTGCGTCCTGCGCCATAATGTCAGTCATCTATATCGAATCTTTTTGATATCATAACATGTATAACGTATTGATCGCAGTCCAAGCGTACGGTTTTCTTGTTTCTTTTTATGTGGGGAAAATATGGGGATTCGGGTGTTTAACTGTATAAATTAAAGTGTAGATCCTCCGTTTCCATTTGGAGTTCCGAATGAATATTACAATACCATGATATTCAAAATTAATTTAGCTCTTTTTAAACACATACAATTGTAGCTAGGAATTGATGAAATTGCACTAATCAACCGGGCTTCAGCCGCCGATCTGGAATATACCTATCTATATTCAGATTTTATTGTGATATCGCTTTCAATATCAAGTAACCTGGTGCGATTCCTATTTTAAAAATATATTTTAATTTGTATTTATTCATGAAAAATATAAGCTACACATTCTTTGAAATGAGTAAGGTTCTGAAATTTTATCTCATTTTATTCTACAGCAGTGTTTCCCGCCCCACAGGGGGGCATTGTGATTGTTTGGGGGAGGGGGAGATTCGCTCAGTATTTAAAAACAAACCACCTGCGATTTACTCTGAGAGTATTGTTTTACTATGTCTAATAAATGAATAGTGCGTACGGTATTGGACGATTGTTATTGCTCTATGGACGTCTCATCTTTAGGAATAGGAGAGGCGACTTGAGACCGAAGCTGACAAAGTTTAAACCTAATATGATATCTCTCTGCTGCAAGTATCAAACACACGCGTCTCCCTACTCCAGAAGTCGTCTCATAATTGAATGTTAAAATTATTAAAATAATAATGGAATATCAAAACAGTTGTCTGCTTCTGGATCATCCACATGTAGCCTGTTAACCAAAAAAAGTGTTAGAAATTATTTTGTACTTTAATTTTAGTCGCCTATTATGTGTTATGAAAAATTAAGTTATGTTTTTCATAATAATGGCATAGTAATTTCCCTCTTAAACCTAAGGTTTTGTTCTTAATATATTGCAAGTAGGATTCACATAAACAATAATTCAATTTTTTTCATATAAAAATGTATGTTACATAGGGCTCATCAGAAGTTTTAATTTCCGAAACTACGACTTAGGTTGAAAGAAAGGTTCGAAAACACTGTTCTACAGGATATCCATACCGCAATTTTTTATGTACGTAAAATTCAGCGGGAGCTATTATTCGGTCCTATTATAAAAGGATGCAATTGTGTAATTCCAAAAGTTGCCCTTCATCTCCGTTCGGGTATCTTTTGATTACTTCTTCTGACTGTCAGGCGGATGTTTCTGGTTCCACGACTTCACACTACAGTGTGAAGTATGACGACTAGATGGTAATTTTGCTCCTTGTTTAAAGTCTGCGTGTCTGCCTCGAGACTGTTACCAACGTCGGAGGATCGTGTATTATCCGGGATAAGATGAACAGAATCTATCTTTGAAATGTTAGCTCTTTTTGCCGATAATGGATGGGTTGAAGATTGTACCTGGTTATTAATGTCACTAAAATAATATAAAAATACGAAATGTTGTGGGAAGTACGACATTCTACTCATACATAAACCCAACGTGTTTGAATTCACAAAATTGACACTAACGTAAACATAATTCTTGTATCATCACTGGGAAGAAAGTCACATTGAGTAATTTAATAGCTAAAAATACTTATAACAGTCTTTTATGAAATATTTCCTATAACAGTGACTTAGCACCATCGTATCGTCAACAAACTTTCTCTCTGGATTTCTGTCATTATTTGATCTGTTATGAAGACTTTCTCGTATATTTTTCGCATCTCTCTTTCCGTCATCCTTGCCGGTGGATCATGGGAGGAACGTTCCTGACACTTTTACATTAAAGTAAAAAGATAAGGGAGTGGTACTAATCCTTTTCTTTAAAAATGTAAAAACGTCGGCATGAGGACACATACTATCGAGTTTGTATTCCAATGCTCATAAATTAGGCCATTTCGCTAGTGATTTAGGAGAACAGGCGGGCGACGGAGCGAGACGCCGAGATGAAAAGCGACGGCGATGCTTGAGTAGCCAAATGGGCGTATTTTCTGGTTGGTGTAGCGGGGAAGTTGCGAGACTCTTATTAGGTCGTTCCCCTCATATGCCAGCAAGTGTCACTCAACATACTATGTAGTCTACACTTATTTTGCAAAAATTTTATGAATTGGTAATAAGTAAACTTGAAATAAAAGCTACGAGAACATACGATTGACCATTGTCTGAGAACTGTTAAAGATTATAAACTAATTTGCTGTCGAGATACTATAATTATCAATTGTAATCTAAAGTTAATCTTCATGTGACTGGAATTCTGCTGAATTCTTTATTGACCACTATCAGTTACAATAATTTAAGACTAAACATTATGACGTTACACATACATTTGGTTACTGCATACATATAATTTTGAGATAAATTAGCTACGTAGAAATATAAGTTGAATATGAAAACAGCGACACTTGAGGCTTAATATTACGTGACAGTGATGCGTGATCCTTGCGAAATTACTCAGAGAAGTTTGCGGTCGTTAGCTTCATACTTCTACACTGTATGATGGCTGGCTGCTTTCAGTACTGTCTATTTCTCTCTCAAATATACATTTTCACAGAATTTATTTCACTATTTGCTTCTTCCTGCTTATACATTTATATTCAAAATTATTTATAAATCATATACGTAAAATCTCTGACAAGTTGGAAACGTTAAGTATAAGCAACATGTTATTTAAAAAAGAATGATCCGATTTGAAATTTATATATTTTGAAAAATAATCAACATATAAAATTTAATTATTTTTATTCAAATTCTTCCCAGTCTTGAGTTACTGCTTCCACGGTTGTTGTAATGTAGTTCCGCATTCCATCATTGTTATTGAGACACATACGGAGTCTTTCATATCCCGCCCACAGGGAAATGTCACATGCAGAGAGGTCCAGTGGCCGTGGAGGCTGAATCATTTTGTCCAGTTCGGCCAATCCGTCGTTGAGGCAGTGTATCGTTTAAAATCAACTTAAAAATCGATAGTTTTCTCTTATTAACTGTACACTGTTAAAAGGTGAATAGTTATGTTTTTTAACACTATATATTACTAACACAATAATTATACAATATACAATAATTATGATTATTTAGAACACAATGTATGTTACGAATACAAAAAGTTTTTAATATACATTATATTCAGTTTTTCTAATTTATTGGGTATTTTATTTAATTATACTTTACCTTCAAAATTACGCCGATGCTCTTGAAGAAGCTTCTTTCTAAAGGGATATTTTCAGCTATACAACAATTCTTGTGTATTATTTGCGTTTCACTGTCTTTCAGCTAATACTTTGGCCTCTTTTTGTCGCGCTAATTTTGAAATATCCCTCGAGACCTACTACATTTTCCTCTTTGCTGAGTTGACTAACGAGAAGGCAGATTTCATACGAAACTCGCAAAGAATCCTGTTTACGAGGCTCAACCGTTGTTAATCTTTACGCAGTGAATTCAAAGAACGGGCTAATTAAAACCTGAGTAAGGTGAGGTATACGACCACTTTAGACTGCAGTTTAATTTTTAAGCCGTGTAGAGAAACACTTCGTAAGACAAAGAAGAGCAGATGCTAAATCCGTACTGATCAATGTTGTAAAGGAAATAGTACAAATTAATTATGAATACTTGTAATCTTGAGAGACTAAAATAGTCAAATTCAGCACACAGTAGCTTGGAAATAATTAAAGAAGATGGCGGAGGTATTTATCGTCACATCCCACCTTGTCAAGTATTAACAATGATCCGGTACGAGATAGAAAAAAAACTGGGCCGCGAACACCAAATTACGATGTTAGAAGATACCACTTGTTATTAGAATATTAAGATTGCCGAAATGTTGTAAATATATTTATTCTGGCATTTATCTCTATGAGAGAGTGTGCAGTTATTACAGAGGAATCTGCAACCCTATCCGTCTCCCGGAAATGCAACTGCTGACCTCGCACTGTCCAACATCTCTACTATGAGTAGCAGTTTCTTCTTCTTCTGCACTGCCGTAACATCTGGACAGCGCAAATCCCATACTCATCTTTGTACTACCATATCATTCATTTTAATTTGGAATAATGTTATTTTAACTAATGTTGCAGCAACAATGACGTCACAAATATTGTAACCTCGTCCATAATTACATGCTGATAATTTGAGATTAAATAATTACAGCAAGTATGATTCACAAATGCGTTTTATTCAGCGTTGCTTTGAGAATACACTGAAAGTAAGTTGTTTCTAGAACACGTCGCAACTATGCTATATACTGTATTATACGTCATTAAACTATAAATGAATCTGTTGAATTTATAGTGTATAAAAGGTTGATACAGGTATCGTCGGTTTCGAGAGTTGATTCTTCAACGATGGAGATGACGCTGAAAACATATTTACTGCTAATTCGTGTTCGATTTCTATATCGGAACGAGCTCCGCGCGAATCGATTCCGATGAGGAAATTAAAAGCTGAGTTTCTCAAGTTGTTTTGCGACACACCTTCCCAGCGGGTGAAAACTATTTCAGTTCGGAGATATCCACTCTGAGAAAATTTCACATACAAAGTGCACGATGCATTGCGACTAACAATAGCCGGAATAGAGGCTCCGTAGCTCACAACTACAGGATTTCATGGTGTGGAAGTACAAGGCATTACTTCATCGCCCTCAGGACATCCAAAAATCTCCATTTTTACAGGCAGTTTCTCTGATATTCAGTTTAGACCTATTTATAATGTTTTTTAAAATTAAATCCAATACGCCTCGATTACATTAAAGTAAAAATGTTAGTAGGAATAACCAATGCTATACTATAATTATGAAGTAGCGCGCTGGTAGGGGGGACAGTTTAAAGTCCTCGAAATTGAAGCAGAAATTCACACTGTTAAAATAAAATTATTTTAAGGTTCCTTAAAATTACGAAAGAAATAATTGCTCTGAAATTATTTCACGTGCTGTAGCACATGTGCACCAGCCACCACTGGATTCGTTTATTAATGTGAAACATGATACCAATAATTTAAATTTAACTTACAATTTCTTATCAATTAATGTAAACAGATTCGTGATTAATATTAAATATCAACAATAGGCCAAAAGAATTGTGTGTGTATTACAATCATTTTGGCTTCCATGTGTCGGTAAAGCGCACTATTAGAAATTTTCTCTACATAAATGATGTATTAATGCCAAGAAATGAATAGTAAGTAATGCTGAATTATAAATATGGTGTTTATCAAATCTTGTTCTTTTTAAATTTTTAGCTGATCAGACTTGTAAAATTCCTATATTTTCACAGGTTTCACAAGTTACCAAAAAAGGTTCGAAATTTTTTATTTTATAAAAATGTTCTAGTTTTTTTATTGAATTATATTTCAGACTGTTGCTGGTTTATTCATTATATTTATAGTATTAAGTAACCCTAAAATTGAACACAAAATAATCAACGAGACAAGTAATGATTCTATGTAAAAAGACTTATTTCATACTGGAGCACCATCACAAGCTGCAAACTCACAGCTTTCTTGTGAGCTATTTGAAACACGCACACAAATTTATCCAAAGCAGCCACCTCTGGATGTCGTAGAGGTGATGGAAGAGACAAGTTGGCTTTAATTGCCCGGAAAATCTGTGGCCCTAACCTTGTTTGAAACCGCGACCTTGAGTTGAAGGTCGGAGCAGCAACCGCGAGATCGCTGATAATGATAATGGGTTCGTTATGAACTTGCTTCCGAAATGCTGTGTGGAGGCGTCTGTTGGTCACTGTTCCAGGTTTTTGTTTGGCATATGATCTCGATCGCCTTGGCCAGCTGTTCGCATACGTGCGATGTAAACAGAGCGGTCCAACGGCCTTGTGGTAATTACCTCGACAGCTTTCTCCGACAGGCGCATCGCTGTCTGTGACGTGAACAAGGGTGCCTCATAACTCGTCAACATATATTGTGGTAGACGTGAGTTTTGTGGTGATGACTTCCGGCGCCCACATTTTACGCAACTTCGTTTACTTCCATCAGGGCGTTATGTTGATATTTTATCACACCGGTGCGACACATGTCGTGTCGCGTCTGTGATTTTTGAATCTCTTGTGATTATAATCAGCTTGGCTTTTGTGAAATAATTACAGTCATTGTAACTATATTTATATTTACAAAAACATTTAAATGATGCCCACATTCTATTGTGTAGCGGTCAGCATCACGGAGATACTGAACGCGAATCCCCTCGTAATGATCATGAAAATTGGGGATAAGACCGAAGGAGAATCATTACGCTGACCACGTACACTTCAAACAATCCGGAATGTGTCATACAAAATGTCATTTTGGCGGTTGTCATGGTAGACCAAGGCCCTGAATGGTCTCCAGCGCCAAGAAGAAATAAAAGATAATTAATGAGTTTAACGATCTCTCTTTCTGATGGCTTTGGTGGGTTCAGAATTAAAACTGATATTCTTTGATACTTTAGGCTAGGTTAATTACTGAGGAAACACTACTATTAAAAAAAACTATTTAAATACAAAATGATAAGAATTTAAAACTAGTATAAGCTACACATGTAATAAATTACCAAAAATACATAAGTGAGAAATTAAATAAATTTAACTAGTAACAATTTATAGAACGCTTTTAATGCTGATATTTAATGTTTTTTCAACTATCTTTAATTACAAACTTAATGTAGGATGAACGTCACGTTTTCCTTTTATGATTTTTGTTTTAATTTCGCATAGAAATTATCTTTAAAACCATTGTTAAGCTATTTTTTGTAACAATATAAAATTGTGTATTCGTTAAACCACAAATAATTTATTATTTTCCCAGTAATGCGTAAAGGGAGCCAGAGTGATTCGCAATTAAATTCTCTTAGTCTATCCCCAACCCAGATCAGATGCTGTCTTTCATATTTAAAAGTGGTCGTCGATTCTGATTTTCCTGAGATTTGTATCATCACCTTTATACAGTAAAGCGTTCCAATCTTCATTCTGCTTGCGTGTCGTTGATACAAATGCCATCGTTGCTCCCTTTTTTCTCCTGTTAACTTTCCCACTGTCAGAACTGTTCGCGGATCCTCGAAGATAAAAGAACCGAGTCTATTTATTTATTACTGCTTTACCCCGCACGTGGATAATGCCCCTAGAATAGGAAATAGTCTTATTTGGTCGAGACAAAAGTATTCGCTTTCCGTACGCAATGACCAGCACGTGTACAGGACGTGTCTTGGAAACTTGTGTCAACAATGCTGGGCTGGGTTTCAAAGCAGTAGTCCATCAGCTAATCCATCTGCAACACTATCGTGCCTCTGTCTTAATGCTTTGAACAAAATAAACATGAAACTTTTAATAATCTAGAAGAGTCGTTGTGTCTTTTTCCTGGTTCTTTTTTCAGAAGTCTTTCATTTTTTTCTCGACTTATTGTTCCTTTCTCTTAGTTAAATCCATACAGCTAATTTATAATTCTGGATCTGAAGCCATTTCCTTAGCTTGAGGTGATTCTTGACCCTGTGTTTTTCTGTCGTATTTATTGACATTTTTGAGCCTTATTTTAATCTCTGTCTCTGGAGAATTTGAGAAGTTACTTTTCTGGGCAGTAACATAAATTAATGGTAACTGTAAAATAATCTTTCTGATAGACCTACAATTAACTGGATGTGTTGGAACCTCTGGCATATGAATTTTCTAGGTTGACTTATTCTCATCAGATTACGCTCACTTGTCTTCCATTGATCATTATAATCTAAACTTATATCAATTCGATTTTATAGTTGAGAAAAAAGATGATCGCGCCAATCAGACTTCGTAGAAGAATATGCGGAAAGAAGTGCGCGATTTCGCTATTCGAACAGAATTTTCCGCGTTTGAGATTCGTGTGCAAGGAGTTGCGTATGTATGTAGGTAATTAGTAGGTGGAACATTCCTTGCAGCGAAACCACATTGTTGCATCGGAGAGAGCGACGGGAATCCCCCCCGGAACCTGGCAGGTATCGCAACCTTCAGCATTCTGGGTCGTTCGATATTTATAGCAAAACCGGACTAAGCAGCGACACACTGCTAAAAACTCGCTCAAATATCTAGGGACCGTTTTCCAGCTCATATCATATCATTGACTATGATTTTTAATTAATCTGCAATGTGTTTAGACAACCCCCACTCCCCGCCAAAATAATGTTTAATAACATTCAACCCATATTTATTTAAATTCCAATCTATTAGAGATCTATCAGAGATTAAACATTACTTGTATTTCATAATCGTAACGCTTAAATAATAAAATGAGAGTTTCGGGTTCTCTTTGCACCAGCATGAAATATTTAGAGCCCAACGGTTAAAGGACCTGTAACACCTGCTGTCATAAATTATTTACTTGTTTAAATGGGTGAAGATGAAATGCAGTAATAACGAATGATACCGTTAATCCAAATGAGATTTTCGCTAACGAATAATTTAATCTAGAGAATGGACCGGAAGTTTACAACACTTTCCCTCCTCTGACTGCAGAGAGGAAGTAATACTTTTTAACTTGGAAAAGCTTTTTATGAAATTTATTTATTTTGCCTTCGGCAAGTTATCAGACTGCGAAAAATCTGGGCAAGAGTTTTTTTAAATTCTTAATTGCGTGGCAAAGTAGGGTAATCTTTAAAAAGTTCTCGTCACGCAAGGACATGCGAACAAGTTCTTCATTCTCATGCTGCTTCAGTTCTTTAACTAGTTTCTTCACGGGGAAAAAATGGAAATTTTTAAGTCGACACAGATTTTTTATTAATGGTCACTCATGGAAATATGTAGCTTAGCTCTTCAGAGATATATTTTTATTATTTTATTTTACAAACGCTGGTCAATGGATTCTTGTTAAATGAAATCCGTGCTTTTTTTAAAAAAAATGATTACGATTTGGAATTGAAGGACGGGTAAACAACTAACGTACAAGAACGAAAAAAGTCAACAGTGATATATTTTCTGAATAACTAACCATCTAACGTATGGACAAGAGAAAATTGGTTTCACAATAAGAATGAAATCGCATTTAACGTATACAAATAGAGTTGCAATAAAGAGAGTACGTACGACGTCTTCTACATTTATCACCGTACAATACCACTGAAATCAAGCTTGAAATCTAAATTAGCTGATAACATTGAACATGTCGGTATCAGCCTGGTATTGCCTTTTAATCACATGTACATAATTTGATCGTATCTCACTCCGACAAGAATATCACCTGTATTGTATTGTATTGTGATCCCTAGGATTCAAAGATCTTCTGGCGTCACCAAATTGCCCAGATAATCATTGTGGTCTGTAACATAGCATTTCTTTCCCAGATCTATGAATGTTTCTACTTTCCTCAGCCTCAAAAGCAACGAAATTTAATACCAAATTTATCATCGTGTACGAGATATCTGATTTTTTTCTTACTATCGGAGATATCTTTTCGTACTGATAATGAATCCTTTTTAAATTTAGTAGTTCCGAGTCACAAGTTCTTTACAGCCGTGGCTTTCAGACGGTCTCCGTTGTTCCTTGCTCCTGTTTCTCATACGGCGTTGACCGCCTAAATGCAGGACACAAAATTGACCTGCGGCGGTCTGCCCAAAATGACACATATACAGTCACTAAACCAGAGTCTATCTCTTAACACACGCCAGTTTTACGTCTCAATTTGCATTTTACGTCACAGTGACTGACATGCTAAAAGGTTATATACTAAACTATTTATGATTTACAGTATATTTGTAATTAATACTGCAGTAAATAGGATGAATATGACAGTAGCTGGTGGAAGCTCGCTGTTGTAATACCAAATATATAAAAAATATGTACGGACACTGTATTATCGCCTAACAGCCCAAGTCAGAACACCTCTACAAATATTACCTTAAAGGTGTACAGTACTTCAGATGAGAACCTACGAAGTATTACAACTCCGAAGTCATTTATAATGAATTTTTGTCCCTCGTTCCTGGTTCAAGATTTTTGAAATAGAATGTTCGTTGGAAGCTCCAAAGAAAAGACTGCTTGAGGTAGCCTGTTGATTGTCGTGACGGGAAATCACCCTTTTGAGCAAGATTTAAACGTTCCTCTTGCAATATGGGTCCAACCGGTCTTAGAGGCTAAGGTACTTTTTCCACATTATTGTCCGACCATTGTTTTCTTAGTCAATGAATACAACACAAAATGAATCTCAATTATTTTAGCATTGCTGTCCAAGGAAACGGTTTTTCTGAAGCTTTCTCATATATAATTCATGTTGTAAGTTATTAATAGGTATTAAATGGGAAAAATTCTACTGGAGAAGGAAATGGTTGGCGGCCATTTGTAAAACCTTGGAAAGACCATGAATATTGTTTGAAAGAACACACTTTTTTTTTCTGTCTTAAACAATCAGTTTAAAAATAAAGCAGTGAAAATAAATAATAAACTTGGCAAATAGAAAGAAAGCACTGGTGACGTTTTCCTGTACTTATGCTAAAGACTTTCCTCCAGTATAGAGAAGTCTTACAATAGAATAATAGAAAATTATACACTTTTTGGGCAAAAATGGGTTACAAATTTATTGAAAATGCTACAAAAAACAATTAAAGAATGACTTTAATTTACATGTGTGAAATAAAGCTTGGAGGTTATTTCGTTTATTTTTTGTTGCTAGTGATTTTTTTTTTTACTTTTCTACGTTGACAGTCCAAGGGGAGAATGTAATTTAAAACAACTATATCTGCAACCCAGATTGTGGTGGTGGCTTCTCTTTTAAAAAAATATCTCTGGCGTTCAGTTCCCCGATTATTTTCCGTTGAGCTCTCGGCAGGTGTGATTGTTTCAGGACGTATTGTTTTTACTCCCCTCATCACATTGTCCTATTGTGTGATGACGCGTGCGTCATGTGTGAGATCACACTTTATTTGACCCAACGTCCCATTCGCGGTGCTTAACAATTCTATGAATCGATATCTGTGCGTTAATCCTACGCTACAAAGCTTTCTGCCTGCTCGTAAAATATTCAGTCACACTTTGGCGACAGGAGACGCGAAAAGCTTTACAAATCTGAAGGTACTGCCTAACAAAAGTGTGCGGCTCTTTGCGGCCAAAGGTTCACTTTCAAGGCAGTTTTCCTTTTCAGAATCGTGTAACCATGAGAATATGCTACTGCCAAGATGGCGAAGGCTTGTACAGGGTGAATGCGTAAGCAGAATTATTATACTTTTCCGTGCGTATGGGTTTCTAAAATTGTATTTAAAATTGTATAAGGAATATCTTTCTGAGTATAAAGCATTACTTTTTCCCTTTTGGGTGATTTTTTTTGTTATCCTAAAACATAAGAACTAGATTTGTTTCACTTTCCATAATTGTTTTCTTCTTCGAAGAAAGATTTATAAGACATAATAAGGAAGCAGCAAGGGAGAGATGACATTCGCTTTCAGTGTGTCGAAACAAACCCTATTGTATAACATGGCGGCGGCGCCATGGAACCCGTATGTAATGCTTCCGGGTGCAGCATCTGTTTAAAGAAGTCCGTTACACAAAGAGACTGCTTGGGGCCCGTGAATTAACATGCTTGACGATTTGTGTACATACAACAAACTCGTGTAGCTAGTCACATAATTAATTGAGCACTTGAAACCAAGAAATTCTGCACATCTGAATTCTTAGCTGTTAGTAGGACGTTCGACAAAATTTGGTTCTCTGGCTAATTGTACAAGATCGGAAACATTTTGTCGATAACGTACTGTAACCTAAAATACTATTTAAAAGACAGGAAATTCGGAACGGGAACCAATGAAATAGTTTCTGGTATAAAACCTGACTAGGCGTAACGTATTGGGTCTTCTTCTATATGCCTAGTACACTTCGGACGTACCAATAAATGGCAATATTGCAATCAGTACCTTCACTGACTACACGGTAATGCTTCCAACCAATGATGATCCACAACTGACAACTAGTTCACTGCAGATTCATTTAAATTAAATTCAAGCGTTGACACACAAGTGGAAAATCAAAAGTATGACTAAGGAAAAAAGTGTGCAAGTCAACTTAATCTCACGAAAAGACCTACCGATATCATTTGGTGCCAAATATCATTTAGATAGATTTACATGAATAGATTTGTTAAAGATAGAAGACCAAAAATCGAGGAAATGCAATGGCTACTCGGTAAGAGGTCCTAACTATAACTTGAAAATAAACTTTAATATATAAAACAATCCTTAAACTCCATTGTATCGAATTGGGGCAGTAATACAAAGAAACGGATAAGAAATATTTCATTTCCAAAACCCCTCGGTATTTATCTTATGTCATGCTTCATAAAGACGCGAAAGTAGTCAAAGTGATCTAAGGAATGCTTGAGAAGGACTTTCCTCTGGAAAATACCTCAAAGATAAAAGAAGAATCAAGTATTTCTTACACCAGATAATTAGGTTATAGAGTTATAACGTTATATTTTCATTGCTGGTACAGTCAATTTTAGAAAACCCTAAATAATTCGAACTATAATGAGACTGACTTGGAATAACCAATTGACAAATCCCTCCGTTGCATTCCGGTTCATAATTCTCTGGGATCACAATCCTGAACTGCCAAAGAGGTCGTTCGATTCGCACCGATGTTTCTTTTGTCGGGGTCATTCTCTATTGGAGAATTCATGGACGTCCACGACGTTGTCATTCCCATGACCAGTCCACAAAGAGAAGACCGGTTCTATGCGAGTGACTCGTGGAGTCCTCTATTCCCAACCCCATTGCGTTTCCAAGCGTTGAATTTCTTCTTTCTACTGTACATTTGTTCAGTACTATAAATTGTTGTATTTAATGCCTAGATTGTTGAGAATATTAATTATTATTTTGTAAATACATACTATAACAGTACGACATTTACGTATAATTAAAAATATTATTGAACATAACATGAAACATATCAATATAATATTTTGAAGGATTATATATTCTTAATAGTTTTGAACTTGTGAATTTGATCAATTTTGCTTGTAATGTAAGGTCGTTCAAGAAGTGAAGACGAGGTTCGAGCAAAGACGATAAACAAGATAGAGGACGTAAGAAAATAATGTATATGATTTATATGCAAACATGTATGTAGGTTAGTCCATTGATTGCTCTACTTTAGCAGATGGGTTAGGTTGTTTTATTTTATTTTTTCCCGTGTGTATCTGAGCCATACGATTATTGGAGAATATGTGAGGATTATGTCGATTGGGAGTTTTCTTTCGAGCCGACGGAAGCGTAGAGATGAGGGAGGATTGTCATAGAGTTGTTAGATGGATCGTGGTGGATGAGGGCGCTTTTAATTAGGGGAGGATTGTCACAGAGTTGTTAGATGGATCGTGGTGAAGAACTGTACATAATTTCTATTCTCAAAACACACGAACAACATGAACGTATGTAAATTCCTTACTTGTGCCAAGCATGACAAATGAACGTAGAAAAAAGAAAATATATAATTCATAATAGTGTCCAAACAGTATAAAACAGTGTTAAGTTTGATTTTGATTGAACATCATCTATGTAGAATCCCTTAGAGATGGTTCAGCTGTTAACCTTTACACCCATCAATCAAACATTACAATAAAGGATGTAGTAGACTAGTATATTACAATCGCGAAATTGTTACTTATATGGGTGGAAGTTTTTTTTGGTGCCACCTAAAACTATGTAATTATTTATCTGCGATCATCCGTCTTATCAAAAGAATTATGCAATTAGTAGATAAATGTACTTTGTTATCTAACATAATTAATTAGAATGATAATAGGCATTTAATCAATATTCTTATGTCTAACTACTACACTTTTAAGTTTATCAACATTTGTATTAACATGCAATTCCTTTTCAAAAAAGGATAATTAATAGTTTTGGGTTCATTTATACTTAATTTTTAAAGAATATAATATTCATTTTAGATTTTAAACTAAAACATTCATAAAAGGTCTTAAATATCTCCTCAAAGTATTTGATAACATAATGTCATTTAAAGAATCAATTGTAAAAAATGATCTGTCAAACTAATGGGTCTTTTATCAAAAGACTTATCATTATAAATAAAATAACATCAGTAAACATTGTTCAGTTATGAGCTTGTTTTCGAATAACATCAGTCTTGGATAATGAACACCAGAATCAATACAGAATTATAAGGAAGCGTATTACTATCGACATCAAGCAAAACACTGCGAATGATTTTAGATTTCTGTGTCAACTTTGTTTTAATGTCTATTTCTTGAAATCTGTTCTGTAGTTTGTTTATACTCCATCGTTGATAAAGACCTGATGTTACATTCCTCACTTATGATCCGCAATTTTGGTCAATTTCGTTAATAAAACTATAAAAATTCCAAGAAATATTTTCTACGCTATTAAAATTGAACGTTGTAATTTTTTTGAATTAAGAAGTGTTAAAAATATCCTGTCAATTAATTGAATTTTCGAAATGAAACCGTCTAATTTGTTTGTCTGCTTTGCTGTAATGGACAACTGTTTTACCGCGCCTGTTTGTTGCTGGTTTTGTGTGGTCGTATGGCGATTTATGCCGTGGAAGAGTAGTAGTACCGAATGGTTAGGAGGAAAGAGCACGGGATGCGGCTTTATGTAGGTCATTGCCTGTTCGATCGCCCCCACGCTCGGCCTTGGCGTGCACCGGAAACAGGAAGACAAGGCCAAACAACGGGGACTAATGCAGTTTTATCATCACTTCATCAAAATATTGAAATATATGGGGAAAGGGTTTTAACTAGATTATGTCAAAATGGCGTGGAAGCGGCGACCGTAAATTGAGTCCTGTCATAAAGGAAATTCACAGTGCGAATGGCCTAGTAAGTACAGTAGCTTAATTGCCCACGATATATTTTTATATTCGAATGATATAGAATGTCTCTGATAAGATGACATGGTGCATATCTAACTTGTTTTCGCCAGAATAAATACTAAATTTTCTGCTGATACTTTGATTCATTTATATAACAGAAAACAACCGAAGAGAAGCACGACGAAACTGTACCTAGAACGATTGCTCAGTAGTTTCAAAAATTTAAGACTGAACGTCAGATAACAAGGGTGTAATGAGGTTTTACCGTTTCAAATATTAATTTAAAATTGATAAAATGGTAATGAAAATACATATATAATAGTAGTGATTTCTGAAAACTGATAATTTTTTAAATCTCTTTGTCTACGCGCATAATTTATCTTCGTGCAGTCTGATTAACGTGATTTGAAAATTTCAAAATTAATCTGTTGAAGAAATGGGAAACATGTGATAGTAAATCAAACGAAATAATTGGTCTTTATGAAATGTATAATTTAATATAATATAGATTAAATGCATCGTGCTATTTATTTTGTACAAAATCCTCTTTAAGTTTTAATTTACAGAAGGTATAGCTCGCGAGAAATAGCATGGAGTACAAGGTGCAAGGGAGGAAGAGCCGTTGGAGACGAGCTACTTGCAATTGAAAAATTATTCATTATACTCTTACGAACGGGATATACAGACAGCCAAGGTCTTTTTACCATACTGAGTTAGATATGTTCCATGCTTCAATATTTTCAAAATTGTTTTTACACTCCCAAGTTGTAAAAAGATTTGTGTTAAAGTGAACTCCGGCCTACCCTGACTATAAGTCAGTGTACCAATTCACATAGTATTTTGATACGACTAGTTGATTCTCTACAGATATACATAAAACTTATTTGATATTTATACAATTATGTGACAAAATAAAGAATTTGGATCTTCGTACTAAAAAACTGTAACCAATAAGGGCGGTAGTATTCTTTTTTAATTAAATATTATAAAACTGTGAATAATATTTACCATTTACACTATATATATATTTACAAAATATTTACAACTAAATACACGAGTTGAACGGGCCTTCGCATAAAGCAGAAGCACTAACACGAATCTACTCGGATTTGGCAGTACCAGGGAATTGGCAAAAGGTTACAAACAGTGCTATTTACCATGTCGTATCAGCTTGCGTGAAACTAGTCGCTGGATCCATCTAAACTTCCACGTTGAACCAAGAAGAGCACTTCCGTTATTTAAATATCCTCGGCCAGGAAAATCTCCAATTTATTATTGCTCCTTCTTAGGACTCAACCGTCACTACACTTAAAGTTCCATCTTAACCTTCAATCATAATCTGCTTAAATGTTCAATCTCAATCACTATCTCCTTAAAAAGAAAGGTGGAGCTCCACGTACTAAAATGTCAAAAATCAATTTTTCGTGTGTTTTAAAAAATAATTTATCCCCACCTTATTTCAGATTTAGTTGGTGGCAGGGCTCGATATTGTCCAATAAAAATTCTTATCTGTCCTCTCTGGAAGGAGCTGTTTGTCCCCTCTCCACCAACCTATTGCGGATAAAAACACTACCCGATGCCACAAATCCCAGTCGCTCCGTAGTGTCAGTGTTTTATTACCCCTGTCTGTAACCTTTACCTTCACGCAGCTTACCTTTGATTCCGTACCGCCAAATTCTGCAAGTAGTTGTGTTTTTTCGTTACATAACGAGGGACGAATAATTAAAACCGTTCAATGAGACTTGTTGGCGAACACCCGAAATATGTCCTCTTGTGTAACAGAATTTTTTATGGTTCAACATTATTTTTTCTCTC
This sequence comes from Eucriotettix oculatus, assembly GCA_034510155.1. NCBI lineage: Eukaryota > Metazoa > Arthropoda > Insecta > Orthoptera > Tetrigidae > Eucriotettix > Eucriotettix oculatus. The sequence goes on along the minus strand of CM067382.1, from coordinate 26,502,699 downwards.
ATCGTTGGGATCTAGGGCTGAAGTTTATTGGCAAACGAATGAAAGTTTAATGATGACGCATTAAATAAGAATTTGATATCTTGATATCATGTTACCTAAGATACGATGAACGAATATTATTTGCGGAGAGCGTACACAACTTCTCGGAACTAATGGAGATGACATATTATAAAACCTGAATGCGCTTTTGAAAATGGAAGCTATAACTCTAGGTTTACCGTCAATGGGTTCACGACTTCATCAAGTTTCGTATTTAAAATACGTGAAGGTCCTTTTTTTTGTTCTCATTGGAAACAGTGGATGCTTCTCGGAGGATATAGAAAGAGAACTTGTTGAAAATTGGACATAGATCGGTACTATGCTTATCCAGAATGAAATTGTTCAAATTAATGATCTGTGAATAATGAAAAAATTACGAGTGTTTCGACATCTTATTTTCACGATGTATAAAATGACTACTAATTATGAAATAGAAGTCACTCATTTAGTATTGTAAGTGTGGTATAGAAAGTTACAAGTACATTCCACTCAATTGCAAGGAAACTTAGTCACACAAAATGCATTATCGACACTTTACACTGACGTAACTGACGGAGGTAAAGGAGAAAGGACTGCCATTTCCACTTAATTTAGAAATGTCACATATTCTGGAATTTCATTTCTGGTTTAATGACTGTATGTTATGGTATCGCAAAATCAGTTTTAATGTGAGAAGAACGGAAATAATTCAATTTTAGAGGTCACCTAGATTGTAGGTTTTATTATTGTAAGTTTAATGGGAGCCTGATGTCGTTATGGACGTAAAGTTTATTATTTTATTACCGTATTTACTGCCTTCAAGGAATTCCATTGTCGGAAACGCTTCAACTACTACGAATTCTGTACAGGGAACAAATATTTTTTGACGTAGATACGCCACAATATTTTTCTATCAGATTAATGTTTTTTCTGGGTAACATGAGGGTGATCCTGAAACAGGCAACTCTCCTTTAATAGCATAGAAAGGGTACTAAGAAAAAGAAGGGATGTGGAAGTTAGAGCAAGGTAGCCAAGGGTTGACTAGGGCTCCCGGGCTACAGATTAATATCTAACAGAAAAATTCCCCAATTTAACAACGATAAAAATGGCAAATAATGGGTTAAAAATCTAAAAAATTATTACCATGGAAGTTATTGCCGTTCTATCGCTTGTAAAAAGAAATATTACTTACTGCATCGAAAAATGTAAAATAATTAGTTATAATTCATTAATATGTAATTGTGGATCTTGTGGAGCTTACAACAGTACGAAGTAAGACCAATGTTTATTTTCGGAAGAATTTCATGAGAAAAAGCTGGAAACTGAAGCCATTTCTGAATATATTTGAGATGCAGATCTCGTTATATTTTGAATGTATAGTGAATTACGAGTGAGAGCTTGTGGACTGGATTCGCAGCTGTGACGGATGCGCAGATGGCGGCTGCGTCCAGCGAATCAAGTAGAACATGGCGACAAGCACGAAAGTGTCCCAGAAAAAAAATGTCGTGGAGAAACCAAGTAGACCGAGGGCCAGTGTAATTGTACTCTACCAGTGGTTCATTAAGAAGTGAAGTTCCGTCTGCGTCTAGAATAATAGCAATGTTAGGTTCCCTGATAACGCAGATTGCACAAGGTGCTTCAGGGAACGGATAACTCCTTCGGGATATCCAATTTCGAAGACTGTGATATCTGTCAATTTTTTTAAAATTTATTTCATATAAAAACTTTTATTTTACGATTATTAGTTTCATAAAATAAATGGTCCAGTATATACAAGATTAAAAAAATGTATTTACAAAATTTTAATAATGTGTATGATTTCCATGTAAACATGGAGTCCATTGATTAGTCAACTTATCAGATGGGTTAGGTTGTTTTATTTCCTCCCCCCTCCCCGTGTGTATCGGAGAGTAATACGATGTGGATGGGTGAGGTTTGACAGGCGCTGTATTGATTATTGGAGAATATATGAGGATGTGGTCTGCGGGAATTATGGTAAGGTTGGTTAGGATGGGCCTGAATGTTCTGGGAGAAGGATGAGGTAGATTGAACCGACGGAAGCGTGGAGTTGGGGAGGATTATCATAGAGTTGTTGGATCGTGGAGTTCGCGTGGTTGAGCACTTTATTTAGGGAGGTTATGGATTTGGTGATTGTGGAGTTTACTTTAGTAATATTTATGTTATGGTGGATGACGAAATTTGTAATGTACCGGGGAGAGTTTGTAATGGTGTGCAGGATTATGTTTCGTTTTTATTTGTTGTTCCACATATGGACGAGGCATAGGACGAGGTGGGTTGTATTATGGAGAGGTATAGGAGGCGTTTTGTGCTGATGGTAAGAGGGGAGGAGATGTAGGGTTCTGAATTTATGGTTTATGTAACTGTTGATAGGAACTATCCTTATTTTCTTTGAACTTTGACCTTTAATCACGAAATCGTGTGTGCTTGTATTTGCCAGATTACCTTTGCAGATTGGCCACATCTATTGTGACATCCCATGACGTGTTTAATGGAATCAATTAAGTATAAAACCTTGCACTTATTTGTATAGATCATTAACCATTTATCAACATAAATCTTGTGATTTATTATGGTAAATGTGCGTTTGTGCGGTGTTGGTTATTTTGGAGTGTTTGTGTGCGGGAAAGGTTTTGCCCAGGCCCTTGTGTATAAAGTCTTAACTTAGCCGCGAGACCTCGAGGGCGCAGATTCTACTTCCGCTGCTATCACAGCTGTCAGCGACTGCTTCCTGTCGGTCCATTACTGGGACCAGCTTACCTTGCAAAGAAATCGCTGACTCAATCACTCTGTCTCCAGCTCCCTGTTGCATTATTGCGATGGGAGGACTGTGGCGCCTCCTACGCAAACATAAATATTCCTACGTTGTATATAGCAGATTATTGTAACAAATGGCCGATCCACAGAGTCCTTTTGTCCAAATATATTAATGATCACTATAAACGAAAACACCAGTCAAAGTATATATTTTAATAAAGTATACTAGAACACATCAATAAAACTAGACGACGGAACTCTCCTTCCTTTGTACCTTTTACAAATACAATTTTTTTAATAATTCTCTATAATTTATTCAATCATTAATGGAGAATTTTTTTTAAGAATTCGCATCACTCACATTTTATCAAAATGACCAATGTATTTTTGTGTTGTCATTTTATACTTCGACTTGGAAGTTGCAAAGAAAGGAATGGTACGTCCTTTATTTAGGACTAATTTAACTGTCGTATTAAATTATTAAATTGAAATCATATAAATATAGCTGTGTACTTAGCGTTTTACTTTTCAAATAAACAACAAATTTCGTTTTCACCACACACATCTTGTTTTATTTCATTGCCCTTTTGGAAAACCCTATATTTCAAATTAAAAAGTAATTTCTTACATCGCCCAATAAAATTTCATATAATCTGATTTAATTAACCTGGAAAATTGGGTTGACATTAATGTAAAGAATAAAACATGACGACAGAAGGAATGTTTCTATGTAAACTGAAAGCTCCTGTTTTTGGTGAAATAATATAAAAAGATTCACATTTTTAAAACTTTAAAAAAAGGTTATATTAATACCAACGTAACCTGAAAAATTCACCGTAAAATTATGAAGATATTACAAAATTAATTGGAAACTTCACGCACCATCCTTTTAATCTGTTGACTCGAATACACGCACAATTAATATTTTAATCTGAAATCGCTATTCATCTCAAATTTATCAGTAACAAAATAAATATATTACTGAATGTTAGGAAATTGCTATTTAATCTATTGTTTACTTCAATAATTGTTACCGTAGAAGTATGAAGACAAAATAGAAACTCTTGAATTTGGGTAATCAGGCGAGACATGCACTAATGGCTTGACTATAAATGAACGCCTAAATATTTGTATAATATATACGTTTCCTGGTTATGGGCTGTAAGTTACAGTCTATCAATTGAAAATAAATACAAATTTGGCTGGAAATGTTTTTTCTTTAATTTTTTTAAAGCAATTTTTTCTTGATGCCATTTTGTGACATGTTTTTTAATCATTGGACGTAAATTGTCTTGAATTTTCCATGCGGCAAATGCGAAACCTTTACAAAGCGTTTAAGTAAAATAATATCAGCTATTCAACTAAATCACAGTGATTTACATCAATCACAGGTTTGAACATTCATTTGAGGTGATTAGTTACTACATCTTTTTATTGTGGTTGGCTTTATTTGAGGAAACTACTTGTTGACATATGGCATAAATGCTGAATGCTCCTTCGGTACTATTGTGAGAATAAACTTAGAATTAATATTGTTGGATTAAAATTCAAATGAGGTTCAAAACGATATCTAGTTCTGTTTAGTTTTGAATTAATAAGGCTTTTCTCAGCCTAATCTATTATTGGTTTGTGAATAGTGACATTTTGTGATAGAGTAATAATTATTCTGCCTTGTAGGTTTTGAAATTTGAGTGCTATGGATGAAAAATTCGCCGTGTTTTCACAGTTCGGTTTAATTCGAATCCATGTGAAAGCAAATTGGGTCGCCGGTGTCTTTTGGCGCCTCCTCGAAGCAGCCGACCTTGCGAGGAGAGCGGCGCCGACCTCACTTTCCTTTTCGGGCAGTGTTTTTACGTGTTGGGAAATCACCCCCATGCTCGTTTGTGGGGGTGTGTTTAATCCAGGGGGTGAGTTTCGGTCCGCTCTTGCGCCTGGAGAGCTTCCCCTTGCGTACACTGGGGGTGTGTGGCTTGTGGGGCCTTTCAAGTGCTCCGCGTGTGACCCGGCTGTCTATGTGGGTCAGCATTACAATACTAACAACCCAAGTGCAATCTCGGATACGTATACTTTTCAATTGACATGAAAGCAAGGCGTCGCTGGTCATTGCGCAGGCATTTGGCCACCAGACTCTATCCCAAGTCTGTACTCAAACATTTTAAAATTATAATTCTGGAAAAAACATCTAAAGTGAGAGGATAAACCCCGATAAAGAATCTGGGCAGCAATTTAGTAGGATTTTGTGTTACTAATTGAAGAAAACATTACCAATGGATGAATATGACATTTCTAATTTAATTTAAAGTCGTATCAATTACAAATGGTTCTTAGTAAGCAGACATATGTTTATTGTATAGCTTTGTCTTTAAAAAAAGGTTCATATTTTTTTGATACTTTCGGGAGTAGATCATCTCATTAAACAAGGTTCCGTTCATGACAAAAATTTTCTGTATTCGTAAATGATGTGTTTGATGGTCATAAATGTTGAAATGGTTGCAGAGTTGAGTGGGTAATATGGAATTATTTGGCTATAATTTCAAAATTATTATTTTTTGAACAATTATTTAGAACTTTTCAATTATATAACTGCGACTAACAAAAGACCTGGCGGGACATACACGGAAACACGTTGTAATGGTAAAACACAACAACATACAGAATTTGGCGGTACAAAATCAAAGGAGGGTGCTTGAGAGAAGTTGAAGACGGTTACAGACAGGATAATAAAACCTAGACAACTTGGCGCTGGTCTGGGATTTCAAACTCATTGAGATTCCGGGAAACCTGTAATCTGGTGAGACGTAGTGTTCTCCCCTAAACTTCAGTGTGAACGGACGATTGGAGAGGATCGGGTCCCAGATCCTGAAGAAAATGAAATATTGAAGTGTGGAAAGGGTGATAAAAATTGATTTTCGGAAATAAGGATTAAGGAGTGAAAGCTAAGCGTTTATTAAGACTTGACATTGAGAGAAGGACAAAAAAAAATTTGGGGAAGGGTGGACAGTAAGCAGTGGACATGAAATAATAATAATTTGTAAGGTAAGAGATTGGAGTTCGCAATTGGCTGTGCCATTTTGATAATGGGTGGAATGCTTGCTCTTGTCCATAGCGAAACAGATGATAGCTAAATGAGCAAGGGGCTCATTGTTCAACAAGAAAATTGATTCAATCATTGTAAATTAAGAAATAACTAAATTTAATGGATTCTCACTCTTTATTAATAGTTTTTTATTTTAAATATTCCATAAATCATATATGAACTGACCATTCTTCCGTTTTCCTACATAGTTGACACTTCCCCTTTCCACCTCAATTTAAATTTAACATTTATTTATTCCACTAAAATACGTTATGCATATAAATAATAGTAAGACTCATTTATGATACATTACAATCCATATGTTGAAATATAAGAAAGCAAGATTACATATAAAATCAGTTAGCAATTAATAAAATACATAACTATAAATTACTCAAGTAAGTAAAAGTTCTAAGGATAAGTGTCAGTCTTGTCAAATAAGATAACAAAAATTAAAATTAATTAAAATGTGTTTATAAATGATTAGTTCTATATTTTAGTTTATTTATTATTTGAAATATAATTAAAAACGGGGCTATTTGGATATAGATGACAGGATTCTTACCGAGTTATTATTTTGTCACGGAACTGGATCATTTTTGAATCCGTCGATGTGCCAAGTGTAACGAGGCGTTCTTTGAATAATAATTACGTTGTAGCCGATGAAGGTCGCGTCGCAGAATCGGCTATAAGTTGACAATGGAGAGGGTAAGGAATTAACATTGTTAGTATCAAAACCGCGGAATTTTGACGCATGTCGTGTTTAGATCTATTCTAATGAAAAAAATTAACAACAGATAAACAAATCGGCGCATATCTCGGCAAATACAAGTGTATATCTAAGTTACTTTACGACGTTTCGTCCGTATTTTTTGGACTGCTTCAGGTTGCAGACAAGAAGATGAATCTTTAATAGATAAACAAAACATTGTGATTGAACTTTGTTATTTTGTGTTATGATGACATATTGGCAGATTTATTTCTATGCTTACTGAATTTCTGACAATTTAAATTTTAAAAAAATCATCGACTGTCACTATTGTAACATTGTAGCGGTTATAAGTAGGGTAATGTTAATTATCGCGCAAAATAGATAATTCAGAATTTGGAGGGAATTAAATTTCTAGTTAGTACGAGTTCAGATAGGAGAGTAGATTGTTTAAACTCTTTGAAATAAGTTAAAATCTTGGGGGAGCCTAAAAGGTTCTTATGCTTTAAGTTTACTTAGTTCATATTACCAAGATATAAACCGATAGCGGGGAAAAATAGTCTCTTCGGTCTGAAATGTGACGAAGCAGCTAGGGTACGAAATTCAGAGATCATAGAAAAAGTTAGACGAGAATTACCATCGTGCACCGTACGACAGATAAGAATTTAAAAATAACTGCATTTAATTTCTCTAAGAATATTTGAGAGATAATCTGCACTCATTATTAAATACGTTATTGTTATTATTTTATTAAATTAATAAAAGAAAATTATTATTTCATCATTATTATCATATTGTGCAATGAATAATATAACCCAGAACTCTAACAAAATTCAGCAATACAGGATGAAAAATTCTATCGTACTGGAAACTAATGTTGGTTAAACAAATTCAGAGTATTATAAGGCACCGATTAAAAATCGACAGCTTGTCTGATGATCTCGAGAACTATAATTTAACGTTCTCGTGGTCTACCTTCTCCGACGGACTACTTGTTAATCCTTCCGCGGCGGCATGTGTGAAAGCAGGAGAAATCTTCTAATCTGGATCGGTATTCCGGAACCGACGTCAGACAGACGCACTTGAAAGAACAGTCAAATTTGTCATATCAGGATAAAAAAAAATTATATTTGGCTTGGGACCTGGCGTTGCCCAGGTATTTTTTTATAGTATCCCGGTACATTATTTAATTTTTGGTCAACGCATGATTAAACCGGCATCGAAAACTTAACAATATGAACCTCAAATATACTCCCAGTATCTCGAAAGAGATAGTCAGTATTTTCAGAGTAAAAATTCTCCCGTACTTACGGTATGAAAATTTACTTAAATCGCATTTAAAAGGTCGTAATGTAATACAGCGACTCGCATTACAACGGTTTCGACACCAAACTCGATAGTTTCCTTGTTATTTTCATATGACTGATTTACAACTCCACCCCTCACATGCTGGAAGAGGTTGATATTATACACACACATTGTCGAAGAAACACTTTAAAAGTAATTAACCTTAAGAATTTTTTTCGACTCAAATATGAACCTTTATTACATATAAAAATTCCGCTAATCCCACCCCCTCCACCTAGGGGCAGAAGCCTTGTATTATCGACCTAAGTGTTTGGTTTAGGATCGCAGGGATATAGAAACAAAATTGTTCTGTCCTTTAAATGTATATTGCTGAAGTGTGTTTTACCCCATCTCATCCTTGTGTTAGGGCTTGAACTGCAGTTTAATTCGCGTTCTAAATGCCCAAATAAAACTCAAACACTCCCATGGTACAGAATTGGATTCTAAACTTCACTGATTTATTTTTATTTTCATATAACGCCTCTACAGCCGCCCCCCCTTATGAATACTCCCACTAGACGATGAAACCACAGCGAAATAAATTAATGTGAAACGGTTATAAAACTGCAAATGTATAATTGGGAAATGTAATTCGTAAGGTGTAGTTTATGAAGTAATCAATATATTGGCTGTAGATCCGAACCCTTTTTAATTGCTATTGGCGAATTATGTATTGATATTCCAACAAATAAATTATATTCACTTTTTTATATTTGCACCTGAAGAAGTTCCGAAAAAAGGAACGATACGTTGTGCGTATTTTTATTTTATTGATTAGTGCAATATTTTTTAAATATCTGATAAATTTAGCCGTTTTATAATTATAGTAAACGTTTCAGCAAACCTTCTTCCTATCGTCTGGAGTAAAAAAATGCTACTGCTGAGTTTCGTTCTTAAAGATGCTTCTATTTTCACATCTGACAAGCAACAAGTTGTCAGCTCCTTTGTATGACTTAAGTTTGTTTGTTTATTTTTTCTAATAGTGATTTTTTAGTACATTAAACTTCAGAAAGAATAATTTGTCGTGGATATTTTTTTTAAAAATGCGTTCCGTGCCGACATTCATTAGGAAACCACAGCGAAATAAATTAATGTGAAACGGTTATAAAATTGCAAATGTGTAATTTGGAAATATAATTTGTAGTGTATAGTCTATGAAGTAGATCATACATCCAGAATAGTTATTAATCCTGTGCATTGTTTATAAAACGGTTAGCAGCGTTCCATTAACATTGGTATACCATTATTTCATATTTCTAGATAAAGTTTTAGAGATAACGAAAGAAACTTCCAGAAGATTTACACAGCACGTATTCGTGCCTTGCGAAGGTGATGAAACTTTACACGTGAGTCATTGTATAATAAATCTAATATTCGTCACGTTTTCTTGAATAGAGAACAGAAGAACTAATTGAAATAAAAGAAATATATCACCCTAATGACGAGTCTCGACGAAACCGTCCCGCGATTTTGGAGGTCCCATGAATGTATAGTTTTTCAGCAAAGACATTATAATATTTCCTTTACGCCACCGTCTTTTCAATCTCATCAGGGCGTTTCCCTATTACAGAGTTTGACGAGACGGTATCGATGTAATGTGAAACGGAAACCAGCTTCAATTTCGACTTTCGCCGGGGTTGGATTTCATGAAGAGAGAATTGCCAAAATCAGTTAAATTGGCGAAAACGAAGCAAGTCTTGGTTTTGCTGGAAAACCCGAAATATTATACATTCTATAAACGAATTTATATTAAACTTAGAAAATTAATAAAAGCGTCGAGAATAGTTTCTACATAAATTTAATTATTTGGTTAAAGACTATAGTTGCAGGAAATTATATCTCAAAAGACAAAATTTCATTTTTAATACATAGACAAATATTCTTATACAATCACTCGCAGATATAAATCCTATTATTAACAAACTTTAATTAAATATCAAAATCAATATCCAAAACATTAACCGAATTTGATATTCTCACTCTGTGATTGCTTATAGTTTAATTTGCTTTACCGCAAATACAATTTCCAATCTACGTATTATAGAAGGAATCCTAAAATTCAACATGTCATTCAGCCCAATCGTCGTTCTTAAGTAATTTAAAAATAAATTTTAAATCTTAAGTACCGTGCACAGGCCATTTTAATGCTGTAGGAAATCTTTTATAATAATTTTTCGAAAATGGGTTCCATACCTTAATTCTATAAGACATAATTCTAAAGAATTTATGCTGTACGGGTTTAATTTTCTTGATATATTTGTTCCCAAACTGTGGATCCCAACGTTAACCATTTTAATTGTTATTGTCGAATTATGTATCGATGTCTCCAGAAGGCACTTATATTCACAATATTTATATTAGCACCTGAAGAGATTCCGAAAAAGGGAACGATACGTTGTGCGAATTTGGTTTTTATTGCTTTGATCAATTTTTTTACATCTTGTTGTCGTAATTTTCAGTCCTTAAACTGGTTTGATGTAACCCTCCATGCCATCGTATTCTGTTTAAGCCTTTTTATTTTTACATAACTACTACATCCTCCCTAATCTGCTAAGCCTCCCTCTTGACGTAAAAATTCACCGTTCTCTTTAACCATATTATACTCTGTTAGTTACCTACGGTCTATAGAAATTAATTTATCGTATTTAAAACCTCTGTTAATATTAGTAATATTTATTATAACTAACATTATCGCTGGCTCGTAGAATATGTTTATTACATTGTCTATGTAGAATTGCATTTAATTTATATTTTTCTTATTGAGATTTGTAAGTCCTAATGTATGAATTAGTTCGGTTTCACTTCCTACTTTTTCTTAAATTTGCAAAAATACAAAACTTTGCTGATAAGAAAATTTAATAAGTTTTTCATTTTTATTTTTAAGAATGAAAATGTTACGAAATATAATGATTGACAAGGAGATGTGAGTGTAGTCTTTGTATATATACTGCCAATAATGTGGGGCTGAAATTAGGTTGATGTTATAATTGTATTACGAAATTTTTTCTAATTAATATTTTATTCATGCTTTTAAACTGGAGTCTATGACCTTTGCCTTTTGAATAGCCTTGTTCTCTAATTAATGGAATCTATGTTTGGCGGCCAAATGGGCGCCGTGACGTGGCGTATCAGACGTGAGGTGGTGCTGGTGGTGTGAAGTGACTGCAGGGGAAAGTCTGTTATGCAAATGGACGCGTTCTTCCCAGACGAACTTGGGCACCAAATTTGCGCACGGTCCATGCCCATGTGAGACGGAGAAAGCGCGAGGATCCACTGAGCGTGCTGCTCTCTCAAGGTCATATCAAAACTTCCTCCAAACACTGGTTCCCTTGGCGTAAACTCCAATCACGTTTTCCGCTAGTCCCATAAAAATAGTTCGTGCCGAGGATGGGATTGAGTCGCAAAACTAGATCAGGACTGCTACTTTTGCTAGTTCAAATTGTGTTCGGATTCGATTACACTCCGAAAGAGTAAAAAAATCTGGACATATTAAACTTGCTTCATTGAATTTAAAAATGAATACATCAGTCAGATTTGTCTGAAATATATTCTAATAAAAAAATTAGAACACCTTAATGAAATAAAGTAAAAACTGGCACGACGTGTCGTACCTTTTTAGAACTTAAACATATTGTACTAATCTAAATATCCAAAAATTTTCAGCCATGATGTTTCTAACACAGCACATTGCAACCGAAAATACTTTTATATAGCCAAACCTGTTGAGTCTATTGTTGATATTTAAAATTATCAACGGAAAGTAATTTCCAATAATAAGGAATCATAAATTATATCTAAATTATTAGTATAATATTTTACGATGATGGCCGAATTTGTGTATTTAGTGTACAACATTTTGCTCATCAATCTTCAATATTATTTATATTTTTCTTCTGATTTTTTTTGTGTTTAGTCAGTAGTTATTTAAATAAATGGTTGGACTCCACCGATTAATTTTGAACGTTAAATTTCAAATTGTTAATTAATTTTAAAATGAAACGATACAACCCGCATTTAGGTCTAAACAATTTCGTAAATATAAAATTAAAAGGGTAGTTAAAAGATAATGGGAAATTTATTTACAAAAGAACTGAACTAGGAAATTTACAAATTTCTTACTAATCTTAGGATAAAAATCTTGGCAGATACGTGGCAAGGATTAGAAACCTGACAGCGTACCTTCTTTGTAGTGTGGCGTCACCTCTCCCCCAGCTTCTCCGTAGGACGCCTTCCTCGGCGTCGACTGTTGACCTCCTTCGGTTAAGACCGGGACCAAGCGTCGGTTGCCATCCGTCCTCGTTAATTTCCAAGAGCAGAATTATGAATTCATACTGCCAGGTCCCGATTCCCACTGGACCAGGTGTACCGAAATTGTTAGGTCATATTACTACGTTCCCAAAAGCCATCCCTGGGGATTAGAGGCGGCACCAAGTCTCGATATGCTGACGCCTATTCCAAGTTTCCAATCCTCGCCAACTTTATATTAAGAAATAATAAAATATCAGCTATCTCGCTTCATATCATTGCTATCGTATTTGTTAATTTTGTCCTTAATATTTTTGAGCTAGTTTAAATTATTGCAAAATTTAAAAATAGCAGGAATACTTAATCTAAAATCTCCTGGCTGCGTTATTCATGTAGAATGTATCATTTCTTAAAATAAAAAAGGACAATTTGGTTGTTTTAATTAACGAGTTTATTTAAAAGCTTGGGGACAGTAAATATTTGAATGGCAAATTGTCTGACTTCACACATCACTTATATTAATCCGATCTGTGATCCCGGGCAAGATGATTTCTTCTGTGGTCGTCGGTGGTTATGTGAAATATTCCGTTTCATATTATAATAGTATTTGCTGTCCGATAACTGCTCTGAATAATGCCCGATTATTAAATCTTTATCTCTCAGCTCCAACAATTTACTTTCTATTAATATTCCAGAATATTGAGCCTATTAATCTGGTAAATTAAAAATAAAATTCTTCTCGTTTCAGTTAATACTTCTCGCCTACTTTTTTTTGATAAAAACTTGTGGTTATGTAGGCAGTCTGGCTTATTCTTCGAATTCTGTTTGCTAATATCTGCATATTATAAGCGTATTAATGCGATGGAAAGGTCCGAAGACGTACTGCTTATGATACGCCTCGTGCCTAGTTCAGTACATGTATATCTCAATTAAAACTGGTGATTTGAAATTGGAAATATCTTAGAATTGAATTTTGTAGTTGCGTAATAAATTGAATTCGCCAGTACTCTGAATATAGCAATTTTTGTCGGTGTGGATTTTGCCTTGGGGTTTTACCTATAGACAAATTAAAAGACAAATGACTCGCCGTCTCCACGTGGCAGGGGATTCCAAATTGAAAGGCAGCCAGGAATCCAAGACCTCGGCTCGCCAGCCAAGTTCCACCGAAGATTGTGCAACGTTCACGACATAGTCCACATTATTTTCGATTTATCTTCTTTCATCCGAACTGCACAACCGATTACTGTTCTCGATGAATAATTGCTCACTTCACGACCTACTTCAACGAGTGATTTGTTGAGCTATTATATATTTTATGTTAACGAATATGTAACGTCGACTGTTAAAGCCTAGGGACCAAGTTAAAACTTCGACAAAGCAACGGGTTTCAGTTTGGTAACTATGTCGTGAAAGATTTACGAGTTGCCGATCACCACTTGACACATATTATTGACTGTTTAACTGTAATTAGGATTTGAAATTTATTATTAATAGACGATCAGCTCGTAAAATGTATCCCTTTACGAATTAGCGATTGGCGGCTCGGGTTACTCACTGACTCACTAATCGGAATCTCCCAACTCCAATTTTCTGTTAGTGTTGAGTCGTGGAATAACTCTTTACGTATCTCCCGTATTGGAACAAGTCATTGGATCATTCTCGCTTTACATCGAGCTGCTCGGTTCTCCCTCCAAGCTCATTTTATCCTGATTTGGTACTATTTATTTTAAATTATAGATATATATTATTTAGTCTTCATAGGTAAATAAAATGGACAGTACTCCAGAAACAATTTTATAATTCACATAGAAATTAAATCCACAATTAAAATTCACTGGACGTTCCGGTTCCATATTTCCCGGAATCTCAATGAGTTCAGAAACCCTAAGTCGGCTCCGAATTATCTGTAATCTTCTTCAACTTCTCTCACGCCGCCTGGCTATGATTTCGTACCACCTAATTCCACATTTCGTTGTGCTTTACCATTAAAAACTAATAAATTGTTGCAGATGTATTAATTCAACTTATGCCACATAAATACAACTGTTTATCTTTTCTAATCCCTTTCCAGAATTCTAAAATTTATTTTTCAAAACGATTACCGGGCTATAATACAATATTACATTTCAGTCACTAATTTATGTGCTGTATGTTTAGTTCGTCTTACCTATGTTGTGGTCCGTTAATGCTACGAAGATTGGAGTATTATGACGCGAACTATAAGTATACATTTGTGAGAATAAAGCGAAAACAGCAACATAAAGTCAAATAAGATACTTCCGGCATTATTACAATTTAAAAAATTCAGAAAGCATTTAAGACGTTGATCTGTTTGTGTCATCATCATTCCATAATTAGTAGCGTTTAGATGAAACGTGTTTAATCCTCTGCGATAACCGCGGGATCAAAATGATTGGACAATAATACAATAATTAACACGTAATCCTCTGGGCGGCTACTCGCTACATGCTCCTAGGTCAGCCGCTGCTACCTGCTATCGGACAACAAATAATACTGGCTCTGTTATAGGTACATCCAACATACGAAAAAAGGAGAATGTAAGAAAGGTGACGTGTGTTCAGGAATGCCTTAAAGTTGGTTCACAGTAAAGGTAATGTTATTGTAGATGAACGTTTATTATAACCTGCCTCGGGTTCACAATTAATTAGGGTTTCCCTTTTATGCATGTTATGATGAAACATTAATAGTGTAAGTTTTCGCTTTCCATTTATCAAGGATCAGCGGACCCAAATTACTCAGAGCTAATTTGTTTAAGAAATGAATTATCTTCCTTGATAGATAATATAATTTTATTTTCACTTGCATAAGAGACATGCCGAAACATTTATGTGCCAATTCTTTCCCTCACGAACCACATCATGATTTTAAAAACGAGCAATTTCAGATATATAGCGTAAGTAAACGGACAGGCCCTCATTCTAAAGCCAGTAATTAACTTTTACCTGCTAATTGAATGTGGGCTGGACGGAATGGAGACGGGCTGTGATTATACGCAGACCCTGCAATTTGGAGACAGTGTGATTTATTTACCACACACTGCGATCAATCCGCAAGGAATCTTGACATTACACGTGAGTACAAAAAGTTTAGGCCGGCAATAACATTTTTACTGACTTCGGAGAAAACACTGCGGCGATAAAAGCGAGAGATGCAATTATTTTCTGAAAGCTACTGCGTTGTGGCGTTGTCGTCGGTTAGTCGAGTGCGAAAATTAGGACCGGAATTTTATTTTTTATTTACATCTTTATATGCATGCTCTGATTGAAATTTAATCTTTACTAATTTTTTTTAATATTTTCTAAATGATAACGAAGACCTGCTGGTAATAAATATGGCAGTTGGACTGACGAATTGACTGCCATGAATATTTTTTAATAGCAGAAGCGTTAAAAAAGTATACCTTCTTCTGATTCGTGTTAAATTCGTGATGTTATTTGTTTTATCGGACTGTAAAGAATCGTAAACAATTTTGAAGATCGGAAATGATTTTAGCAGTCATTAGGCTAATCTTTGAAGATTATTTATTCTCGTTCTACATTTAGATGATTCCGCAGGCTTCCCGAAAATTACATGTCACGAAATGTTTCATCATGAAGTATGTTTAGACCACACAGCAATTAGGCACGTGGGTCTAATTAGATAAGCACGTTATGTTGTTGAAATAGTGATCGCTTATCATTAGCATACAATTGGTTTCATTGAGAACGTGTCACGAGACCTACCATGACCTTCATTCCGATAACTTTGTCGCCCGTATGACACTCCGTATAAATGGATTAATTATCTCATTTGCAGAGAATGAGTACAGACTGTAAAGCGTGTTTTGTAAATATATTACTAAGCCTCCTTAAACTTTTTGTAATAATACGTCTCCCACTACATCATACATCAATCGTATTTTATCGTGAATCGAACGAATCTTTCGGATCATCTGATTGGCCATTGCAATATTTTCTTATTCTTCACTTAGTGATATGTTGTTTTTTGTTTCTTTAACAAAATATTATTAATTATTTACATATAAACTACTTTTAATATTTAAAATAAAAAATTATGATATAAATTTGGATAATGTATTTACTCAACGTTTATGAATTAAGAATATACAATGATTGACTAAATTTTTGTTCACAAAGTCGGCAATTTGTTTTTTACGATTAACAATATATATTTAAAATATTTACACACATCTAGGAATATAAGATCTATTCTAGGGGTCGTCTTAGCGGACCTTCTCAAGGAGCAGAATACACACACAAATCCTACGTGGAATTGACAGTATAAAGAAATAGGCAAAATGTTACAAACACTGTAATTACCCCTTTTTTCAGCTTAGCCTGCAACTTGTCTCTGGAGCAGATATCGGCCCAACCGATCTTCCTCGTTTAAAAAATAAGTACCTTGCTCATTTGGTTTATTCAAATGTTCATGAACTGTACAATCTTCAATCTCCTACTGCTTTAATGACCACAGCTTAGTGCTTAATATCCTGAATCCTTGGTGTGATAATGCTCCATCTCCTAAATCTTTAGACCACGAAAATTATTATTTTTTAACTTGTCTCCACTTTATTATTTTATTTCCGTTGGTGGCGGGGCCTGTTCCTGTCCAATCCAAATTATTTATTTGCTGTCTCTGGGAGGAGCCACTCACCCCACTCCACCGACGTCTTGGAGAAAACACCAAGCCCGCTCACAACCCAATGTCGCCAAATCTTAAATAATTAAGAAAAATCCTGGCCGTGCCAACTTGTCAAGTTTTTATTCCCCTGTCTGTAACCTCCTTCAAGTTCTCTCATCGGGAATATTACTTGAATTCTTTAGGAAATGCATTGATAAATTTTTTTATTAATTTTTTCCTGTTTATGGACAGTTTATTTATTGTAAAGTTAAAATGTCGGGTTATTGTTATTATTAAGGCTATTGAATATTATACGAGAAGGAATGTGACGGTGGTCTTGTGTCTTCGTGAAGCAATGTTTTGAAGCATCTGTAGATGTGGACACTCACCTGCATGCCAACACGCCAACTTACTGATAGAGCTCTTCTACAAGACTATATCACTTTAACCTAGAAATTGCTGTAATTTATCAGTTTCCTTTGTTCTTTCTCATGACTTACGTTTTTTTTCTATTGCAGGTCACACATCGAACAACTGGCCAAGTCATGGTTCTGAAAATGAACTTGCTCAGGTCGAACCGACCAAACATGCTCAAGGAAGTGCAGCTTATGAATAAACTGTCGCATCCGAACATCCTAGGGTAAGACTTTTAAAAATGTTTTAGTGCTTATTCCATACCTAGGGAAGTCTCCCTCCACTAAATATAAGTGTTCACGAATTTTATTCTGATCAAATAACAGTAAATGCTGTATTTTTAAATTGATATTTAAGTTTTATATACCATTTTAGTCCTATTTATCACCTACTGGACGGAGTTTCGTGTTCCACTTAATAAGTACTTAAACATAAAAATTGTGGTGCATTGTATCCGATGTTTGATCATTTGGAGAACATTCGGTCTGTTTGGATTTAATATTTTTAGAAGTAATTTGTTTGTTGGCATACTAACACCAGGTCATTTCAAATCATGCGGTAAGTTGAGAGTGCCTAATTGTCGGTAGGTTTTGTACATGGTTTCAAATTTTTTTATCTAAATTAATTTGATCTAATATTGTATTTAAATATCAGGATTGAAAAACTCGGACCGGAAGTCGATCAAACTGAGCTATCAATTCACACAACATGCCTCGAACTTAGTCGAGAACATTTTTTTATATTCTTGAATTTATATTATTTTTATTTTAATGCATGTTTGTAATTATAACAATATAAATATATAGCAAACAAGGACAGGCATTAGACATTTTAAGTAATTCCGGGCCTTTATTGACCAGCATTTAAAAAAATTGCTCATCTATAATTTAAATAAGCTTTCGTCCTTTCCGGGCCTACTCGTCTTATAACAGCTTGCACATATCAATCAGATTATTATTAGTTCGGGAATAACTTCACGTTGACCAAAGCTTCTTTAAAATATAGGCGAGCAATTTATAAAATAATTGTGAATGTTTTATGTGGACTGGTCAATAAAGGCCTGCAATTATTTCATATAACTAGATCAATGCGTCTGTAAATAAATTATTACAATAAGAAATTATTTGCTCATTATATTAACAAAAGTATTTGTTACACTGTTACACTTCGTTTGGAACACAGTTATAAAGAACAAATTTTGGAACAGTTATAATCAAAAAATGATTGGAACATGGTTATAATCAAAAAAATATTGGAACAGAATTAAAGACTGCATTGTTTGTTTCATAGGACAAACAAAAAGGACATTTTAAATCACCCGAAAAACCTATTTAATTTAAAATCTTGTGACAACATTCAGCTCTCGGTTCTCAATTTTTCACAGTTTTTATTGGAATTATGTAATAATATTATTTACGAAATCAATTATTATGTAGGATTAATAACTGAAATGTTACATTAAATCCAATTCTTCATCCATTAATGTTAAAACCGATACAAATAATCTGGGCAACATTTATAGCTGCATCCTCATATATATATATATATATATATATATATATATATATAGATATATATATCGTTTCAATGTTTATGTAGTGCACACCTAATGAGGTGCACGGGTTGTGGGAAGAATGTATAAAAATGTAAAATCATTGAAATAAAAATGAGTATGCTCTGTTTCGTTATTTATATTCTCTTCTGAAAGTGATCTGGTTGAAAGGTTTGTTTTAAAGTATTTCCTCAGTTTATCTATTTTCTATTGTTAATTTTTGGTTTTATAGTAAAAGCTTCTGAATTGTTCATTAATAATATTTAATTATATTTTATATGTATATATTTTAATACATGCCTATTTCATTGTTGGGGGAAAATTTTTTTAATGCGTGTCCGCCGTTGGTGTGGAAGTATAAGCACAGCTGGAGCTCTGCTTGGTGATGCTTTCTGTACATGAGATGATTTATAGTTTGTATCTATTACTGATAAACTGTGTCCTTCAAATGTCCCGAAAGGTAATAAAGGGGGGGGGGGGGAGTTAGGTCTAGCGTTCTATAAGGCCATACCACAGGCAAACTCCGATGAAATACAACCTCTAGAAGAATTAATGATCTAACCATTGACTTACATGAAAATGATATCGGGATCGTGCAGTCTATTACTCAAAATCGGAAAGCTCAAGGAAACCTAAAGTCTTCTTGGGTTGAACTTGATCTACTTTTTTAAATACCTCTTTTCCCTTAACTAGACATAATTTCTCTCTTGACCACTCGTATAGCACTTATTTCTTCTCCACATCGATCAATGAAATACCATGACAATATTATTTCCGATTTCTTTGGTTTGCTCAGATCTTTTCCTGTTTCTTTGTTGAGTTCTACACCTGCCGAGAAGAATACTTAACTTACGCAATTCCCTGTGACGTAAACATGTTCTGGAGGACGTCAACAGATTTTCGTGACAGTCGCCAATTGAAATGCACACGCCAGTGCCTGACTGCCTCACAATTGCGGGCGTTGTTACTCAAGAGCTGCTGTGTGCTGTGCTGAATACAGCAGCTAAAAAAACCAGGCCCAAATATGACTTGGTGCTCTGCGATACATTCAGGACACCATTCATCATATTGTGGTCAGTGGTCTCATCTAAGGCATTGCCTCTCATGACCCTTATGCTCGTCTCCTCTTTTACTTACACTCGAAGTTACCAAACAAGATGCAAGACCTGTATACAGTTTTTGTTTCATTTTATTGATACATTTCCTGCTGTTCGTCTTAAGTTTCACTATCCTTTTCATATTTTCATTTTCGCCTTTAACTTGTTTGACCCGCTCATAAAATTGAAAGCACTGAAGTTAAGTTATCATTGTTCAATAAAAAATTATGAAGACCGCCTTCCTCGGAATGGTCCGGTGAGAGTGGAAGGACTCAATGGCAAATTTCTTATAATTAAGGACGAAGGTATGACATCCTACGAACAGTTTTAATAATTCTTTTAAAAACAACTGTCGCTGTTCTGGCTTTTATCTTGTTCGGTCCGCGCCCAATTTTGGGTCGGTCACCACGAGATAGTATTTGCAGATGATTCTCACGCTGTAAATTTCCTTCCGACGTTGTTTTGCAAACACGGAACCGGCGAGCAGAGGAGTTAGCTTGTTTTGCCAGCCAGAACTTACGAACGTCACGAAATCCCACGCGCGGTCCAAAATGTGCACGAATCTGCTTTCAAGTCCTTTTCCACTTCCCCTCATGGAATGAGTAATCGAGTTATTTCTTCTTTGCCTACTACTACTGCAACCATCATTTCCTCTATCCCAATTTGCCGTTTGGACTCATACTTATTTTTAATATCCGTTTTGTATGATTCTTTTATAAAAATAATCAAGAGAGAAAATTTAGATTTCAGTTTTCCTTCAATTGTACGGTTAAGGGCAATTTGTTTGATATATCGTTTTCCGTTTATATATAATCTTTTTTTTTATTTTCAGTTGTTTGTGATGTGTCCTGGTCTTTCTTTTTAGCTAGATTACTTTGCTTTGGCTTTATTCCCCTTACCCGAGACCACGCCCTGGCCGAGGCTGTCTTTCGACCAGGGAGGGGCAACCGCTTTGCAATGTTCCCGTCGGTTTCTCTTGCGTGTTGCCGCATCTTCACCTAGCCTTACATCCCGTGCTGTGTCGTTAACCTCTTTGTTGTGGCGTACAAATTGCTGCCTCTGCTTCAGAGGATGTTGCGAGACGAGGTCCGTTTCCTCCAAGCTATCAACACTACTTTTGTTTCTTTATCTACTTATTCTCACTTCATTTTCCCCTTAATAACCTAAACCCGTAATGTTATATTTGGCTGTGTTAATTATTCTGAATTTTATTTTTCTTGTGTTCCTTTTATTTTCAGTGTGTTATTAATAGCTTGAAAATAACCTTCTATCTGGGTACTTGTGTGGCGTACTGAATCAAAAGTTTCATGATCATTGAATTAACAAGGTAGAAATCAGAGTTAAATAAAAGAACGGCATCATGTTATTTTGAGCGTATAGCCACCTAAACGTGATTTGCTATCTTTCGGAGATAATTCCTGGAGAGCGACGTCTGCGGTCGATGACGTTGCTTCCCAATTTCTGGTAGGCATACGAAGGTATACAGTTTTTAGCTCTAACAGTATATTTGAACTTGAGCATTACTATCTTTTAAATGTTACCTTATGTCTCTCTTTGATAATTGCATTCAGTACTGTCTCCCTCGTCCCCACGTCCTGTCATTTCCCCCTCCCAAATTTATGGAGTCAATAACTGTCCACAAACCCTATACTAGACAGTTTTCACCAAGCATTCTCTTTTTTGCAGTATTGCCTTTCAGGTACTATTATTTTTTAGTATTTCTTTGGATTTATTTTCCACCTTTCCCTGCTATTATTAGCCGTTTATCTATAACACGGGGTAAATGATGTAAGGCATGTAGTAGAATCATTCTTTATATGTTTTGTTGATTATAGTATTGTCGCTCCGCGGGTTGATCTTTTGTTGAACAGTTACAATAATTTTATAATTGTTACTGTTTGGAACAAGTAGTCAGTCCTGGGTAGAGACAATAGACCGTCGCAGTCAGCAGGTATAGAAAATATGGCTACACAAAATTTAACATTTGAGAATGGTGCATGATGCTGAAACTCCTTGGAGAAGGGGAATTTCAATGAGGAGCGAATATTTGAAAAGAGGCACCGAACAACAAATTAGTCATTTGTTAAAAGGTTGTAGACAACTTCAGTGTATTACAAATTAGCTCACAACTGTGGGCAATGTTTAGCAATCAAAGGTATTCCCGTTAAATTATTCCTTTTTTCTCGAGCATGCGATATCAGTACGTGAGATATCCGCTTCCTTCTTGAGGTCGTGGAAAAGCTGGAATTTAAATTGGAGGACCTGAAAACGCGTTCATGTTTAGGAAATATTAAATTTGAAGAAAATAAGAAAAAGCTATTAAACGTGAATTTAACAGTGTTGCTTCGCCTGATCGTTCTCGTTGCTTGGCTACAAGATACATCATGCTGTTTGTCGTGTCTTGGGGATGGTGACCCAATAACGGGGTGTTGTTCTTTCGAAGTCGAGTGGATTGAGTCAGCAGTTTGAGGTCCTCATGACGCCGCGGAGAAGAAAGCCATTATATGGAAACCAGAAAACGGGGTTGGATCGGAGAGCCTTAATTATATAGGTCCTAGATTTTTTTCTTCTTCGGGATGTCAAACAAAGGATTCTGATCTATCTATCAGGATTCTTTTGTTTAATGACATGGACAACTTTGGTGTTTGTTCTACTTCTAAGAGCTACTTGCATATCGTAATTAGTAAGATGCAAGAAGAAAACTACGTAAGCGTTGTTGATATACTGCAAGGTTACCGTGCAAAATGAATTGCCTTTTACAGTCACAATTGTATTTATTTTCATTCCATACAATGTGTACCTATTGGCCTATAATCCGGTCATATTCTATACAGTGAGGTTAACATAATTATGCATTGGGTCAGTAAAATAGTTTATTTTTTTAAAAGATAATCCTATTTTAGTGTAGTCATATTATGAATGTTTTAGGATAATTAAAATGTAAAGTGTAGTACATTCATTTGCATACAGTCCTGGTTTGCTCCGATCATTTTGCGGAGTATATGACGCGAAATCTGAAACACCGTGTATGGCGTTATTGTACGTTAGAATATACCTTTTCGGAAAAGTCAATTAAATTTTATTTTATATGACTCAGAAGGTTCATTTAAATGATTCCATCTCAGATAGGTCAAGAAGGCTACTGTATAACATAAAGTTTCACTTTTGTTGTTAGTAATATGATTGAATTATAGAAAAAATGCAGGAATTCAAGGTTAAAATAATTGCTTCAGGAAAATTTGTGGAAAAGTGAAAGGGAAATATGGCGACATTTACAAGTTCGGCACTCCTGTGTCCATGTCTGACCTGACACTTGCCCTCAAGTCTGTTGTCGATGGAGAAGCAAGTGGACGGGCAAATTACAGACTACGTGACAGGAGTGGTACATGGCCTACTGTCAAAGTAATAAAACTTGTGTGGGAGCCGACAAGGTTCATATCGAAATTTGTCCTCTGAAGTTTCGTTCAGATTACTCTATCTCTGTTCTTGTATATTTTTACAGTTTATTTTATAATTTTTGTTAATGATTTTGCCATTTTTCATCGTCCAAGTTCTTCACTTGGTGTTTTACTTTAATGTCTCGCAATATCCCACGTAGTCGTGCTACTGTCCATCAGCAAGCTCCCTCCCTTCCATGTTTAATTACTGATTTCTACAATTTAGTAATATATTTTAACGTTTCGTGGTGCATCGAAGACTACAAATTTGTTATCTTATATGTTATATATATATATATATATATATATATATCGATATCGCTAGACGGACCCTAGAACACTTGTGTCAACAAAGTCGCTAATTGAATGTGACATCCGCGACGTTGCTTGATGGAGATGAAAATCGATTCATATATTTGGAACCAAAGAATTGTATTCATTTATTTCGGGAGGACGATTTTGCTACGACTTATACGTTAACAATTCACCTGAGTTATGTCCTCTGAATCATTTTTTGGAAGATCTTAAAATATTCTGGAAGAGGAGGAATCTGCCTTGCTGCAATCTACAAGCTTGGAATTGAGTTATTCGGAAGTGAATCATGAATTGGAAAGAGTATACCTGTGTTAAAATTAAGCCACTGAAAGAAAAAGAGAATAAGTGTTAAGAAGATAATATCGGTTACAACCGAGAGCGTGTGTCTTGACTGACGTGTTTTGGCCTGTGGTGACTGACGTTCAGTCAAACAAGTCGTGCAGACACAGCCAATTTGTCCCGTGATGGTAACCCGAAATGAATAGTCGTGGGCTCAACCCCAGGAAGTATTTGAATAAAATGCGGATGCTCCGCTCGAAGAGAGACAAGAATTTTATTTATCTTTGTTCCATGCCCAAAATACATAATTATTCTTCTTACATCATCCGGTAGCCCATTGATTGAATATTTGCCTATAGAATAATTAACTAGTATTTCCCACGTATGATTATTTTTATCAGAGCAAATGCAATGCGAACAATCCGTTTTCCCCAGTTTTGATGTTCTCTGTTTGCCTGTTTCAGGTTCATGGGCGTCTGTGTGCACGAGGGCCAGCTTCACGCGCTAACGGAGGTGAGTGAATTAGTGATTGCTAATTGCCATCGATCTTCCTCGCAAACACTACCTTTCCCAGACACAGTCTGTCGACATTGCTCCGGACACAGAATTAACGTGTTCATTCTATTGCTCTCCGTATGTTTCCGTAGCAACAATTAATCATCCGGGGAAGCGGAATTTATATTAAATCGCTAAATGTACTCAGATTGATAACTCTCTGGAAAAGTCAACAATACTTGAACGTGAAAGAAGAAAGTTTTCCAAATCATTGGAATATAGGAATAATTATTTGACTCAAATATTCTCTGTATGCTTATGTATGTATATTTATCTTATTAGCGTGGGTACCAATTTTTTCTTATAAGATTTTTTAGATTATAACGTAATATATAAATTTTTAATCTAGATTTCAGAGTAGAAACTTGAGTGATACATTTTCGACCTGTCTGTATTCTTATAAAACACGAGAGTAAGTTTAAATGAGGATAGGCAGCAAATTTGAGAATCAAAGGTAGAAAACAAATGAAAATCAAATATTGAAACGCAAAGAATGTCAGAGATTCGGTAGTAGGTCTTCCTAGTTAAGACCAATCGGATCTTGTTTGGTGTTAACGAAATTAGGGTTTCATTTTATGTGCAACATTTTAAAGAATATATTTTTTTAAATAATTTTGACTCGTTATCAAAATCAAACATTTGATTCAATTATATTCAATGTTTAGTTATGTGCCTATGTCTGCAATAATTGTTACTTTACAAATGAAATTAACAGTTTAAAAAATACCATAAGTAATTCTAGTCCGTCATCCAGGAATTTTTTTTAATATTAACATGTCTTTAAATATAATATATTTGTTAAACAATGTAAACTTTTACAAAAGTCGCGTGTAAATCATTTCACAGAATATTATTTATTTAAAAAAGTTTGTTTCATAGCCATAGTTTCATAAGTTCAACTTTCAGTATTATTACTACATACTAGTTTAGTCAAGTCATATCCTGAGGGATGTGCAAAGAGCTGCCGAAACGTCGTTAGTGTAAACTGTTTTGTTTTAAATAAACGGAGATTTTTTTATTTAATTCCTAGAAAGTTACGTTCTCATATTTGTGACCTCATCAGGTAAATTTTTTCAGGTTAATCCTACAAGCTTTTTTTTTAAAAAAAATACATTAGAGCGAGGAAATATGTAAAAATCTTTCCTAACTAAATATTGTTACGTAAAATTTTATAAATTTTTACAATTTTTTATATTAATATACTGAATAAATTTGCCCGATGAAGTCCCAAATGTGAGGATGAAACGTTGTAGGAATTAATAACTTGTGTCTCTGTGTATTAGTCGTTATTTAATTTTATATAAATCTTTTGAAAAAATGTTATTTTTAAACAGCTGATATTGGCCATTAACTGACGTAAATAGAAAATATGAATTGAAATATTAATTTTATTATCAAAAGTGGACGTATTTTTAAACCCGAGCAATATTTAGTTATGTTTTATTCCACGTAATGATTATTGTAAAGTTTCACATTGCCTAAAATTATATTTCTAATGTCTGTTCTTATTAAAATTGCCTAAAATTATATTTCTGATGCCTGTTCTTCTTATTAAATTTTCCTTGGTTATTTTTAATGGTAGTAGTAAAGGACCTGCTTTTCTAGCTGGTATAACACAAAACATAATTTTTACAGTTGATTTTGTAACGAACATAGTTGATCAAATTTTTTGATCTTATCTTTAAAACCTTTTATAAATTGAGCTAACGAATAGTTTCATTTATAAATTATTTTATTTAAATAAATTGAGAAATTTTGGTATATATGAAGGCAGCAGAAGAAAGTACAATAAAATTGTTTTTATTTGGAAACAGTTTTAACATATTGCTGCCTAACATCCTAGGCAAATCTTTCTAGTCTCTTGCCGTTCTATTAACGAATGAGAACGGGTCTGCATGCGCTTTCTGCTTTCTTTGTCTGGACGTGAATATATAATAGTTCTCTAAAGATGGCTTTAGCAGACTCGTATAATGAATCGTTGAAGATATCAGTTTGTAAATTGTAAGTTATTACATTCTTAAAAATCTTGTTTCTGTGTTAAAATCATTCATATTGAAGCCTGGATTCAATATTTTAGTATGATGTCCTCCCAGAAACCAAAGTTGGCTTCACGAGAATTCAAGTTGTCCGTTTAGAAAGATTTGAAAACATGTCTATTATCAATGCGTTTACGCTTTTTTTTGTTGGCAGATCGAGCAATTAGCTAATAACATAAAATATCATTTTCCAGTTTTATTTTTAGATTGGAATGTCTTCAGACTCGAATCCACGGTGAATTTTCTTCACATTCACACTAACGGAGGATTCTATTTTCACTTTCCCAGTCCCTGTGAAAACTCAGATATTTGGAATACTTTTTTCCACTTGGCATCAAGCAAGAGCGGGGATATTTTTGCCCAAGGTGCTTGCCGGTACATTTATACCTTGCGCTATCGTCGTGAAATACTACTATAGCTGGCACACACTCAAATCTCTTCATAACAATAATTCTTGCCTCTAATTTTGTTGTGTTAGAAGTCTACTCGCTTTTTTGGCAGGTTTTCAAATGTCAACTTTTCTTATTTCGTCAGAGACAGGCTTTGTATTCTTCTGTAATGTATGCATTGTGGGCGGTTGAGGTGACGACGTTTTTATTGATGTCTATTCGCGACGTTTTACTCAATATGACGTTTCTATGCTTAGCAGGAAATATAAATATTTTGATCTGTTTATTATCTATATAAGAACTGAAAACTGGTTGGGATGAACGTCGTACCTCAACCGGGTCACTATCGAGTTTTGCGGATTAGGATTCTAGCCAGAGGTGATCAATTTTCCAAACAACCTTTCAGCATTAGTTATGATCCCTAGTGGCTGAAGAAGCATCTACACCCGGCTGATAACCAGGGATTTGCCTTCAACTCTGTTTTATGTTTTATTTTGGCCGAGTTTGTCGAAATTTCATAAATTTAAATGGTCTTTTCCGTTTTGTATAGAGTCAGAGATTTCTGGCTGATCGTCCGATTTAATAAAAAATTATATCAATTCAATGAAAATGACTATATATATAATTATATACTCTGGAATCGTTTCATACTTGTAAAAAATTAGAAAAATTTTGTTTTTATAAAATGCCAGTTCTTCAATTAGTAACCCTATAAAAATATTTAATATGATTCGAAAGAATTTACATAAAAATTTTTAATTTGTGGCGTGGCTTCCATGACGGCTAACTGAAATTAATTATGAAGAATTAATCTTTTCCAAATATTATTATAACCGCCAGATGATCTCCATAATCAGTAAGGAAACGTAGTGTTGTTCGGTTTGTATTGATATAATTTTCATTGTAGCAATTTAATTGAACTTCATATTTGGTTTTAAATTTGTTGTGGCTTATTGACCATTGTATTTTTTTAATTTTAATTTTTCCTCATCTTTTAATTCAAATTTAAATTTCATAACACTAAGAATTTATTTATATTTAATAGATTTATATTAATTTATGTTTTATTTTCTCATGAATGTATTACTGATGAAGTCACAAAGTTCGGATGTATCGCAGTTTTCTTTTTTGTATACTGCCATTTCAGATGCAATTCTCGAATTTAACAGTATATTTTCCTCTTTTTGTTTTATTTAAAACTTCCAAATTTGCCAAGTGCGTTTCTTCCTATGTATAATTTCGTAAAAGAGGCAGTTTTTTGGTAAATAGATTGCAAGTAAGTACCGAGAATAGGAATAGATTAAAGGCGCTAACGCTTTTGTCTCCAGTCATCTCTCTTATCTTTGTTGTTAGGCACAAGTTCTTACTATAGCTCAAGGGTATTGGATTTGCGTGCAGTTGAGATGCATTTGGATGACGTCGCCGCCACTGCCTGCATTCACAATGCGACAGACACACTAACAAGCCGTGACCTAGCGATCAATCGTCTACAGAAATAGAATCGAGTCGCATGAGCCAAGCCATTTTATTATTACGGAAATATTTTACTTCAAAATCTCAACTTAGATTAAGTTGCCTTTTCAACGCGAACACTGCAAGTAGATGACCCACTCAGTGACTACGATTCTGTAGAAGTGGAGTTCTGCAAGAGAGCAGGATTACCAACACAGCAAACTATGCACACAAGTGTGATAGTGGTAGCAACTCTTTCCACTGTGCGTGATTCTACGAAAGTTAAAATGGTCGTTTCTAATTGTGGAACTAAAATCTTGGAATTCTGGATCAACTGATTAAACAGAATTAAAATAAGAAAATAAACTAACATTTATCTTCTGACCCCGAAATAAAAATGGTGAACTAATTTAATTTGTCAATGGATGATTTAATTTGAATCTAAAATGAATCACTAATATAATAAATGTCTTGGGAGGACAGTGAAAATACGATTTAAAATAGCGTTTGTTCTCAAGTCAAAAGCTGAAGGCTCAAAACTTACCATTATAATCCAGCAAGAATCAAAAACTCGAGCTGCATAATTGTCGCTCACGTCTTACTACATGTAGACCAATATAAATGGCAGCGAGAGTTGCATTTTGTAAATACGTTTTGAGTATTTTTACTCATCACTTTGTTGCCTCGAGCAGCTACATTGGAGAGACGAGCCTCAGGTCCGGACGCCATAGCTTCATTGACCGTGATAAATAGCAGCCGCCACTCTGAAGCTGATTCATATATTGATTAATGAAGCCCACAATTTTCAGTGGAAGGCCTCATCTTGCGTTCTTCTACGGTCCCGTGTCTAAGAGAAACACTTCCTCGCTGTTCCACCGAGATTTTCTTCATATAACTTCCTTTCAAGGAATTTGAAAAAAAAATCTTATGTCACAATTATATTGGTTTCTATGCATCGGCTGGAATCCTTCACCTTTAATATCCATTACTTCATTCGTTTACCTTGATCTTGATGCTAGGCAATTAATATGATAGTCCTTGTTGTTGCAAAAATACCTTTTCTGTCACCTCTGACGGATCTGCCATTTATTCCCGTTTCTTCATCATCCCCGAGTGAAAGTTAACATAGTTTATTTCTCATATCCACGAATTTTATCTAAGAAGTTGATTCTTTATAATTATTGGCCCGGTTTGTTCTTGTACATTTTTGACGTGGTCGAACCGTGTCTACTTGAAATACTCAGTGACGGAAAGGAACCTGAATAATGGCATTTGTGCCATCAAGTCTGATAGAATATCGTATCCGTATGATGTTTGATACATAGGATTTAGTTAAGCTGAGATGGAGCAGGAGGCTTAATATAAATTGTGATTTTAAGTGGTATTGCATTGAAGGTGGTAAATGGAGCAAATGGACTTAGTCTATTACACGTTTGGATAAAAAACCGCTATTAAGAAAAACACGAGAGCTATTAAAGTAAAGAGGAAACTTTGTTGTTTCTCACTGTCCTTTTCGTTTGCATTTTTTTTTTCATAAGAGCTGTGGCCATCGTATAGAAGCCATCATTCAGAGACGCAGAAAACTGGGAGAGTAGAGCTGAACTAAGTAATAATTTTGGGATTTCTTACTTGTGGAATTTATATTTGTCTCCTTTGAGAAAGGAGTAATTGAGGTTTAATGGTAGCAAATATTGGTCAGTCCACTTCTAATTTGGTAAAACAGCTCTTTTCGGCACTAGTCACTTTTTTTCCTGTGAAACAGCTTCATAATTATTGAACCAAATTACCAGACACTTTACATAATTTTGATGAATAATATAAATAAAATACCAGAAAGAAGATCATGAATATTCAGTTCTAAGTTTTATAAGTACAGAAATAATGGAGGACCTCATTCATCCAAGCTTTATCAGCTTGCTCATTTCTGGTTAAGTTGATGTACAATTCTGCCCAGAAAATTGAAATGGCTTGCTGCACATTTTAGAAATTTATTTAAAGGAATTTGCGTTTCTTTCTGTAAAATTCTTAAAAGTTATCAGATTTAAAAAATTGAAGAAAAGTAGGAAGAGTCATGAGAGTTATCAGTGAGCAACTTCACGATTGGGTCGTCAATATATACTTCTAACGACTTCTAAATGTATTGAATAACAGCCAATTAAGTCAGAATTAAATTATAATTGAAATAATTTTTTTTAAACAATAATAGAAATAGCAAAAAGTGTCGTTTCTTCCGTTGGAAGCTCTTCAGGAGAAAGAAGAACATTTTTATAAATAATTCATTGCATTAATTTAACGTGAAGAAAAATTTAACAAGAAGACTAGAATGGAAAAATTTTGTACGAACCCAGGACATCCCGCATTCCGGGCGCTATTCTACCACT
The DNA here is from genome assembly GCA_034510155.1 of Eucriotettix oculatus. NCBI lineage: Eukaryota > Metazoa > Arthropoda > Insecta > Orthoptera > Tetrigidae > Eucriotettix > Eucriotettix oculatus. The sequence continues at coordinate 26,471,981 of CM067382.1, read as the reverse complement.
GAGCTAGTCCGAGTTGACGTCACGAGGATCGATTCAATATCCCTCCACTCCCGTAAATATAAGTTAGGCTGACCTACAATTTACTAATCACATTCATCACAACCTAATCTCTAGGAATTCAGTGAAGAATGGACATTGCGTAAATTGATCAGATGTGCATGGAGTGGCAAGGCGTCGCAGAAACATACCACATAAGTTAGTGGTGATTCTACAGTTCCACATTACTAAAATTTCGGGGCTTCTGAGAGAAAAAGACGATCAGGGCACCAAAGGTAGCTGAACTAAGAGGATTTCTCGTAGTATATTGTAGAGAAATTAGAATTAATATAGAAGGCGGTTTAGAAAATTGTCAAGTTTACGTAATGAAATACTACAACCTAAAATCTCGGTGTTTTACAGACGAGTATCGTTTCACGCGCAGATGTATTCGTAAAAAAAGACTCGGAGAGAAACACACAACTGACACAATTACCTATTATCTGATCTGAAGTGCTTCCAGGGATCGAAGCTTCAATGATCATATATCGCTCAAGTGTTTGGGTACAAGATTAGATTAGATTTATTTTCCATTAGATCTGAATTAGAAAATGAGAACCGCAAGGAATACAAAATAACGGGCCGTAATTCTGCACATTAAATCTTCCGAATGGTTCGATTTCTTAAGAAAATTGAACGAAATGTCTGCAATATTTTAACAAACCGTCGGAATCGCATTTTTCTTTTCTTTTGAAATTTGTTAATTTTACGAAATTAGTATGTTGAAGCCCCAATATAATTTAGTTGAACTAATTCCTGCTAAATATATTTAGAAAAGCTAATTACTGGGCTATGTAGATAAATTCACAGTATAGATTCTGGCAAGTGCACAAAACAGCGTGAAAACCGTCGAGAACCGGTGTCCGCTTAATAATCCATCACGACCCCATTTTGAGGCCGCGTTCCAAAGGTTTCACTACGTTGGTCTAGGTCATCAAATTTATAAGGTGCAAAATTTATTTAAATACTTAAGCCACTCGTTTTTACTGATTCAAATTCTTCTTTTTCTGACCTTTAGCCCTTTATTGTGTTTTATTTATAATAAGTCCTATTAATGTAATTATTTTATTTGTAAAAATAAAATAAACTCTGCATATTATGAGTCCATTATCTGGGTCCTGATTTATAAATAATTTAAAATAATGATGTGTATATGTTATTTATTATACTGTATAAAGAGTCATCTGGTTTTTTCATGTAATTTCAGAAGGCTAATTTTAATATAAACATAATTATGCCAATAATAGTTTTCGAACCTGTCTTAAGCTAATTATCCCATCGCATGTGGCCGTTAAACGTTGACTCTCGCTCAATGGCTTGTTCACGCGTCGTTTTCAAAATCAGTAACTCTATGGCTTGCTCGGAATGGTGTTCTTGGTTGATTTACATGCTCCCAGGGCTATTTAGGCTGTTTGCCAACTGTATTTCCCATCCGTCTTCAGTCAGCGACTTGAGTTGTCATTGGCTCACGTCGTGTGTAAACTAGGGCCTCCTCTAATCACCGTCCTGATTCTCTATCCCGGACAGGAGCACGCGACTTTACGTCAAAACATGTGATTCATATCTTCAGTCTGAGTGCATATAGCAGGCAATATCAATCACCTTTTTTCCTGGATCTGAGTCTCGTGATCTTGCACAATTTAATTTTTCCCCGTGTTGAGTTTGACTCAACAATTTTATGTTTAATAATATCCCACATAAAATTACGCTTATCAAGTAATTATCCAGTTTATTTTCCAAGATCTGACACATTTTATCCTGAAACTCTAATCACTGCACTACAGCGTACAATCCCTGGCCGAGTTATTTTATCATCGGGCTTCCCGTGATCGATTTTGATTAATTCAAAAATAAATAAATTAGATAGCGGAAAATCTAAATAAAACAACGTTGAACTGTAGGAAGAAATATAACTGAGTGTACAGTATTTATGACGGGTTGACATCTATTTTTCAATTCAAAATCTCATCTAGCTCTATAAGCTCTGTACATTGTCATTAGTTTTGAATTTGGGCCAGTTCTGGGAATGGAGAAATCGGCCTGTTCCATTTATTGGAAACCGCCGTCTGCCTATTCTACTGTTATATCAATGTTTACTTTCTGACGTTTCGGATTCTCGATACTGATTACTATTCGTAACTGACACACGTTATGAACATTTAATGTAGGCAGTAATAAATGCGCCTTTTGTGAAGTTATTATATTTTTATTAATTTATTGCATTATGTAGATATAATACGAGAAACATTATCTGATTTATTTATTTTTAACACAAAAAGTTTCAATATAAAATATGGGTGATAAATTTTTATAACCTTAGTCTTTAAATATTTGTTTAATAAAACCTACATATCTAAATAAAACTTAAAATAAAAATGAAGTAAAAGTTTTAATTTTAGTCATGAGAGATACGCAGCAGTGTGTACTGCCAAAGCAGAAAAGTAAACGACGTGCATTTTCTCATAAGCATGGGTAATAAACGGCACCTTTCCAAATTTCTATGGGATCCTCTTTAACGTCAAAAAAACTAGAATAACCGCATTTGTAGTTCCGTGGGAACCTTTTTTTAAATCTTTTTCGAAGGTGCGCTATCGGTGTAGCTAACAACTGAATTGCTGGCATTTAATGACATACTTCTCTAAAGTATTCAAAAACGTCAACTCCGCCTGTTCATACAGTACCCAGAGGATTATCGACGTTAACCGAGGTTTTACTGTACTCGTATATATGAAGGTCGTACAAGAAACTCACGGAGGCCGCATGTTCCACGCCTGTGAATTTGAGAATTTCCCACGGCATAGAATCTACAATTATATAAAAGAAATACGGTTGTCCATTGTAATTACCTAATGGCGGCTAAGAAAGATATCAAAAGGTAACCGTGTAAATTTACAAACAATTGGTTCAAATGATAGTATTTTAATATATTATTTTAACTGAGGAAGACGTCGTTACATTATATTGCTGTGTTTTAAAAGATTCTCGTGTAGAAAATGAAAGAATTTCGGATAGAAAATTGTTTAAAAATTTTATATAACTTGATTTGGGGATTTATAAAGTCAAATCAGCCTCCCTTTCATTTGCTACCTTTTCAGAAAGCTCACAAATATTTGCACCCAAGGTGCTGCGCATATAACGCGAAAGGTCTCCTCGAAGTACGTTGTATCGAAACTTCTCTCGTTTCCCATTCTTGATGTCCTCATTTCAGCTCCTTAACACCGTCAGGGTGAGTATTAATAACGCTACAGGGAAAAAATTAAAAAGTGAAATTACAGAGTCTAGGAAAGGCGTCACTAACTAACGGATCATATATTGCAATATCCAGGTTTGGCGATTGAAGAAACTGTGTTAGAAACTGATATATGGAAGTTGGTGACGTATTTCTACAATTACAAATGTCCTTCGTTAATGTAGATAAATCAGACTTAAAATCATATACTAACGGAAAATGTACACTTTATATCCCAAATTTATCACAGACGAGCATAAATATTTTTAACCCCATTATGGTATCAAGAGTATTTTTAACTCCTTTAAGGTAGCCTACTTTTATACTACTTTAATTTATTTTATTCTTCATTTAAAATAGCGGTAGAATTTTAATTCACTGGAAACATTGTTCACTTTGTTTGTGCTTCGGGATGTTTTGGACTCTCTTAAGGTACCGTGTTTATTTAATACACCAGGACAATTTATTAGTTTGTTAAGGTATAGTCAGTCGGTATCGGTCGGTGTGTTCCCATCAAGGATTTATGCCAATGAAATCACACTTTGACCAAGAGATTAATGTCGATTTAATTCATTTTCAGGGCCGAAATAAATAACTACCCGTGCAGCGCTTGGCACACAGCTGGTTAAAAATGTAAAATTACAGCTGTGTTCCAGGTATTGGATTAGCTTCGTGGTTTCATAATTTGGACCACAGCAATGTCCAACTCGACGGAATAATTTGTCTCTGTCACGCGCCTTTTGTGTTGTCTCAATAGTTGGTACGTGCCGTCAATATTCCACATTGAGATAGCTAGCTGGAATATTTACTTATCGAGTAAGGTAGCGAAATGAGTACTTTCGACGTCATGTGAATGTTTTCAGTTTTATATAAAAGTTTACGGCAGAGACGTGCGTTACATTCTTCTTACCTTGCGTAACTTGAGGACGTTCGATAAGAGAGTGTAGGGGCTACACAAAGGTAGTCTGTAGACAAGTGACAACGAGGATGTGAGAAGTGGATGTAGATTTATAAATGAAGAGGAGGGGAATTTAATTATTTAAATTATTAACGAAAATCACTTTTTATGGTTGCATATTTATGTATTAAAACAATTTATTTGCTGGGTCCTGCCCTACCTATCATTATCAACAAATGTAATTAGACCGTTGCTAATTAAATATTTAATTCAGGGTTAATTACTGTGGGGCAACAACGGGTAGCAGAGATTTCGTTCATTCGGGACTCCGGTCCAGGTACAAGGTTATTCGTCCCTTCCAGGAATTTCCTCGTTGATGAAAGCAGGTAGCAGGCTGCAGTTGTCCCTTCCTTCCATAGTGTGTTATGCGCCGCCGGAAATAAAATTTCGCACCTTTGGCGTCGAGGTAAAAGCGCGGTTTTCCGTCTCCGCGGGGTCGTTCACCTCTCAACAGAGTTTCGGCTCTGATATTGTGCTTTGTTATGTAGCTTTGGTGTTTGTTCCAATTTCGAACGCATATTCTTTTTCTTCTTTTCAACTGAAAACCCACACTGAATAATTACTAGTTCGTATTCCTGCTCCTCTCCTGACCTCCTATCTCTCCCAACTTCAGACACACGCTGCTACTTAATCGCTCATGTTCGTTCTCCTCTCCTGGAAGTATACTTCTCCAAATTCCCACACACACTGCTTATTACACCGTCTTGTCACTTCCTAGTCAATCTCCTTTCTCCTTCTCTTTGGAAATCGCCACCCCATGTGACGCAAATTTACCAATCGTTTTTAATTTTTCGCCAAGTGCGGTGTTTCGTACTTTCGAAGGAAGGGTTCGGTTTGGGAAAATTTGTGGGTTCACGTCCCCGGTTACTTCGCGACAGTCTGGCGTCTTTTTAATCCTGGAGTTTCCACCCCTTGTCTGCCTTTCTCCGAGTATTCTTACTGAATTTAATTCGTTATGAATTAAATTGTGGAGAGGTTCTACGATAATTGAGATACTAAAGAATTTACTGATGACAGATTTTCCATCGTACGTCTCGCGTTGTACTTGATAAGGTTATTTTTCTTGGTAATTCACAAGGTTGACTAGAGCTAAGTATTCAAATTGGACGTTAATCTGTAAAATGCTCATATTAGTGAACGCAAAACAATCATTTCAGGTGCCAAAATCGAAGCGGAATCTATTAATTTATAAAATTTTCGTTTCTAAATATGATTTTTCTTATCGAAAGGAATTATTCTTCTCAATTGAAACCAATCTGTTATTTTTTCTCCATGAAGTACGTTATTGGTATCAGGAGATGTGAAGTATTCTGAGACGATGGCACGGCTGTAGACAGATGCGAGCGATAAATCAAGCGTTGGCACAAGAAGTAGATTTCACCGGTAGGTTTCGAATGACTAGGAAAGTGTTTTCGTTTCTACCCGAGCGCTTTAGATTCTACGGAGATCTCGGCGTTGGCTCACTGGTGATCTGGATTTCGAGACCTGCCGATATTGTCTCAGTTTTCCTCTTTCAAATACCAGTCGTGAAAACCGTGCATAGGTGTCTGAAAGTAGAATGTGCGTCGAGATTCTGGAAATGTGGAAGTTGTTGGCTCCGAGTCAGCTGGCTTCCGACTTCACCGCGTTCCAGTCTCTGACATAACTAAACTCTCGTCCATTGGCTTAGGCAAATTCCAGAGCGACAGGGTTACACCTTTCCCTCACCCGCGTTATTTTGGGTCACAAGGTTTTGCACTGTATTTATTATGGCCTCCATATAATATAATTTATCTCGGCGACCAACTTCGTGTTGCAAAATGAATGACCCAATTTCGAAACTATAATTTTCACAATCACAAATTTAAAGTGAACGCTCTTTGCAACAGTTTATAGTTAAGCCATTCAATTGAAGATGTTATTCTCTACTTTTTTGTATCCGGAAAAAATGTGTAAATTGTAATAATTGTCCAATAAAAAATATTATTTGGCATTTTGAATATCTAAAAATACTAAGCTACTGTGTACTAAGTAATGTTCTATTGAAGTTGTTCAATGAGCTAAACCGTCCACTACAAATAAAATACCATCTGCTTTTTCAGTCACACCATTTAATAAACCAAAACTATATATTAATTTTTATCTCAAATTTATTCAATTTTGCAGGAGTTTCGACATATGCCATAGTCACCTACAAATTTAAAACACAAAATTTTTGAATCATTACAAATTTTTTAATGGACTTTGTACAATAAAAAAACAAATTTGGTTTTAACCTGATTTTATACGTAGGGTATGTACTATGGATTTATTTAAAGAGTTAAGTCACTATTTACGTAATATTAATTAAAACAAGTTTCGGACTATGTGGAACGCCGTCATTTAAAATACTGAGCATCGAAAACGAAAAGTGAAGCGAATATAGATTAAGATCGAAACATGTGTTCATTAATAAAATAATTATCATAAGCTCTATTTAATTTCATTTATTATTCAACCAAATTTCCTTATTCTTTTTTGACACCGTTACTTTTCAATTTCGATTAATGTTTGTTAAACTGATTGTAAGGTTAATTTGTGTTTTCTATAGAAGATACCCACAGACGAAAGCTCCTAAAAATTGAAACATAGCTGTGTAAATAAAGGATAAGGATGAATTGATTGTTTAATAAAAAATTATCAAAGTTCTTTCCTGTCATCAGTTAAAATATTTTAGCCTTCTTCATGCTATTCAGGCACACATCAATACTATTTAGATTTCGGTTTGGTTAGCCATGTTCATCTGTAAGTAACAATTGTTCAAATTACGAACTCTGTTATAATTCAGTATATATGATGACGTTGAACATCTGTCAGGTAAAGTTGACTTCTCTTTTTTAACAAAAGTATTGAATATAACAAATAAAATTACGTTACAACTTATAATTTTTTATTAATTAAAACATGTTTTTATTTTAAAAATTCCCAGTATTTTAACGCGCAGTATCTTAAAACTTATTTCAATTCATATTTTTTATTAATTTTTTTGACCATTTATGGAACTAAATGGTAATAACGCATAATATTTAGTAAAAGATAATTTAATTTTATATGGATAATGAAACATAAAAATCTCTGCAATTTGAATACTTAAATTGAAATTCACATGTCAGCCATCACAATTTAGAATAGATGCGGATTAAAACTAACACAACCATTAATTTTCTAGCACGATTTTATTATTTCCTTTTCATTTTTTAGAACTGTTATTATTAATATATTTTGAGTTGAATTTTATCAATATGGTATTATAGTATTCGACTTATTGGTCGTATCGTTTGCCAGAGTGCAATAAAAACCATAATTTTTGTATCATAATTGACACGAACTTTCAGTCGTTTTACTCCCGCCGTAGCTGTTGGGTGACGTATATTGGTGTACTGTAATCTTAAAGCGTTGTTTGAAATTTACTCAATTGAGTTGAGCCTTCGGGGTGTTTGATTGAAGAGCTTGTCGGAATGTAATTGAGTTTAAACTGAAATTCTGACACGAAACACAATTTGCAAAGTTGGCTTCGAGACTGTAAAGTTCTCGATGGCAGTAAATCAAGACGCTGGAATACTACATCCAGGACCAAAGGTTTCCGCAATAGCAACCCTCAACATAGCGGTACTGGTTTTGTATTCTTGGAGATAATTTTTCTGTATACTATTCAAGTATTGGCCCCCCTTTTTTTGGGTGGAGGTAATGTGGAAAAGTTCGGCGTTAGTCTCAAATTGATTTAAGCTCTCCCTCTCCCTATTAAATCACATTGACATTGCATTTATATATTTTTCTTAAATTGAAGCTGCCGATTCCCATGTATGCTTTTGATCTACAAACTTGAATAAGTAAATGCTTTCATGAATTTGAGACTATAAGCCGTCGTTGGCCGAACTGTTTCCTTCGCACAGTCGAGAATTTAACTGCTGGATTATCGAGATTTATGCTCTCCTTGCCGAATATGACTTTTCCAAGACAGAAATGTTTTCTTGAATATCATCAACTCCTGTGTATGCATAATTTGGTTCCCCTTTAATTAGTCCACTCGCTCAGGTGTTGCTCGTACGAAGCAATTCTATTGTTTGTGAATCCATTACTCGGCGCTGATAGAGCTCCGCGGAATCAGGAACAAATTTCCAACAAGGAATGTGAACATATCGCAAAAATATACTTCCAAGATTCGTTACTTACTTCCTGAAACTCTGGACAATATGAGGTTTACAAGCGAGTCTTACTTGTATCTTAAATACTGTCATTCAGTCACAAACATTCATAAAAATCTAAATGAAGTTTGCGTGTGTATTTTGATATTCGGGATATAATATAATGTTTAATTACTGACTTTGTCTCATCAGAATTCATATTTTTTAATTTGAAATGGTAGAAGTGTTCTCGTTATAGGACACTAGTATATAGTAATATGGAAAGATAACTAGGGGTAACGGGAGTATAGTGAAACACAGTGAGGTGGTATAGGAATGTTCTTCTGCCTGTGTCAGCAATCTAATGTTAATATATTTAAGGGTTTGGACTTTAGGTCATAAAGCATTTCTCAGCTTCAGGCTAGTAACAGTACATTTAACTTATTATTAAATAATTTTTTCTCATTAGAATAACACTGGTTTCTTTTACAGTATATCAATGGTGGCAGCTTGGAGCAGCTGATACAGAACCACAGTATCGACCTTCCTCACCTCACCAGGATGAAACTTGCCCAGGACATAGCCAAAGGAATGGAATACCTTCATTCGAGAGGAGTCTTCCACAGGGATCTTACGTCCAAGGTACAACCACTTCTAATATTTTGAGGTTGAAACATTACCAGCTTAATTTATAGTACAGTATATGGTCTCATTTAAAAATTGAAACTTTATTTAATATTTGGTCAATGTCTGATTTTGCCTCCAAATTATAATAAGCCAAGTAACACATATTTTCATTTATAAGTGTACTACATTTCTATACAGAATAGCTGTAGACTTGCCTTAAATGGATAGGTATCAACTTCCAAGGATCTAGGAAAATGTCAAATTGTTGAGAGCCAGAGTTACCGTTTTCAAAACAGTGCATGTCTAAAAGGTATGGCAGCAAGCTGCTGAATATATATAAAGAAATATTTACCGTCAAATAAGTGACTGCATTGGGAACCCAGGTAGCGACCATCCATGCCATTGTGTTCACAGGTCAACTGGAACAGCAACATTTAAATTCATCACCTGATGATGGTTCATAGATGATATTTTCATTCTGTGGACCCATGGACCAGTGCCTTTTCAATTTTCTACTAAATCTGAACTTCTAATTCCTTGTTAAGTTCACTTTTTAACTACTCAACCATCAACTTAACCTTCCTTGCACTTATATACACATCTAAGTCTTGGCCTGTAAACCACATTAGTCCACATTACCAGTTGTCGTCCTGATTATTCCAAACTCTCCTCCCATACCTCAGGGAAGCTCACAATTGTTCTCCCTGGATCAGTCTGTTCTCTTACACAAACTGTATTGTCAATTCACTAATTGATAGAAAATACCCCATAGATTCCCTCTAGAAAAAATATCCCATGGCCTATCTAGTGTGCAATACCAAAACCCCCCCTTCAATATAAAAAAATTAAGTCTACCTCTAACCTCAATCCTGGACTACAGAAACCCAACTCCTTTTCCCACTTGACATATAGTGGACTGCAGTCCAATCCTTATATAATAAAATCTCTGCCGCAATACACCCCACTCACCAAAGGGCCACTTTCTCTGCCCTCCCAACATCTGCAACATCCTCTTCCACCCTTATAGTCCCCTACCCCACTCCTACCGCTCCACTTAAGACAGATTTCCAACCTTGCAGTAGGAACATGAAATTTATGTTAATATAATTTTTATATTATAAATTTGTAGTTCTTAGTAGTATTATCATACTATGAACAAATGAGACAAGAAAATACCCTGTTATATAGATTTACAATGTAGACACTGCTTATTAGTCAGTACAAATGGCTAACGGTAGTCCCTTTTACCAATTGTTATTTATATTTTTAAGTGCCAAAGTTCTACACATTAAAAAATTGAGGCAAATTAATCACTATAGTAGATATTATTATGAAACCATGTAATTAAGTTTTCATGTTATTTGTATTTTAGTCAGTGATGCGTGTGAGCAATTGGTAATCTGCATAGATCCAGTGTTTATGAGAGATATAGTCTTTCCTAAACCAGCCACTGTGAAAGACTTACGAAGCCATATAAACTAATCTTGATATAACTTCATTGAAGATAGTATTTTCTTATTATAGTACTGCACAATAGAATCACCATTGTTAATCATCTTCGCAACAAATTTAAATCTGTTGACATTTTTTTGAAGTTAGTCTTTCTAATTCTGTTCCACATATCTTGCAGAATCTGAAAGCTGAGGGAGGTTCACAGAAACAGACTAGACGATATATTCTTTAAGATGTTTTGTTTTCCCATATTTTCATCTTACATTTTTGGAATGTTTATAATTATCATTACAATTTATGATTGGTAAGATATTAAGTTCTTCTCGATTTGCTTGTTTAGAAAAAAATAGTGTGTTTAATCACACATTTAAAAGTGCTCTCTGTAAATTGTCATTTAGGAACAGTTGCTTGTGTTTGCTGACTCACTCTCTCCAGGTAGTGCAGTCTGTGCAAAGAATTCAGCATTTAGTTTAAAATATCCTTCCTTTGGCAGTGTGCCACCCAGTGCACTTACCTGGCTCCCTGCCACAATAAAGTGCCAGGAAAATTTGACATCTGCTAATTTTCATGAGGTTATGGGGAAATTTTCATGAATCTATGTGTATCAGTTTACTGGCTCATGTTGAAGTGATTTGCAGGTGTCACTTTCATGTGTTGAAAAAAGTAATGATACTCCAAATTCTTCATATGGTTGTTATTTTTACATAATTATTCTCATAAATAATTCTCTATCAATTTTTTGGGGGGGTAACTAGCTACATGAGGGCCATCCAGACACTGGTAATTCCTCTTAGGAAGGGAGGACGTGGGATGGAAAGAAGGCAGTCAAGGGTCCCCAGGCTTTAGTTTAAGCACCATACCTGTTGATTGACCTGAAAGATATGCAGGGCAACCTACATCAGGTAGTGTGGGCTATTGAGTACTTGTCTCATGCCTTTCCGGATGACAGGAGAGGAGTTTGCTGTGGGGTCAGAGCATTACCCTCTCTCTGCCCTGACCAGTTTACAAACCAGCTGGCCAACTGAAATATAAATATTTTTCAGAATATTTAAATAACTAATAGTTCTAAATATTTTGTTTAAATGAAATAATTTTGCGACTGGCTTTCAGATGGTTGCAATTTTTTAATTCAACAACATTTTGGTGCATATTCACACCTTATTCAGGTTTTTTTTTTCAATCTGAGTGATACATGTTTACATGTAGTTGCAGTTGAATTTTAACACAGCCAAAGATAGATGGAAATTGACTAGACTAACAACTTATCAGATTATTGTTCCATCCAATCAATTTATATTTCAACAACTTACAGTGATATTTTTTATTTATTTAAGAGAATACCTTTAATTTTTTTAATGTTGCCTATTATTTTGAAGTATAACACAATTTTATTTCACATTAAAGGTAAAATGTTTTAGTCATTAATGTTTGAAAAATGAAAATGACTATCATTTTTATCTATACTGTTAAATAACATAGTGTTAATTTAACATATTTACTGTTATGAACTTAATAATTTCCCATATAAAAAGTGTTTTTTGTCCCAAATATTAGTTCTATATGAGTATCAAATCTTTTACTCAATAGATAATACAGGGAACTCTTTCATGGCACAAGAAAATAAATACTATATTCAATTAAAACTATTATTATTAATATATAACTGTTATAAGGATCAGGATTTATAGTACATAAATTGTATATTTTTCCAAAAATTAGGTGGTACACATTAATGACCAGATACAGAAATCTCAGATTTCAAAATTTAACACTACTGGAGGAAGTCCCAAATATGGCGACACAATTTTGTTTCAACTAAATAGACCAGGATTTAAATTGATTTATTATGTAGAGTTGAGTACAATTTATTTTAAATTTCTTCAGATAGAATATAACACATTTCAGCAAAAATACTTCCAGGACTGAAGTCTAGATTATATTATTTTACAATCCATCAATTCTTAGCTATATTATTTTAACATGTTGTAGTTACTTGGGCCATTATGAGAAAGTAAGAGCTGCCTAATTAAATTGATAAACAATGGAGCTGAAACAGGGAAGAGTGAGAAATGGGAGAAAGTGGTGCCTTCTTTTCCCACTGCTGTCTCCCTATAGTACCTGAGCAGAATACATTTCACCACTATTTTATGTTGAAGCCACCTTCAGTTTTAGTGAAAGATTAATTTAACAATTGTTATACTAATGGGTTGACATATTTTTAAAAGACTTTTTCACTTGGTACAATTGTGAACATCCCACCATATGTTGCCTGGTGGGTGTCCTTGTACCCCATTCATGACAACTTTCTCCCACGATGCCCATTTTTGTATGGATATCTTCTACTGACCTGTCATAAGCAACCCATTATTGGAACTGGTTTGTCTGCAAAAGGAAACTACTTGACAGCTTCTCCTTGTCAAGTTTAGAATATAAAAACTGCATGTGAAGCTAGAACATTTTTTCTATGTAAAGTTTTATGATAATGTATTTGATTACTAGTAACTATTACTAAGTAGTTTGTTTTCTCATTTTAATACAGAGTAAGAAGTATTACAAGAATAACAATTAGTATATTGATGTGGAACATAAATTTATGCTGTTGTGTTAACCTATTGTGTGCAAGTCTTTTCATTTCAACATAACCACTACATCCCTGTGTATCATTCACAAAATAGTTTGGATTCAGAGTTCCTCAATTTCTTTTAAATTTTTGTGAAAGCTATATATCCTATATCAGTTTTGAAAAATATAATTGGAGGCTATTGTAACATAGAGTCACGCCAACAGTGGATGTTCTTAGTGACTACAAAAATTTGACTAAAAGAAATGATAAATTACATAGAAATTGCTAATAATATAATGCAAGGAGTGAGAAAAACACACTTTTAGAGTAGAGAAAAAACAATATTAATTATATGGAGAATTACACAGATGTCAAAACAATTAAAATATGTTTAAATTTTATGCTATCAATTATTAATTTATATATGTCATCAATCTATCAAAAAGGCTGCTGCTATCATCAGGCATTCATTTCCATATTTTGTAAAATCAATGCAGCGTTTATAATTATTTATAAATACAACTGCAACTTGTTTGAAAATAAGATATAAAATACCATGGTTAGTTATTAAATTGGGCTTCTTAATTTGTTGTTGATATATTTCCAATCTGACTGATATAATTTTATAATTGGAACTTTTTAGTGGAAAGTGAATAGTCCTACTAAAATTAATTTTCATCTAACAAAGAAGGATAGTGTAATATGATTATGTTAACACTTAAACAAGTACATATTGGAAGATTACACTTTATTTTTAATTTTTTTTTATAGAATGTCCTTATAAAGAAGAATGAGGAGTCTGATGAAATGACAGCAGTTGTGGGGGACTTTGGATTGGCAGCTAAAATTCCAGATCCACTGTAAGTCATTGCTAATAATATATATAATGTAAAATGCAGTGAATGACCAAATGCCAGTAACAAAATAATCTTTTTCTGACTTTTATTCATTCAGTGTATTTTATTTATAATATTAAGTCAGCGTAATTTCATTATTTTATTTATTATTATATATAAAAAAAACTGTATTTCTGCTATAAATACTGTATTAACTGAATTATGCTATGAACATACATTAAGGAATTAACAATTTGAAGTTCAGTGCTAATTTTTAAATTAATGTTTTTTGAAAAAACAAGATGAAAAGATATGTTAGAAAAGTTGATTGGAAACTGAAATGAATGACATATTTCACAATTACTTTGAAAGTATACAAAAAAGTCCTTTTTTATGAGCACATAGTTTCATTTTGTGAGATGAAAAGTATTTTTTTTATCAAATGAGCAATTAATTTTTTAATTTGCTATGCTATTACATTATCACTTAAGAATTATCTTCCTATTTTATTTTTAAATTGTTTGTAAGGAATTGATAAATATTAGGTATTAAAATGAATGATTGTATCTTCATTTTAAAAATTGAGAGCATTTCTTATTAGTACACCTAAGTTTATATTGAATTATTTAATGTTAGAAATATATTCCACCTAATATTTGTTTTTTCTATCCTCTTTGTATGTTATGGAATGGAGTGTTTTGAAGAAATTTGTTGGATAAATGTGATGTAACTATTAAATTGAACTATTGATTCTAAATGATAATTTAATTGTATTAATTTATGAGGAAGTTTACTAAGGTTATATTTCTAAAACTCACAGTGATACCTGTTATTTAATTAAGAAAAATGTCAAATCATTGTACCAATTCGTTCTCTATTCATTTTTTGACTGTTGCCAACTATTTTGAAGCATTATGGAAGTTCAAATACAAAGTTTAGATGAATGTACATTTTTTATAAGATATGAACTAATCTGTTTCAGATGTGGTTACCGTTTGCCTACTGTTGGCTCACCTTATTGGATGTCTCCAGAATGTTTGAAAGGGCAGTGGTACAATGAGAAGTCAGATGTGTTTTCATATGGTATCATACTGTGTGAGCTTATAGCACGTGTTGAGGCTGATCCAGATGTTCTGCCACGCACAGAAAACTTTGGGTTAGATTATTTGGCCTTTAGTGAAATGTGTGGTCCATGCCCTCCAGAATTTTTAAAATTGGCCTTTTCCTGTTGTACAGTAAGTATTTCAGTGATTAAAGACACAATTAGTCAATATTTAAGTTAAATTCTTTTCTTATTGAGAGGAAATTTGTTGTATGTATTTTATGAAACACAAGAAATGTGCTTCAGTTTATTTAGAGAAAATAAAATATTAAATTGTGTACTTAATTTAGTATTTAATTATGACATCGTTTGATTTAAATATATATATGCATTGCAGAAGCACAATTATGACTTTAAACATTTTCATTTTTATAACTGTGGAACCCTAGTTTTTCTTGTTTGGAAGTTACGAATTAATTTGTTTTACAGTTTGAGCCTAAAAGCCGTCCGTCCTTCGCAGAGATAGTAGTCCGACTTGGTCGAATAATGTTGGATTATGAAACTCAGCAGAAACAGCAACAGCTTCAGCAACAGGATTCCAGCTGTAGCTCATTACCTGTGGATAGAGTTCTTGTGTCATCTGCTGTAGGGGGAGCTCGAAGTGAAGAAGTCATTCCCTTTGTTGGCTCTGTGAATCAAGAAAATAAGGATACTACTAGGCATAAGAAATGTCAGTGTACTACTATTTTTCTTACAAAATTGTCAAGTTTTAAAATAATCTGTATAGTAAAAATATTAGTAGTTACAGAATATTGAAAATATAAAATATCTATGGTAATTGTATCATAATTAGTTTATTAAAGACACACAACACCAGGTAATGAACTTGAAAGTCAAATGATAATATAGGATTGCAGCCATTTTTGAGTTTCTTAATATCAGTTTATATGTTAGATTTACAATAAAAAAGAATTTTTTAGGTCTGTTTTTTTAATTAATGATTAGTGGTTATTTTAACCGACTTTAATTGTGGTTCAATAATATTTTTTAGCAATAATAAACATTGCTTGAAAAGCATTTAAGACAAAATAATACTGTTTTTTCCTTAAGATTAATTTCTTAGATGAAGAAAAATGTTACATGAATTTGAGGTTTGAAATACTACATTTTTTGCACCATTTGTTGTAAATAATATTTCCAATTTTCTTTTTGATACATTTTATAAAAATTTGTAATTTTATTTTCGTAATGTTCCTTTCATATCTTGGAATTCTTATCTAGTTTTTGGTAGCCTGATTCATTTTTATATATTAGCTAAATAAAATAATGTTTTATTGAATAAGAAAGTTTATGTATAAATTAATTTAATTTATGGATCTGAAATTTGAAATACACTTTTAATTAGAATTGTAATCTGATGAGAGCACAAATATACATGGAATTATTCTCGATTATTCATCAATAAAATATTTTTTGAATTATAATGATGCCTGTAAAATAGCAGTTAAATATATCTTATTAATATAAAGCATTTTGCATATAATTCTGGAATGTCAACATCTAAAATAGTAACATTTTGCCAAACAAATGAGTGTTAAGAATTAGAGACTACAGATTATTTGCCAATGGGAAGTATGATATTGGTCATACATTATTTAATACATATATTTAGTGACCTTGTGTTTGCTCAATGTAGCAGCATTACAATCAAATGAAGAGATTTTGTGAATTACACAATGTTTTACAATAAAAAAATCTCAAATTTATTATAATTATATAAATAAATGGTCTTGAGCCAGAGAACTATTAGTTTTAAGAAATATCTCGTTCACAATAACCCATGCATCCTCTTCTGAGACCTCTTCAGGTATAACAATTTTTGTCTCGATGAAAGAGCAAATATAACACAAATTTCCAGTGACAAATGCAAATTATTTTAATATCACTTACAATCCTGTCTTCCAGTAATATTTTTCTCAGTACACCTGTTAAAATCAGCCTTTCAGAAAAATTAAGTCAAATAATTGGTCATAAATATATTTGATTTAAATATTCTTATTTGTGCACAAAATTTGCTATAGGTATTGCTGAATACTTTATATTCCCTAAACATTTGATTGTACTTGTGTTCTAAATAATTGTAATAAAGTAGAATGTGATTAATTTGGATTTAGATGATTGGAATCATTTACAGATGTACTAATCCAATTTTCCTTCTGATAAAAATATTCACAAGAACTCACTTTCACATATACCAAACATATCTCAAATTTCAATTCCTACTACATTGGTCAACCAAAAAGACCACTAAATAGCCATATCAAAGAATATATGCTCAATATCCAACTCCCATTGACACACAATCTACAGTCTCAAGACAAATCAATTCTTTACAGTCATTTGATTGGTAAAATGCTGAGTTTTAGAAGTTGACGCCAGGTACCGTTCCAGAGTCACATTACAAATGCTAACAACTCAGCAATGTACAAACTGATACTATGAAACTCGGCAATTACTACAATCCTATATTGTTGGCCAAGTTTTGTGCCTTTATATTATCTTTGCTTTTGTATTCATCACCTGGTTTGTGTGGTGTGCCATTCTAATGACTCTTGTGTTTTTCAGTTCTGAAATTATTATTTTCATCTTAATTAGTTATTGACCCTGAAGAAAAGCATAAATATTTATTTTTGACAGTAGCTACAATTTTGGCAGTTAAATAATATGAACTTTGTATCTATTTTCTGGATTTAGTTCTCACTCATTAACAGCTTGATAATAGTTTTACTGTTAATATTTAGGGGTTATTACTTATCATCCTTTGAGATTTATTTATTGTTATCAACTATATAAATGATATTGTTGGGATATTAAGTTATTTCATTTGAATTGTTGTGTTGCACAATTAAATTCTATGACTGCTGCATTGTGTGTACACATTTATTTCTATTGGTGAACTGCAATTTTTATGGTAACAGATGAGATGGTTACAATGTTTAAAATAACATGTTTATACTAGATATTATGTGGGGAAGTATAAATTATTACAAAAGTTTAAATAACTGGCTGGTTTTTACTTTGGAGAGGTTTTAACTTGACCTTGTGTATTCTGCGAATGGCTGCTACTACAACATTTTATTTTCGTATTACAATAAATCTTTTATGTGATTGGTGTCTCATATTCTTTTTGTATATGAATATGATTATATTTTTTCTAAGTTTTAATCTGTAATGCCTATAGTCAGAGACTTAATTTAAGAGCTATTTAGTTATCACTTAGTTTGATTATAGAATAGAATCTGTGTGTGCACATGTAATGATTTTTATTATTTTGTTTGTGTAGTGTGTCATCGACGCTCGCTGTCTGAAGATGTGAGTAACCTACTATTCCCACTTCACACTTCACCGAGTGACAAAGCAAGGTGTCATTTTGTGGTGACAGCTAAGCATGTCGGAGAAAGTATGGTTCGCCAGGATCCTCACTACAAGCCAGCAAGGGCAAACCCATTTGCAGCTCTCTCCCAGTTTCGAGGGGTGAAGAAGATACTAGGAGGCCTTAATAAAGGGGGTAGCCCTAGTGCACTTATGCCTGGAGGAGGTGGAGATTTATTCTCATCTTGTTTTGAGCTGCCTTCACCTTTCTATGGCCCTACACCACCCAGCACACCAACAACAGATGTGGACATCAGCACTGGAGCTGAGTCGGTTACTGCTGATGGTAGTTCACCTGAGATTTCCACTGAAGAGAAGAAGGTGTCGTGTGTGGGTTCAAAGTTAAACCAACCCCTCTCTCTACCTGCTTCCCCCACACTGATGCGTAAAAGAATTTTATCCAATATGGCTAATGGGCCAACACCCTTGCTTACAAGTAATCTTTTTGCTTGTAAAGATGAAGAAGGTATACCAAAGAAATGCTCTGTAGGTTGTGCAAATGAGAACAGTTCTAGCTGTGTTGGCACACAATGTGCTGTCCCTTCCGTCTTGGCCAGAAGTATTCCGGCGAGCTCTTTGTTTATGCATCCTCTATTTATAGCTAATGAGAGTTTGAAGTCTGATTCAGTGCCTGAGAATTGTAGAGGAGCTGTCTCTCAGATATCCAAGCATACAGGTTCTCTGTTGTTGAACCAGAGGGTTTGTTCTTCAAGTCTTAACCTCGCAGATCCTGGCATTTTGCTAACTGAAGATCCTGGAGGTGGTCTATGTCTGCCACCCACATTGAGGAGGAGAGGGTCATGTGAATCAGGATTTTTCAGTAGTGTTGGTGAGGATTTCACTATTACTGCTGGTGATCTGCTCCTTCCTTCTGATTTTTGCTGCACCGTACCTCGAAGTCATCACAATACGTCTTCTGCAACTCTCTCGTCTTCCTCTGCAGCATCATCACTTTTCTTATTGGATGATTCAGCAAATTCTACAACCACAGTTAGTTCTCTCAGGTCTGGCAGTGGTGAACTTTGTGATTTTGATGAACTTGGTGGGCCAGGAATCGTCACACGTAGTGCACCACATCACCATACGCTGCTTTACTCAGCTAAAAGGTCTTCATCTATATACACTGACAGTTCGGAAGATATTTCAAGTTTGGGAGGTGAACTTCCATATTGGGAGGAAAGAAACTGTGGACAACCTCATCAGATAAGCAAAATAGTTGAATATTTTGAAAGGAAACAGAGCAGTGCAATGACTGGATATGGCCCTTCAAGATTTCCAGATGTTTCAGATGGGTGCGCACCAGTTTGGGAATTGCATGATGGACCTTTTTCTAGCAAACACCAAAGAGACATGTTTTTTCACCAAGCTGGCTATGGCAGCAGGTCACCTGTTGATTTGAACCGTCGTTTGGAAAGTGCAAGCTATGGTGATACTATAAGGTCATCAAAAATTGCACTCCTTCGTAAATCACTGGAGAAAGCAGCTATTGCACACCAAGCAAATCAAAACGTGGGACTATCTCCTACAATTGTACAAAGTGAAAGGGTTTCACAATGTTCAAAACGAAATGTGAATGCAACACAAAGGTTGATGATTTGTGAGGGGGCAGTCCGATCGAAACTGCCTCTCTTTGATAAAAAGTAAGTGTGATATACAACAAATACTACTGAACCAAATGAAATAACTAATTAAAACATTATAAGGTCTCATACTGACTTATTTTTGTGAAGATAAACATATCCATCTACCGAACTTGTTTATTATGTAAAAAAAATTAAAAGTATTACAAAATATAATTAAACATGGTTTTCATATATAATATTATGTCTGGAAACCTGGATCGTGTAATTTTATAGACCTTTTATGAATGTGTGATTTTATAGCCAAAACTTGATGTAAGTATTAAATGTGAAGGAACTGCAGCTATATTAATGACATAATTACTTTACAGGATTATGTTTTTCTAAGTATTTGTATAACTTTAATTTACGTTATTTTAATTAAAATCTCCATGTTAGTGAGTGAGAATGTATATTTGTTTCTCCACTGAGTCGTACACCAAATGTTACAATTTAGTTCTCTGGATATCTACCTCTATACAATATATTCTAAGAGCAGCTTGTCTTGTACATACATATGTGCAGCTTTTTTTTGTTTACTCATCATTAATTGAAGAAGTGATTTCAGTATTCCAGAGAGAACTTTTCAGTCTTCAGTATTTTTCTGTGTTTTAAAGTGTAACATGGAGCATCATTGGTAGTCATATTTATTACTCATATTGTTCCTGAATATAAACTATATTTTTAGTTCTTTTCTGTAACATATTGTTTCGTTAATAAAGAAAAGAATATATAAAAATTAATCCTCAAAATGTGAAAGCCTTCATTTATCACTTGCTCAAATTTGTGTGGATGAACTGTAAAGTGTCTGAAAATATATAGTTTCAATTTATAACAGAGTGGTGAATTAATTCCATTTGTCATTTTATTATTAAAAATTTTAATCTAAGTTCATGTCTGTGTCAATAGATACAGCTTCTTAAAATTCTTCATAGTAGCTTTTTGTGTGAAGCAGTTAATTTAATTTATGTAACTGACATTAATAGACTGCTGTCAGACTTTCAGTTATAATCTACACATTTTCTACAGTAGTAAAATTCAGAATTTAACCGTTATTTTGAAGTTAAAATATCACAACTATCTAACAGAAGCTTTCAATATTTAAAGCATAGGCATATTTGAAAAAACATGAAAACTGAAAGAATTGAAGAGAACATCAGTATTACATTTTGTACCTTCATAATGCTCATGTCATATCAATACAGAAAAATTTTAAAGGATGAATTTGATGACTGTGAAAATGATGTAATTTATATCTCTTCAATTAATATTTCAATACTAACTAAGTGAACATTGAGTATACTAGCAGAAATTATATTAAATACCTTGTAGTGTTGGTTGGACAGCTAGAAAATTTGATGTTATTGTTTCCCAACAGGTAAGTCATCCTGTGTGTATCTCTCTTTCCAGTTCCACTTGCTCAGTCTTCGGAACACATTCGTAGAATTTCACTTTTCTTTAATTTTTCCTTCTGTTTGAAATTGCATTTAAGTATTTGAAATCTTTAATATTTTCTAAAAAATGCAAGAGTATAACAAAAGACTCAAAATTGATTTTATTAAATTTTATTGAGTGAATTAAATAAAACTATTAAGTTTTTTAAAAGGCACTAATAAAAAACAAAGCTGAAATCAAACCAACCCATTAATAATGAAAGAACTGAGTTATCAATAATTTCTAAATGACTACTTGTGAATTAAAAATTAAATTAAATATTAAATGATATTGTAAATTTAAATTCACTATATCCTTAGTATTTAAACTAAACAACAACTTGCTTTTCACAAAATCTGCAATTAAAAGAATCCTTCAATAGCTCATATTCTAAAAGAAAATCAAATTTTTTGTTTGAATGTCATCATAACTATGCACTGAAGAATCTAGTGATACTCCACGTATTGCAGTTGGTTAAGGAAAAGATAGCTGTGCTCCTTAATATTGTACTCACATTAATAAAATATGGATATTAGATGATATTTGTTCATGTAGGTGAAGTATAGGTGTTTACATTTTACTCAATCCTCAGCTCAAATATTAAATAAGCCATTAACCTGTTATTTGTAATGAATTTGGATTGTAATAACTTTTGTTAACATATTTTGAACAGAGCTCCAAAATCAAAACATATTTTATAATACATTAAATTTTAATTTGTTATTTTGCTGTAATTGAAACTTTAATTTTTGGAGTTGTGATGTGACACAACTACAAATTCACATTTGTAAAATGGAAGCTGCACATTACTTCTGCTGTAATAAATAACCCTTTCATACTTATTATTATTTTCTGAATTATAAATTCTTTGGAAGTACTTGACCATTCTTTCCATCTGTTTTTGTTTGTCTTCATTTTAACTGTTCTTACATCAAATCGTGCCCTGATCTTTGTACAATACGTCTTTCACTTAATACAATCTACTTTACTAATTTACTACTAACTCAGTTAATATTCTCATTACTTTTTCTTAATATGAGTTTTATATCCATTAATATATTATCATTTTCTTTCTTCTTGTTAACAGCATTAAAATTTTTGTGCTGCTATGGATACAATTTTAACGGTATACTTGGATCATTAATGAAGCAATATGTAAAATAATCATGTTTGATTTAAAATGAAGTCTAAAATATTATAAAATTGCATAAGAATAACCACTTTAATGGGTAGAGGATTAAATAAAGTTTTAATCCTCTACCCATTAAAGTTCATATTTGATAAAGGTAAGTTTAGAGGTTTATACAATAATTAATAAAATGTTCTCTATTGGTTTATTTTATCATGGCATTTTGACAGTTGAGTGCATAGGTAATAGAATTTAAATTACAAAATAATATTTCTATGGTATCATATAATTTTTTTTTTGGAAGTGGGAGCTTTATCTAAGACACAGAAATAAAAGTTGCCCAATACATCTTTTAAGTGCATAGAAAAATAAAATTGTGAATCGAACATTTCAGGTAATTATTATTCTTAAAGTACAGGAATGGCTTTCCAAATTCTAACACAGAATATATACGTTTTCGAATAGTATGAAGTGGCCAGTACTCGTAAATTATACTCACAAAAAACAAAACATTATCTTAACTTGATGAGGATATTTATTTAAACAAATTAAAACAACAAAGGTGGTCCTGTAACATGCAAATCTAAGTGATAAAACTGTATAAAATAGAAAACAGACTGAAACAAAAATTAAGCCACTTCAATTGACAAATTAAGTTATTAATCCTCTACCCTATAAGTGTAAATAAAACTCTGGTATGGTAGGTACAGAGAAACCAACATACCATGGACAAGTTCATTCTGTTGTGTTGTGGTATTCAGTCCTAAGACTGGTTTGATGCATCCCCACATGCTATCCTATATTGCACAAGCCTTTTCATTTCCTTGCAACTAGAATACCCCCCCATTCTCCCTAATCTGCTTAGCCTATTCAATCCTTGGCATCCCTCTTCTATTCTTACCCCACACACTTCCCTCTAATGCTAATTTTACAAGACCCTAGTGTCTTAAAATGTGGCTTATTAATCTATCCCTTCTCTTCATCAACGTCCTCCATATTGTTTGCTTTTCCCCTATTCTGTTTAGAAGTTCCTTGTTTGTGATTCTATCTACCCATCTGATTTTCAACATTCGCCTATAGCACCACATCTCTAAGGTTTCTATTCTTTTCCTTTCCGCAACTCCAATCGTCCACGTTTCGCACCCATATGACGCCACGCTCCTTACAAACATTTTAGCAAATATTTCCTAATATTCACACATATTACCTGCAAGTAAATCCCTCTTTTTACAAAAGCCTTCCTTGCCTGTGCTATCCTACTCTCTGTCTGCTATACTTCCACCATCCCTAGTATTACGCTTCCCAAGTAGCAGAATTCCTTAACTTCCATCAAAATATCCCTTCCCAATCTAACACCCTTTGTTATTCTACTGTTTCCCATACTACACTCTATTACCTTGTTTTTCTCTATATTAATCCTCATATTGAACTCTTTCTCCAGGATCACGTTCATGCCATGAATTATTATGGTTTCCAAATCTTCTTCTGATTCTCCTAATACTACAATATTGTCAGCAAAGCGTAAGAGTTTTATTTCTTCTCCTTTTAATATGATTCATTTTCCATATTCCGTTTTAATGTTGCCGTGAATTTAGGCTGGTTTTTCATATCCTGTCTTCTAAAATTAATCGCAAAGTCAAATTAACTTCTCTTGTACCTCCCTATATTCTTCCTAAAACCAAACTGATCTTCTAACTTGCATTCTATTTGACGTTCCATTCACCTATATACTATTTTCGTTAATATTTTGCATGCATGGGATACTAAACTGTTCGCATCTATCAGCCCCAGCCTTCTTGGGTATGGGCATAATTATGTTTTAATAAAATCTTCTAGGATTCTTCCTGTTTTGTATATTTTGCAAACTATCTCAAACAGTCGTGATACTGCTTCTTCACCTGATGCTCTTATCAACTCTGCTGGAATGTTATCAATTCCTGGTGCTTTACCATAACTCAAGCCTTTCAGCGCACTATCAAACTCTGACCTTAAAATTTTGTCCCCCAATTCTTACTAATGAAGTTCTAAGCTGAATAGGGGAAGTGCTAACAATGTGAAGAATGGTGACCAAGAGAGGTTAGATTAATAGGCCATGTTTTTTGAGACATGAGTATCTTTTAAAATTAGCATTAGACACAAGTGTATGGGTTAAGAACAGAAAAGGGAGTCCAAGATGGAATATGCTAAGCAGTTAGGGAGGATGTGGGATATGATAGTTGTGTAGAAATGAAAAAGTTTGCACAAGTTAGGTTAACATGGAGTGTTGCATCAGACCATTCATAGAACCCGATACCACAACAGCAGCTTTTAAAATATGCAGCTTATGTTATTATTTTATATTGATTTAAAATTCAGCGATATGGTAAACTTGAATAATTGTTCAACTATAATAAAAGTACAGGGTCACATGAATCATAAATTGAATGTCATTCTTTGTTTCACAACTATGAGAAATTCAGGTTTTTTTGTTAACTTTTATAAATATTGTATTTCTGTGAGTCTAATTATTCATAGCTGAGTTCTATTGCAAAACTAAATTTTTAAATATTCTCCTCAATAATAATGCATTTATTTAAATGTATAGAAGTAGTAAATAGTGTTTATTTTTAAGGTTTAGAATTTAATGGTATTTTACAACATTCATTGAAGGTTCACTAGCAAACCAGGTTTCAACTGGACAGTAAAATAACGAAAAAAAAAAAACATACCAATAAGTGGTACAAATAATTAGAAACATTCCAGAAAGAAAACATTTTGTTATTTTTGGATTACTGTCCTGAATCTTATACAGAAACCATTTATTATTTCATGTAAATATCACACCACAGGAAAATGCTTTCTTAAAGGTATTATGGCATATTTTTACTATGCACTTTATGTATTGGTCTGTGTTTTTGGCTATTCTATTTGATTTCAACTGTTATAAACATATTTTACATTATTTTTTCTATTTTTTTTATCAAGGATGAATAATTATCATTTTATTGGTAAATAGTTAATTACTTTCTTTTCTTAATGGAGTGTTTTGATATTTAATTTTTAAGTCTATGATCTAAGCCATGTATGTACATTTCATACAATTGTAAATTCATTCAAAACTGAAAATATATTTGGAATTTATATGTTTTTTCAAAATTCAAATGATATTTTAAATTTAATTTATATTTGTTACATAATGTGTGATGATGTATTTATATCACATACTTGAAAACCTATTATTATTTAGTAGTACTGGAGGGTGCAAGAGAGTCAACTCTTTCTTATAATTTAAGTTGTCCATTTCATAATTTGAAGAAATGTGATATCAAATCTTTTTTTTATTCAAGCAATTAGTCTGAATATTATAATTTCTCAAAAAAGAGGAATTTATGGGTAATGTAAGAGTGAATATTAGGACATCATTGCTAAAAATGTTCATATGGAGCATGGCGTTATATGGGTGTGAAACATGGACAGTAGGAGCTGTAGAAAGGAAAAGAATAGAAGCCTTTGAAATGTGGTGCTGAAAATCAGATGGGTGATAAAATTACTAAAGAGGAAATTCTAAGGAGAATAGGGGAAGAATGAATAATATGGAGGATGTTGACCAAGAGAAGGGATAGATTAATAGGCCACATTTTTTGACGTGAGGGTCTTGTAAAATTAGCATTCAAAGGAAGTGTGTGGGGTAAGAACAGAAGAGGGAATGCAAAGGATGGAATATACTAAGCAGATTAGGGAGGATGTGGTAGTTACATGGAAATGAAAAGGCTTGCACAAGATAGGTTGGTATGGAGGGTTGAATCAGACCAGTCATAGGACTCAATACCACAACACTACACAACATGAATAACTTGTTTGTAGTTTTATTGGAATTAATTTTGTATAAACAATGTTTTAGAATCATCATCATTATTGACTCAACAGCCTGGTGTAGGCATTGGTCTTCAAAATCTCCTGCCATTCCTTCCTATTCATGGCGACATTCTGCCAATTCATCACCCCTAAGGTCTTTACATACTGAGCCTCTCTATCTTCTCACCTCAGTTTGGGTGGTCCAGTTTGTTTTGTCCCTTCTAGTTTAGCATTAAATTCATTTTTACAAGTCCAAGTCCATCTGAATTACCTGGCTGCCCTGCACAATCTGCCAATCTTAATATTATTTTACAATGTCTGGTTCATTAAATAATTTATATATCTCATAATTGTATCTCTTCCCTCCTTGACTTCTCCATAGATGCATCTTAAGATCCTTCTTTCAAAGATATTACATTCTTTCTGATCTGCTTACATCTCAGATGTATAAGTTAAGATCTGGACAGATTTATAAAATATAGTCCCTCTTGCATTTATTCATGCCTCTTTTATAACATTCTCAAGTGTTATTTTGAAGAGCAAGTAGGCTAGAGCATCTCCCTGTCAGAGTCCATTATTAATCTCTATTGGTCTGGACATCATATTCTGTATTTTAATATGGCACTTCATATTTTCCATTGTAGCTTTAACCAAGGCAACAAGTTTCCATGGGATTTGAAATTCCTCCATGGCACAGTACAGCCTAGCTCTATGTATACTATCATTTGCTGATCTAAACTCAATGAATACACATTTAGTTTCAATTCTAAATTCTATAGTTTTCTAAAGATCTGTTGGTCGATTGATCTTCCAGGCCGAAATCCACACTGGTAGTCACCAACAATGTTTTCAATATAAGGGGGTGAGTCTAGCAAATAAAATATTAGAAAAGATTTTATATGTCACAGATATAAGGTTAATTTCCCTATAATTTGAACAGATCATTATGTCTCTCTTTTTATGTATTAGACACAGTGTGCTCCAACTCCATGCATCTGGGATTGCTTCAGTCTTCCAAATTTTTTGATTAGTCTGTGTAACCACTCATTGTTTGTATTTTTATTAATTCAACCTCTGTTAAATCAATTCCTGGGGCTTTCTTTTTCTTGAGTTTCCTTACAGCATACTCCACTTATCTTTAAGTGACTCAATATTATCCATTCCATCAACGTCTTTGGTTGCACTGACATTCAGTAGTTTATCAAAATATTCCACCCATCTCTCCAGTATCCTTTCATTTTCACCTACAATTGTGCCTTTCTTATCCATGCATAATACAGTTATTGGTTGAAAGTCATTGTAACTTTTGTTTAGTCTTTGATAGAAAGTTCTGCTTTCATTAACACTCCTGAGATGCTTAGTTCTTCAAGTCCCTTCTGACGATACTTTTTTTTTCTTTTTATGAACTCTTTTCTCCTCTGTTCTGTCTGCATGGTACTCTTCCACAGTATTAAGGGTGTGTTTCTTTTGCTGCATCCTTCTGTATGCTTCATTATTTACTTTTGTCACATGCTCATATTCCATATCAAACCAATTATTGTGTTTAGGTCTGTCCACTTTTTCCAACTTTTCATCTGCTGTCACTGATAATTTCTTTAAGACACTTCTAAGTTTCACATACACTCTCACTTTTTATTAGTCCTGATAATCGTGCATTAATACATTCAACATATGCTTGTAAGACTTCTGGCTCCTTTTGCCTTTCCTTATTGAACCTTCTAGCTTGAAATCCATTCTTCATCCTCTCATTTGAAATACAACTTCTAACCCTTGCTATCATCAGATTGTGGTCAGAATCGATATTTGCTACTCTAAAAGACATGACATCCATCAGATCAGATGCATGTCTCGCATCTATTAGAAGATGTTCAATATGGTTAGCAGATCTTCCATCAGGCGTTTTCCACATTTTAGCATACTGATATTAATTAGAGTACTGTAGTTAGACAATAGGTTTCACATGATTTTTACGATTGTTATTTATTCTTATCTATCTTTGAAAGCTATACAGGCTGTTAAAAAGTATGGATTTTTTTTACAGGTAGTAGCAAACATTAAAACAAAAAAAAGTCTAATATACTTTCTGAGATATGTACATGTTGGCGAGGCTCAATATGGCATCGATTAGGTGGTGCATAATCCATACCTGTAGTCTTCATTGACATGGTATATGTTAACAATAAATTGTTGATAATGAGCCCCATTTAATTTTTGTGGTAATTTATCACCAATAAAAAAATTTCTGTCCATATATTGTTGGAGAATTATATTGATTCCTTCAATCTGCAACAACATAGGGATTTTTATCAGCCCACACATACTGGCTATGAAAGTTCACCATTATATCTCTTGCAAACTCTGCCGTGTTGGTAAATAGAATCTTTGAAAAAACAGTTGATCTGCAGCAAACCACTGCAAGAGCCAATGACAGAACTGAAATCTGCTTTGATGGTCTTCTGAAGATGGTATGAATACAGAAATTGATTATGTAGTATCACCCTGGCAAAAGGATAATTCATGCCTTCTGCTCCTGTCAATTGATGCACACTAGAACCAGGTCTTTGTAGCACATGTGCCTTCCACCTGAGGTGTGTGGATTGACTGAAGTGTTTCCACTCGTCCCTTTGCAGGATGGTAGAGAATCTGTATCTTTAAGACAATAACAACCATACACCTGCAGCATCGATAGACAAATGTATTGTTCTTAGAATGAATGTGTTTCCATACACTTCAAATTCTTTTAATAATATAAAGTAAATATTTATGTTATTTAATTACATTTTCTGTAGAATATGCAATACCTGTTGTGACCGTATAAATGAATGAAACCTGCAAAATTAGTAAAAAATAATTTATTAACATAAAAGCGTAAATGCCACAACATTTTGTCCTTAATCAGGTGTATTGTACAGATTTAAAGTATTACAAATATTTGCTATACATTGCTAAATTTTTCGATTAGTATCAGCCAAATTTGGCTGTTTTCATTCATGCGTCGTTATATAGGCTATTGATAAAATTTATTTTTACACACAGGTGCTAACGCCACTTATTTTTGCCTTCATACAGCAGGACTTAAAGTATACAACATTCATTTACATATTTATATTTTTACTAGACTTGATTATAAAATGTCAATTTACACGTGGTCAACACAGGACTCTTGACACTTTTGGTGTTAAGTTTTATGGGTGAAATCGGATATGTTCTCCTGGATAAAACGTTTCAGACCATTAGATGGACAATGTAAGCATATGGGGAAGGTTCAGTAGAAAAAGAGAGAGTGGTTGAAAGATAAAAAGGCCGCTGTAACCCTCGTCCCCGTCTTTTCATCTTCCGAGTTGCGTCCGAATTAAAAAGGTAAATAATAGAAGGGAGAACGTCAGAAAGTAACCGCCGAGGAACACTTTATTTTATAAATATGTCAACGCCGGGACGAATTATTCCGACCACGTTCACCGCACAAAGAGCTTGCCGCTGTCGGAAAGGGGGAGGGGTCAGATAACATCGCAGGGGCGCGCACATTAAAAATCTTCCAGGGGGTCGCTTACCTTTGCCCTCGATTCGTGTATGACGACTAAAATAACCATCCTGGGACGAGTTCGGTGGTCTTAACAACGGCGGCTCGAATCTGAGGTTCAAGACAGACAAGTGCAGTTTAAAGGCAACAATAATCAAATTTGAGGTTAGCGGGTGTTTGCATCCTACCAAGGCCTTGAGAGAGATTTGATTGTGTTCAATTCGGGATATGTTGGACGTCAAGGAATTAATCAATAGAAGTTAAGAGATGACAAATACAGGGCGCGGTAAAATGACCTGTATATCCAATTTGTAAGAATAGAATGGATATTTTTAAGAGTGAGAGTAGGGTGCGCCAGCATCCTTTGTTCCACACTTACGACGGGCAAACCTCCCTCCAAAGTTTCCCTTCTCCTACTGCGCATCTCATACGACTTGTTATATCTTATGAGGTATATATGAGTTTATTGAAACTGGAATAATTATGTATTGCAGACCAATCTGACTTTTATTGGCTTATGAATTCTTGCAGTTTATTCCAGCAAAATAATACTTGAGAACAAGGTATAATCAGTGGCGGCTCGGGAAAATTTAAAGTAATGTGCTACATCATTCAAAGCCACAATGATTATGAGGATGATTCCCCTTACGTAAGATATTAATAATACTACAACATCTACAGTGTTACGACCCGTAATAGCCTACATTTCTAATTTCGTCTACATAACATGTAAAAGGAATGCATTTTTTAAATTATAAAAATATAAATCAAATTGACACAAATTACTAAAAGGAAAATATTTTTTACTTCTTACATATTTTAAACAAAGAAATTTCATTTTAGGAAGAAGCCACAATTTATAGTAATATTGTATGCAGGATCATGACGTAATTTTCTCAGAGTTATGGAAGTCTTCGAAATGTCGCTCATTCAATTTTTTTAAAGTAGCCTTTGATTAATTTAAATAAACCACAACAAGTTTATAAACAGTAATCTTTTATTAATTCGTCAAAAAAATTTTAACCTGCAGCCTGATGAGGCCTCCTCTGTCATCACGCACGCTCTGCCCGGAGCTGCACTTTTTGTAGCTCATATAATTGTTAGATCTTTAATGAGCAAGGGGAATGAAATAGAAATATTGCGCATTTCTTATTCCAGACAGCATTCTTGTGCTATAAAGAATATAGGCCAGATGTATGTGAGAGGGAGCACGCTGAAAGGCTTGCAGTTTAATGACTCCGAAATCGAAACAGAAATTCATACTCTTAAAATACAATTATTTTTAATTTTATTAGAAATACGAAACAATCCTAAATTTATTTATGTGCTGCAGCACATGAGCGCATATTATAGCACACCACGCATTCATTAAATTAAATAAAAAAATTAAATTTTTACAAAATTACATTTATTAAAAATTTAAAGAAAAAATATATTTACGAAAGAAAGTATCGAAGTTTAAAACATATCTTGTCGACTACTCAACATGTCCTTCCAAGGTTACTGTGTTTTTGGCTGGAAACTCAAAAAAAAAATTTTATCAAAAAGATAAAATTAAAACATCGTTGAAACACTCGCAGGAAAGAAACTTCCGACGGCTTACCAGTAAGCATCGCTGCCAAAGGGAATGGAGGAACACCCGGATTCCTTCTGCCACATGATGATCTACTTGTCTAGTCGCTCTTCCACAGACCCTT
Source organism: Eucriotettix oculatus (assembly GCA_034510155.1). Taxonomy (NCBI): domain Eukaryota; kingdom Metazoa; phylum Arthropoda; class Insecta; order Orthoptera; family Tetrigidae; genus Eucriotettix; species Eucriotettix oculatus. The sequence continues at coordinate 26,440,431 of CM067382.1, read as the reverse complement.
TCTCCTCCAAACATCAGCAATGAAATTTCCTTGCTTACTTTCTGAAAAACTTTTGCCTAGCTCCTCTTTTTCATTACAGCTTCCCTAATTAGTAGAAACTGGCCTCAGAACCACCCAGACAAATTTATTAAATTTTTTATGGTTGGTTGAGGCCAAATGCTATCAAAAGTGGCGAAGGCGGTTTCCGGGAACCTGGCTATCTTTAAGCGGAAACGTTTTCCTAGAATTGTTTACCTGAACCCGACCACGCTTGTATTAGTCGCTCATTTAGCACAAACCTTTACTGTAGCTAAAATTTTAAAATAATAATTGAATAGCTGGTGGTATCAACGCATTTTAGTCGGCACACACTCAACGTGGTTAAGTTATACATATAAAAAACAAATTAACTACATTAAATAATTTGAGATGTGCGCTATAATATGCACCAACCCCCACTGGCAAACGATACCTTAAAGTATTAGATTTTAATTTTCTTCGTCATTGTTAATAACTGAAGTGTGTGGAGTACAAAACAAAATATGTTAATATGTAAGCAAAGGGAAATGGAGGAAGTGGAAGGTTTAATGATATCAAAGATATGACGATTGCTATGGACTTATGGAGACCAAGTATAAATAGGCTAATGACGTACCGTCCAGAAAACCACGGTCATAGTTGATCGAGCAAACTCGTTCACTCGATCTGAAATTATGCAAAGCGTGGAGATGATAAAGTAGACTCTTTGTAGGAGCGGAGCGTAAGATGCTGCCGGAGATAGTGCGGAGAGGCAGTACCCGTTAAGGAGCAGGCAGCGTTGATTTATGCGGCATCCGGTATTCCACACACGGCCCTACCCGGTCCGGTCCCGGTCCCGGTCCCAAGCAGCTCGTACTTGCTCGTCCCAGACAGCGCGGCCTCAGCTTTATAGCCTCCAGCCTTTGACAACTTGTTTGAATTGTAGCGTGCTCAAGAATTCACCCGACATTCCCACGCTTCGCCTCGCATCTCTTATCGGTAATTTTCGCAGAGGCGCGACGAGTTTGGATTTCTCTGCAAAGACATAAGTTTTGGCGTGCGGGCGGCTCGCAAAAATTCTTGCACTCTGAACAAAACAAACAACAGTAAAAGTTATGTTCCCTGGAGTCTGGCCTTTTGTACAAAACCTACGGACTACGTACATATCAGTACAAACACTGTTATAATCCTATCAATATTACAAGAAATAAATATAAAGTTCTTTCACAATTTTATTTCATTCTCTCTACACCATTTTCATTCAAGCATTCTTGTAAATCGATACAATGGGCATTATTTACTGTATTTACATACTAGCTGTACCCGCGACTTCGTTCGCGCGGACTTGGACAAATTACTTTTTATTAGTAAATAAGTATATTTTCAGTTTTGCCGTAATAGTAGAACAATAAAATTATAAAAACTACGGTATAATTTATGTATCTATTTTTCGTATCTAAGTATACAAATATATATTTATTTTTCGTGTACAAATATTCTTTTACGATGTTTTTGTTGATAATTTCTTATGGCAATAACTATAAAAGCTTCGTAGGATAGCAGCGCCAAAACGGGTCAAAGGAAACTAAACTGTCAGTCCCTGAGAATTTTCTACTTCAAGCGGCTTTGGCGCGGCATGCACGTCATGATACCCGCTAGGTGGCACCAATACACTCTTTACAAATACTTATATCTGCTGAAGATATCAAGCTGAAACATATACGAAAATTGAAGCTGAAAATCCTGTTTCAATCTCTAAAATTTTCAATCAAATCCGTAGAGCCGTTTCAGAGAGACAGACAGAAATTCTAAAAAATACGTTTATGATTAGGCAGCGTATAAATGACAGTTTTCACTTAATTATTGGCTATTTTGAAATCAATTTTATTTATTGGTATAGATTTCAATATCATCTGCAAACAGCAAAACAGTGGAAATAGGTAATTAAATATAAGGGACCAAGAACGTGACCTTGTGGTACATCTGACGCAAGTAGGATTTTATCTGTTATGAATATATGATTTGTTGTTTCATTATGCGTTTCTTTGTACTTCTTGAAGTACCTGTATTATCTTGAAACAGTAATGCTTTTGAAAATGGTAAAATATTTTAGTGGATAGGTTAAACGCGTATTATTTAGGACCCAGCACCGAGTCCTGTGGGACTGCTACATTTATTTCTGCCCTATTCAGAGTGAAACTTTCACCTAAAAAAATCTTTCAAAATAACTCACAATTACATATTTTCTATATATTTCTTAAACTAAGAAAATGACACTCAGGAAATTCTAAAGCATATAATCATTTCCAGAAAAATACCAAGGTTTACTCAATCAAATACTTTTGACTAATCACATGAAAACGCTAAACAAAAGGAAGACACAAAGCCAGGACGCTTTGACTATACGGAGTAGTAGTGTCACATGTAAGATAATGATTTCTAACCAAATATCACGAAAATAATGTTTTGTTACTTTTTAAAGATCGCTACTTTAAAAGTAACCCCAATTTTTAAAATTTTGAATTTAATTATTTTATTGTAACAGGTGTCCTCTGTTCCAAACTATCAGCCTGTAATTATGGCAAGAAAATATTTTTATATGCTTATCCAAGGCCGGCTCATTATTACAATGTAAATGTAAGTTTAAATTCACTATATCTTATTTATTCCAATAATTTAATTTTTTAAATTAGTTCAATGATAGTAGTTTTTGTATTTAAAAAAATTTAGCATCCGAATTTGTTAATGAGACGATATTTTAGAGGTTTTTTAATTAGACACCTGACAAAGTCCCATAAGACGAATTGAAATCTGTTTCACGTTTGTAATGTAGATATACTAAATTTTCTGACGTATTTGCTATTTTATTTATTTAATTATAAATAAATAGGAAAATAGAATCTGTCTAATTTTTCCTGAATTTCTTTTTCAAAATGTACTCAATTATTTTCTCATCTAATCTCGGTCGTCCTCGACCTTTCATTATCATAAGTAATGGTAAACATTAGGACTTATTTAATTAGAAATTATTGATGATGAACCAGTTCTCTTACCCTTAGCTCATAAGTTTTTCACAATAAAACGTTTATCACTTTTCATGGATCACATTAAACTGCAGTCACACTTTCTGTCCACCTACCCTTCAACTGCCTCTAAAACTTTCTCTTCTAGTCCCACATACTTCAAACTGTTCTGCTTAATTACAGTTTGACGGCTCTGTATCCTCATTTTCTCGCAATCTGCGAAATAATTTCCATGAATAATGAATTCAAATGAATGGTATTTGAGATTAAAAAGCCAAGGTTTCCTATAAAAAATTGGTTTCCCATTGAAAATGTTGACATAATTCACTTCCCCACTCGTAGGAATTAGGAGTTGGTGTACAGTTATGGTGTCATTAAGTAGCATTTGTAAGAATATCAAAACATTTAATTTTATTTTGCTGATCTGGTACCTATGTCATGAGATATCCCCATTTTTCAAAGATTTTTACCCATTATGACTTTTGTCGATTACATCTAATCGTCAAATTGGAGTAATTTGTTTCGGGAGAATCCGAATCTGCAATAAACAATGGGGGTTCCTATATAAGTTTTTTTAACTCTTCTCTCCACCAAGCTAGGGGTTGGGGGTCGAGTTTTGTATCACCTGATGTTCACCTTCAAGACGAACACTTTTAATTCACACTTTTTTGATCCGTTGTATGGCTCACGAGATATTTCAATGTCTTCAGATAAACGACCACCTTGGATTTCTTCAATTATCACGAAATAAAAATATTCACAACATATATACAAACGATTGCAAATATTTCTCCAGAACACAAGAATGGAGAAATTTCGGCCAGACTCGAACCCAGGAACTCCCGCTGTCCGGGCGTGGACTCTACCTTTAACCCAGTCCTATGCGAAGCAGATTCTATCCTCATATATATTTATCAACCCGTAACCATGAACATAAGACGCTTTAAATGGAGTTGTATGGTGTATCTGACCTCGTCTGTCAAAAATTGGCGCTTGATAAGCAAAAGGTTGGCTACACGTAGTTTATCTTCGCCCACCAGTTTTGTCGATTCAGAATTTAACGCTCATCAATCAGAGAACATGTAATGAGAAATCATGGTTATTAAATCTTAATTATTAATTGTTCTTAGAGTTACTCGAATACTTTCCAATTCACTTCCTTACGAGCACCAGAAGTTTCGTACTTATTAAATTGTTATACTCCAACGTACTTGTTTCTTCTAAACCAGCCACTTGCCTCATGAGTGAAACACCAGTTCTGCTTTTTTATCTGTGACAATTACAAACGTATGAAAGAGAAGAAAAAATAATTATGTAATTATTTGCTAATGCTCTTAAATATTTAAAGTTCCCTCTGTGATGGCTCACACCCATGTTTTATGATTGATTAGTGATGTAAAGAATACTGCCAAGATGACGGAAGAGTATCTAGATTTGACAAACACAATGCTAAGGCGTGGCCATTTAAGACGGAAGACGAAAGAATGGCCATCAGGATTAGGGTGACTGCAGACAAAGAGAACAGGACTGACTTTTTTTTTCAAAGAAAACAAACTCTTGTTCCATGCTTTTCCGTCTCCATGCCGTGTTACATTACCATCTTCGGGGGGTCACTTTCCGACCACTCGGTGCTCTGAGGTAACAGGGGACCCTTGCGAGGTATATTGCTGCTAAATTTGACGCTTTGAGTTGTTGTCTGTTTGCGTGGGCGTGCACACCTGTGCGGAGGCTGCACCTGGCAATGTCGCGGGCAGAGGCGCTCGTAAGTCATGCGGAGCGAGCAGGAATGCGGACTCACTGAAACATTGCCAAAATAACACGGATAGTTCAGACTACAATAAACTACAGCTGGACACGGCCGGTTATTACAAGAAGAGAGCACAATGTCATATCAGTCATATTCCTACTCGCCGAACATGAATGTAGTGTCCCAGTGGGTGTTACGAACGTTTGACAACGAGATCGGTATGTTTACTAAAGACAATAATTTTTTGGACATGTGGTCAACAATGTAAATATATCACGGATTCATAATTCTACAATTAACATAAATTTATTTTTAAAGTTTCAGCATAACAAAACACTTATTCATTTAATGTCTCACATATACGAGGGTTGTTTTTAAAGTACCGATATATCTTTAAAAAAAATTATTATCAATCATTGCCGAACACCTTGAGATGAGTAGGGGGGATTATTATTATTATTTTATAATGAAATATTATTATAAAAATGAAATTCCATTTACTCTATATTTAACAGTTTTAGATGTATGCTAAAGCTATGAACCTGCAATTTGTTTTATGATAACTTTATATATATGTATACAATAATTATACTTAATTAAATTCCTTACAAGGAAATCTAGGAGTTCCGCACTCAGGGTCGTTTTGAACGGGCCTTCTCATAGAGCAGAATAGCTAACACAATAATCCTATTTGGGACTGGTTTTACCAGGAAATCGGCAAAAGGTTACAAACAGTGGTATTTACCGTGTCGTCTCAGCTTGCCTAGAGCTTCAGTTGCCGCTGTTCCGGACTCGATCACGCCTTACTGCCGTTGTTAGTGTCCGTGGTAAGGAAAATTTACAATCTTAAACTGCCGAATCTTTACCTCTGATAATAACCTCCACGTACTTAATCATCAAACTATCATCTCCTTAATGTTCAAAGCATAAACACCCGCACGTCCTTAATGTCCAACTCATCTCCTTAATGTTCTTAACCTTTTGTGTTTTGTTTCCAATGGATGTTTTGTGTATTATTGAACGTTTTACCAATTTTTTCTTTCCCAAAAAGATTTTTTTACAACTGTACAACCTTTGTTACCCTTTTTTCCGTTCATTTCCTTTCTTAATCTATTCTTTTTGGGTACAGTATCCTGTAACTCATTCTTATTAAGTGAGTCTGCCAGATTTTCCTTTTTTTGCGTTATACAGTAGTATCCCGTTCTGCCCCGCACGCTAGTCTCAGTTTAAGGTCAATACGTAACTTATATGCAGCTGAAGACGAGTATACGAGTAAATATCATTAAAGAGTGAAAAGCGAGGAGTTTTGTAGAGTCTTACTTTCTGCTGAAATCCTGCAAAAATTATAAATTCACAGATGTAAGACGCCAAAACAAGAGTTCATTCACAGGATGCGGTCAGAACTTGGCCAAGTCGGCTCGGGACTTATTCCTTCACCAGTTACAATGTTCCACCCCTATTTACCCAACTCCAGCCCAATACAGTAAAAAATAGGATATCCCGTTGTATCCCGCTATTCAGTTCCACCCCGAGTTCCATTATCAGGTCTTTATTAATACTTTATCTTCCTTTTTGGGTCTATATACTACTCGGCTACTTTGACAACAGAATATTTCATACCTACTAATAATATGCCCTGTGGAAACGAAAGTTATTTGGGCAGCAGCATCTCTGTCTCGTGTCATTTACTTTAAATAATCGTAGATAAAATATGGAATTGCGAGTAGAAAGAACTGAATGACTCCAGATTCGTCTCAAGTGTTGGTATCGCAACCGGAAAGGAGAAGACAAAACGCTACCACGATGTTGGTGCTGTAGCACGAGAAAGAGAGAGAGCGAGAGACAAGAAAAGAGAACAAAACAAGGCAGGAGTACTTGTAGATTTGTATCAAAAGAACAGTACATACAGTCGGACAGGGATTGTCTCCGCAGCTGCATTTGGTCAAGGCCACGAGATTCCGTATCACTCCGCGAATATTTGAATCCAACATGGACACAAGATAGGATCCTTTTGCCTCAGCCAGCTGTATTGACAATTTTTTTGTTACAAGATTTGGTACTTAAAACGCTTTCGTTGATCTTAACATTTGTTTTCCATGCCTGAAGCAACCATGAAGATTTGACAGAGTCTGAACTTTAAAAATCTCTGAAAAAATGGAACTTTCAAGTCTATAAGGAAATCATAGAGAAACTTAGTAGGAAAGAATAGTTACGCACAATCTGCAAAGGAAATCAAGCATTTTAGGAAATACCATAATGAAGTACAAGTTTTTTTCTGTATAGGAGGGAAGAGAAACAGTTTGTCTTAAAGAAACTCAAAAACGTTAATAAAAGTGAGAATTAAACATTACATACTAATACGAGACTTTTCAATACTTAAGGGAACTACTTGAATATTTTTATACTAATTGGGGCATTTTTCAGAAAGTTAGTTAAGCGAATAAAATTTTAATATGTAGAGGAAAGGAACCTTTACAGGTGCAAGTATAAAAGTTTTACAAGTTTGAATATCTAAAAATTGGAAAAAACGCTGTTTTATGAACATGAAACTTATAATACACATATGTGAAAAATTATTGAAGATAACTTACAATTTATTTTTTTAAATATCGATTCGTAATTAAAAATTTTTGGAGACAATTATTAAAAGTGCCCTCATTGACCGTTATACGTATACACAAACCTGTTGAGTGACATTTCAACGTGTCTATGTAGACATGTTGTTTTACATTAAATGACAAAAATAATTTACAGTAACAAAGTGTCATAAAATATATTTGAAATGTTTGTATCATTTTTCACATTTATTATTTGACATAATATACAAGATTTATCTTATGGTTATTTAATTGAATATCAAAATTGGTTTTACATTCGCTAATTCGAGTTTTTAAGAGCGTTTCGTTTGGCTAATATAATATGCATTGCAATCAAAACAGTTAATTAAAAAAATTACATGGCTGTCATATAATATTTTTGACTAATTTTGAATAAGTGGAAAATTTAAAAATGATATAAATATCGTAATTATCAAACAAATAAATAAGTTTACTTAGAATAAATTCAACAACTGTGTAAAAATCAATTTGTATTTCAATAAGGTAGGTAAATATTATTATATTACAATTTGGGTTACATAACGTGTAATAAATTTTTGAAAGATATTTCATACTGATATACGATGATCAATTCATTGACAATTGTAGTTTGCTTAAGCTTTTTACATTACAATTGCATGGAAAGCTCTAGGTCTCACACAGAGATGGCGCTAGTAAGGAAAAAAGAAGAAGAACTACATTTTACACCCAGAATAATAACTTCCTTGATTAGTCACCTTAGACACATTCTTCCTGAGAGTATAGGATCTTTGATTTTAGTATTGGATGGTTTTCATCTTCCAGCTTAATGTTAGTTTTATAATATTAATGTTGAACAAAAATAGAAACCGCGTTAGTAAAGTAAAATAAAAGCAGCAGTTTTAGACCTGAGAGTTATGCTTAAATCATTCAGGAAGGGTCAATTAACTTAAGATATTGGAGTCGCTGCAAAAAAGACGATTCGAAGTACATCTGTTACCTGTTAGATGGCGTTTCAACCGCGTTTACTAAATTTTTAATTTCATGAGAAGTGTTACGTGGAAGCTAGATAAAAATCTATATTCGAGTAATTATAAAATCCTTCATTGTAAAAATCCGACAGGTGTTACAAATGAATTAAATTCTGACGTACGTTGTTGTTGTTGCTTTTAGCAGTTGAAGCAGCATGGTTAAAGACTCGCAGAACTATAATAATTGAGTTAAACTCCGCATACCAGAATTAATTTACTCACAGATCTAGCCAAAAAGAATTGTTTTTTCCTCTCAGAGCACTCATTCAGACAATTGAATCAGGCAGCGGATCAACTCGAACCAGTTTCGTGAATGAAAGACTTCGAAGGTATTTGCGTCTCGCGGTGATTGCATCTGCACGTGCATGCTCTCATTTATTTTGTGCCACTGCCGCAGTCGGCTTAGCATACTTTAGAAATTAATGAAGGAATATCCATGGATTTAGAATTATAGCAGGGTAATTCTGGGAGAGATGGATCAGCCGAGTGAGATGAACCGGTTATTTATCTGTCGAACAGGCCACTAAATGTCAGTGTCGGTGTCAACTTGTAATAGCGGATGTGAATCATAGTTTTTATAAAATTTGTTCAAGTACTTGAACGAAAAAAAACTTGCATTATACTAATCAAGGGAGTCAAATGTTTTTGTATGATTTGAATCTAGTCAGTCAACTTTTTTGGTCAGTCGTTTTGGCTTTGAAGCTAACGTAAGAGCCATGGTTGCCTCGTCCATTCATCCCTGACATTTCGGACGACTCGGGAGAGATGGATCATTTTATATATCGAAGTTAAAATATTCACGACATCTTCTTACTGTCACTTAGCGATTCATGGAAAATCATATTGAAAAAGCATTATAGTTTATTGAATTTAATTGGACTGCTTATCACACCGAAATAGCTAGGTTAAAAATGATTTAAAAAAGTCCCAAAGTCCTTATTTATAAAATTATAACTTTCGAAAGCTCTCGACCTTAGGTCATAATCATTCAGTAAAAAACAGAAATAATGAGAATGTATTAAAGTGCATCAGTAAATAACACTAGTAATGGGAGCGATAAACCGTCACCAACCACTGGGAAATATTTCCGCAGTTCCGATTTTGAATAAGAAAGACTACAATGTCAAATAAGTTCAGAAGGAAAAATAAGTATAATAATAAAACGAAGGAAGAAACATTCGTCTGAATAAAAACGATTTTGACATGGTTACTGACATTGAAGATTGAAATTAAAATTTATTTGTTCCTGATTATGTGAGGATGAAAGCGTTGCTATAAAAATGCAGAACAGATCCGATGTATTTACTATAGGGTTTTTAAATAATGTCGGGTCGATGTTGAAATAGAATGAAGAAAGCTGTGTGTGAGGTATTAACACAATTATTTTATTATTTTAAAGGCACGTGCATTTCTTTTCAAATCAGCTTTGTGCTGAAGGTCTGGAGGCACCTGAAATCTATCCTCGTTGGCTGCATCAGGTTGATCTTGCTGTATCGTGGAAGCCTTGGGCCAAAATTAGTGGAGACTCCTGCCAAAAGTCGTGAATCTCCTGAGGTTTTAAGAGCAGCTCTCGATTTTATGCTGTATTTCTGGTGGCTCTCAAATTTCTGCCTTTAGATCAACTCCTGTCGGCGGCTCACCAGTTTGTCCGTATACGGTTAGCAATTTTCTGTCTCTCCACCACGAAAATAGCTTACACGTCACATCGGTAGGAATCCAAAAGCCGTCCTACTTAATTCCATTAGCCAATCAGCTGCAATTTCCAATACTACCCATTGGCATGCATTTCAACAGTTTAAGCCAATAGGAAAATTATCTGCTGCCGGGCGTAAGCAAGTGCTATCGTATATTTTTGTTATTAGTTCCATAATCGGTAGTAAGTTAAAATTAATCACATCAACTTCCGACTTGACGGAGGCAAATCCTTTCCGAAAATTAGGGACGGCTGACTATTTTGTTCGTGAAAGTGTCCTTTATCCTATATAGCAGAAAATGGGTCGTCTTCATTGTTCGAAGGAATTTCGGGGGAAAGCGAGGACAAAAACACAGACAAAAAGCCTTACTTCGCGTACTTTTAATACATTACAAGGTCTTTGGCATACTTGGTCCACTTGCACATTTTTTAGCATAAAATAATATGTAGTTTGTCACCAATAACAGACAGTTTATTTGGAAATTAAGTTCAAAATAACGTTTTGGTACGTATTCTTATCTTGTGACTCGACTGCCAAGGTACGTAGTAAAATTAGTGAAACCTGTAATTATATGCATCCAATCAGTCTCCCTATAAAGATATCGTTCACTGACTCTGACTGAGGTTTAATCTACATACTATTAGATTTTTATACGTACTTAGCATTTAATTGAACGATATATTTAGCGTATGTCTCGAGATTCCTAAGGCATTGTTTCTCATCAATACTCTCCCGGACTTCTTCTAAATTACAGTAGCTTGCAAATATGAAGTGAACGAAACCCCTGAGTTGCAACGCTCGCACGGTGACTGGATTTGTGAGCACAGTAAAGGAAAATAAGTGGCTAGTTTGTACGTCGAGAATTGTGTGTTATAAATCAGTCCGTCGCGAACACTTGTTACTGGATTCCGAGAATTATGAAGAGTGTATCCCAACGCTAATTTGCTTGGACGCAAAAACGAACTGTCCCGCGTAACGGATCGTCGTATAATAGGCTCGATTACATCTGCACCGATGCTTCAACTTTCAGGCACTATTAGTTTCAGTGGAAATCGAATGAATAACACTCGTTCTTTAGGATTTGAGGATTCGAAAGTTACTACTGCCGGCTTACGGTTTTGTACCTAAATATAGCCATTCTTCGTAGTTAACAGCTGCATAGTTGTTACTGACGTCATAACCCGGTTTTGCTTTTGTTGTCAGAGTTTGAAAAAATACTGCAGAATTTATGATTTCTGATCCTTCAGCTCCAAAGAGTGACGCGTAGATTACACACTGAGCATCTGGCTTCTGGAAATATTATTAAGGGTGCTACGTGTAATAACAATACCTTCATAGCCCTTCAGATACACCCTCGTTTCTTAGAGTCTCCCATAACCAAACTCTGTTCCACTGTGATATATAAATAGTCTGAAGCCACTAGCTATAATTATATTACTTGCAAACTAAAACCCCTCTGCACTGTCAGAGAACTTAAAGAGGAGACGGTAAGGGGTAAATGAAATATATTCAGTAACTGAACCATAGCGCAACAGTTAAGGAACACAGTTTCAGATAATCGAGATATGTACTATTATTAATTGGCAGATGTTGGTAGACAAGCGTGAAATTAATGCTATTAATTGTAATCCGGAAACAGACATCTTGAGGATTAGTTTAGATTTGAAGCTACTGAGCCATATGCTCGACCGATTGAAACACCCACCTTTGCTTCTGACAGCCCAGGAAAATTTCTAGTAAGATACTGTGGCACACCACGTGTTTATCACTGCAGAACCAACCAACCACAAAACATGTAAAGGATTTGGCCAGTGTCCTCCAAATAGAGGAGCTGTAATAAAAAAGGAAGAGGGGAGAGGAGTTACGCAAATATTTTGCACAAAGCAAGAAAGGACGTTCTTGGCTGTGACTGTATGGAGAAAAGGGTCGGTGGCAGGGTGACTAGAGAAGCAGAAGACCACGTTGGAGAAAGAACCGGATGTTGCTCCAAGTCATTGGGCAGCAATCGTACTGATAAGCGGTCGGAAGTTTTTTCCTGGGAGTGTTGCAACGATAAGTTTTAATTTTGTCTTTTTTATCAAAATTCTCTTTTTTAATTCAAGTTTCCATGCTTTAGCATGGTAATCATTGGGGGTTGAGTACCCGGCAATAATATTAAATTATTTCGTTTGTAAATATATATATTTTCTTTTATGTTTTAATAAATGTAACGTAAAGTTTTAATTTTGATTTATTTCATTTGAATAAACACTTGGTGTGCCGTAATAGCTAGACGTTTCACCATCTTTTGGCTTCACAAACTGCCTGATGTGGAGTGGGGGTAAAATCACTTTTTTGGGGGTGTACCAATGTCTCAATGGCACTACCTATAGTGTTCGTCTTGGCCACTCCTTCTATTTCTAGTACTAATATATTTGGCGCGGCCACCAATCCTTTCACGGAGAAAACAGAGGTATTTACTGTAGCCGCCTTGTTCTCCGAATATTATAGAAATGATCTTCAGGTCCTCGAAGCAGGTTCATTCCGATTACTTCCATGAATCACATGCTGAGTAATTTTGTTTTGCTACAAGTTTCTTATACTAATTTGTACCTTAGTAGATAGTTTTTTGGAATAAATCGTGAATTTGGAACAAGTTGAAATAGAAGTTCAATCTCTCGTGCGTCCCCTAGTATTTTTTGGGATCCATTGCAAAAAATCAGGTCGAGGCACTGGAAAGAGTACAAAGCGGTTTTCTGGTCACGGAAATTAGAAGTTTCATAACAAATAGGTATTTTAGAAAAACGACTGAAAAATTTACGTCACGGGGCTCTTTTTAAAACGCGTATAGTTAAACAACCCTGTTAGGATATTGCATGAAAGTTTTTCCAAATAATACAGCAGAGGGGATCATAATTGTTTTAAACAGGACTTTAAGGCATTGGAACAAGTTACCTGCAGAAGTTTTTGAGACTTTTCCTTGAATTAGCAAAGTTTTCCAGGGAAAAGTATGGAACTGTGAGTAATGGTGAAGTGCAAGTATAGTGCGACGAAATACTAACTAAATAATGTGTTCTTTAATTTTATTTTTAAGCATGTAATTTACAGTGTTTGCATGATTATTATTGTTATTATTTATATTAGTTTATGCTTTGTAGCTGCCACCGAGTGTAACTCAATTGCAGGGTCAATAAATTCATTCATTCGTCATCTTGACATGCGGTCTTAATGTAGGGAATGGGGTTTTTGCGGCGCAATCTTACATGGTGGATTAATTTTACATTTTACCAGTACTTGGCTACCAAAAATAGGTAGGAAAAACCCTTCACTAAACACCTGTAGCATTAGAAGAAGTCAGTTTAAAGGATGGCATGATGGACCAGTAGCTTAGAATTTTACATGGGCCAATTGAAAATTTTTGTAAGATGGCGACGATCCGAGTGCACCAGTAGCTGGAAGGCTGATGCCGCTAACGACGTCGCTGAGGAATGTCAGCGATTCCGGACTCGCAGGACCTGACGTGGCTCGAAGGGTTAACAACGGTGACGCGGCCACCGATAAACAATGCCACCAAGAATAATAGCCACCCCGCCTAATGGTTTCTTCTTCCCATGAGCGCTATGCTCGAGCCCAATCTCATTCTTCACAGATCCGAATCTAAATATTTCCTTCTCTCTTTCCCCCATCCCTCAGTCCTTCCCCCCTCCCCCAACCACAAATGGAATTTGTGTCAATTAGATTTGAGCAGTGTAAGCAAATGTCGCCGTGTGCCGAACTTAAGGACTTATTTCCTGATAGAGAGTTACTGTTGCCGCTAATGGCGATGCCAGCAGCCTGATAACATTGTGGCTTTCTTTTCCAGGCCTGACAACCTTCCCCAGGCCCCGCTAAAACAAAACGAAGCCAAGTCTCCCCTCCTCAGGCATTGTGTCCACGGACGAACAATGCGATGAGGTCCGATCTGACAAGCGAGCTTATGCCCCTGCTTTGATTTGGCTGCTTGGCTCTTCAATCAGCTCGATTGTCATCCATTGATCAAATAAATCCGTTATCAGCTAAAAAGAACACAACGGCAGACCGAGTATTATTGTAAGATAAATGTCACTTTAAGATATGTGACGAAACCAATAATTTATGTCTGGTCGGTATCACATGATATATTTGGACATCTTATGCGATGATAAAATGGTGAAAGAAAAATGGAATGCCAACACGAAGTAATTTCTGTAAAAGAAAATGGAAATCCGACAACAAACCAGCTTAAATTTACTCGTAATATTTTAATTGATAATTAATATCCTTAAAAGAAATAATCATTACAATGAACAAAATCCAATACGCTACTGCTTTTCCACAAATCACCCCAATCCAATGTCTTCCTTATTACAAATTTTTACAGTCCAAATTATTAAGGAATATCAATTATCCATCATCCACAAATCTTTTTGCTAAAATCCAAAAAGACCCTATAGCAATCATTGTGTATATCGTAGCACTCTAACCTGGATCATCTGTCAATACTTCAAATATTATTCATCATCATTGGCGTTACAACCCTGGTAAAGTCTTGGCCTGTCTGAGAATGTTATGTCGTATTTTTCCAATTCCTGACCCCGATACTTTTCAAATCTCTTTCCACACAATCCAACCATCTGGTCCTTGGTCGTCCCACTTTCCTTCTTCCTCCTGGATTTTCCGTAACGAGACGTTTTGCTGGTTATTTAGGTCCATCTGGGCCACGTGGCCTGCCCATCTCAACCTATTGATTTTAATTTTTCGCACCAAGTCAATATCTTTTTATAGGTCATAGATCTCAAAATTAAATATTCTCCTCCACACTCCATATCATTAATTGATCCAGATATCCTTCTTAAAATTTTCTGCTCAAATGCATTTAATCTATTTCCGTCGACAATCAAAGTTTAAGTTGGATATTTCACTCAAATATTTATCTTTTGGATTTTGATTTGTAGACTATCATTAATTTGATCTTCTTTTGGTTTATTTTTTAACCAAAATTTAGCCGAAGTTTTCTAAAGGCTCAAGAATGCTTCCTCGATTCTTTCATCGGTACTACTAATTATGACTGTATCGTCAGCATATCATCAGATGGACAGATTTGTTCATTATCGTGTCGGATGCATGGATTTGATCTCTTCGTAATAACCATTTACGTTAAAGAATAGACAGGCCAACGAGTCTGTTTCAAATATTCCCTTTGTATTTTAATAATACATTCTGTCTTATCCATTGTTAATTTCAATTAGTTGATTAATTTTTTATTTGGATTTTAAGCTGTCTAAGCTCCTCACGACTGTGTCGTAGGCAGCCTCATAGTAAAGGTCGATTCACTATTCCTGGTACTTTTCAAGGACTGCTCAAAAGTCCCCTTTCTTCTCATTGTTTATATAATTCTCTACTCTACCAAACAATATATTGGATATGATTTTGTAGTAACATTAAGAATGAATATTCCACGATAATTTGCACATAGCATTAAATTCAATGACCAGGGATGAATTATTCTGTCGATCATGTAACACGTTAACTTTTCTCTAACACCTGATTCCATATGTGTTTGTGTGAGGGTAGCCATCGTTTCTTGGTCAAAGACATTATAGTTAAGTAAGCTTTAATGGTATCTATTAGCGTTACCACACGATTGTTTACGTTAAACTATCTTATTCAAGTAATTTACAAGTCATTTCAGCAAATTATTTAACTTTGGGTAATTTGAAACCCTTAGCAGGCAGTTTTGAGGAGTGACGTCACTCTTGTTTTCGTGAGATTGAAAGTGGCTCTCTCTGTTTTGTACAATTTTTCAGACACTGAGCCACCGCTATGATTATGACAAAATTCAACTCCTAATAAAGTAGGGGGCGAAAAAGGTAAATTTTCAAAACTGCGACCGTCTGGGAGACGGATTAATCACATGCTGATTACTGTCGAATTGAGTGCTGTAGTAGGCTAATATAAATGAATTTATGGGCACTGCCGGGCAGCCAGATAGCCAATATATATATATAATTTTCTAAGTATTTATTGACGTTTTCTATTTACTCTTTGGAGGGCTGATGGTAAAAACAAGTCTAAATCTGACGTTAACAACATGCCATAAATTTCAGTGCCAGATATGAGCTTTATTTACGTTCTGTGAAATGGAACAGTTGACTTAAATTTATTTCGCAGTAATAAAGGACCTGGATGTTGAGTGTAGTGCGGTCTCGTTCACGCGCAAATCTGCGGCACGCGTCAATTCAGATTCAGCGGCACAGAGATAGGACCTCATTTGTATCCATTTGGCCGTTTGGGAGTTCCTTGAAGAATTCCGTTGTATTCATCTTGACAGGTAGAAGGGGACGAAGCCTTTCAGCGAATAACGTGTGTTTTTATGTAGATTACGCGCGATGGCAGATAGCAGCGCCTCATCAGGTTGCGGCGGCACGCGGAATGCGTTGTGGACGCCCGTGTGTCTGGCAATTAGCATGGTCTGCACAGCTCTGGGACCACACAGGTGAGACTGGTCGTGCATGCGTGTGTGCGTGCGTGGGAAGCCCGGGCCTCTGCTCGAAAATCGCACCAACATCGCCCTATCCGGGGGACGGCGCCAACACTCCCACGTCTCACTGCCTGATTCTCAGAAGCACAACACAGGAAGACTTGCTGCACTCATAATAAATCTATATAGCAGCCCAACATCGTAGTGATCCAAATTATAACGTATAATAATTTAAACTTATTTAATACTATTTGATTTTGGAGACTAGCCCTTGCATTTATTTATATTAGGACGACGCAGTATCAATGTTTCGTTCTACCGGTATCGTCAATAACCTCTTTGCATACACGTGATTAAATCAGTCCCAGTCTCAGAATCGCTATTGAAAGATAACTAAGAGTCCTGCTAAATAAAGTCTAGGGTAAGACTATTTGGCGACGTCTGTGTATGTAGAAAAATAAGGGATATAAAATAATCCTTCAATATTCTGAACATAGAGATTGGTAGACACTATCAGTAGAACCAAAGAAAAATCGAGGGGTCCCGCAAGGGTATGTAATGGGGCCTTTTCTGTTTCAGATATATAATGATGATTTACCAATTAATCTATATATATCTAAAAACCTTTGTCAGTGAGTCAGTATGTACCTCCCAGCTAATTTGAGAAAATTTGGTACACTTGTTCCTCAGGGCCTGAAGATGCCAATGATCTTTAAATTCTCTAAATAAACTGAAGTTATATATGTGAAGAAAAATTGGTTAACATTTTATGTAAAAGGTTTCGTGTCTCATACTCGCATCGAGATCACATAAAGTGAATGCGGGTTCCTGTATTATTAATTTTTAATGCTATATATATTTTTTAAATTATAAAAATTTCGCGTTGTAATTAACTTATCGTTGATAGACATCTGACTCCCTGAGAAATAATAAACTTATTTGGATCGTCAATACTGCGTATACGTAATTAGTTTTAATTTTCATGTAATGTAAATTTTAATACTAAGCAATTGCTCATTTGTAAAAGCCAATAAAATATTATAGTTTTGATACTGACGTTTATCAGAAGTAAAAGTATTAAATTAAAAACTTAAATAACAACAAAACTATATATATATGAGAAGAGTGAAAATGTCAGCAAACCACCGTTTTCTACTTCTTTGAAGGTTATTTTTCGGTGTTTTTTTCCGCCTTTAGCAAAGTCCGTACTCAAGTCGAATAAACCAGTAAGGGATTATTCTGTTTGTCTCACCGAGACCAATCAGTTGATTTCTATATTCCTAAGGTGGACCAACCCCCCCCCCTTTTTCCCCCTGTAGTTAGAAAACTGAGGATTTTCGAAAAAATCTGAAGGGACAATTTTGGTTACATGATCGTTTCTTCTCAGACCGGAAATTGGTCAAAATGTCTCTTTCTGTATAAAAACTACCATTTCGACGATTTTTCGTTTTTTGGAGTTTGAAAAATAAGTTGGATTTTAAAACAGAAATAGATTGTAGTGTACTCTCAATTAGTGTTAATAAAATCATCTCTAATTACATTCCTGTTTTATAATTTACGTGAACCCGAGCTCGAAAATAAGACTGTTTTCTGATGAATGTATCGTAAATAAAAAGGCTTCAAAATTCAAAACGATTTAGTTGCACTAAATATTTTGGTCGAATCGAATAAAATGAAGATAAATAGGGAACAAAGGAAATCAATAACGTTCAATTAACATCGTGCTATATATGCTTTGGGCAGGTTTCAAAGAATATTCAGGGAAAGATCTTAAACGGATGTCGATTCACGTCTAGAAGATCCCAACTACTTAGGTCCAAAAAAGCAGATGGCTGTAAGATTTTTTTTTAAAAATTGAGCCATACCAGGTTGGATTGATTTATTTCCTTTTAACCAAGGTTCTAATAATCTAATCCTGTAATAGAAGGATGGACACCTTACTGGACATAAGTTGAATTTCTCTCTACAGTTTTTTTTCAAAAATTATATGTAAAGTATATTCTTAAACCAGTACATTTGTAGATTTTATAAATTCAAGTATCAAGTAATAGTAGGTCATACATAGGTGTTAATTAGTTTTATACCGCTTTAAGAAACATTTTTGAGTCTGTTGTTTATTTATAAATAAATTAGTCGCTTATTTTGGCAGTTTGGATGTGTCCCTTATCCACCCACACATCTGCGCCGTGAAGTGCTGACGTTACCGATCGCCTCGTATAAATCAAATCACATTCCAAGCCACGCTATAAAACAAAAGGAGAAGAAAAATACCGGAGATTTTAATATCTCCCGCTCTGGGAACAAATAACGCTGTCCTGTTTTGCACGTAATATGTTAACATCGATATTAATATAGGTTCCATATAATTTGAAGGTTTAAGTTTTTTTTGACGAGGGAATAACCATAATTTAAGTATTAATTGGTAGGTTTAGACCTTATAATATTATACGGATAAGCACTTTTGTATGGGTATCGGCAGTGTATATGGGTTTTATGGCCAGTTAAGATGCTGGCGAGATATGAATCTCGCTAAAGCACGCGCGTCATGGGGGCACTGGGGGAGGGGGAGGAGTGTTAAAACGCGCTTGACTGGGCGGGGGGGGGGGATAAGGACGAGGTACAGTCGGGACCACGTGCAATCAGGACCGACACCTGGGGTCAACGCCCTCCGACACCTGTCGTGTTACCTCAACTCGTGGATGTTTCGCCCGCGCACACCAGGCATGCAGTTCTGACCACCGGAAGGGAGCTTACTCGGTCATTATTGTCAAGGCGTCGCTTCCGAAATATATGTATCTTATAATTAATCCTTCCAGTTGCAAGTATGGCATAGGCTGCTACTTACTACGAAGGTTCACTGAACATTGGAAATTTTGTGTCAAGAGACGTCGCCCCTTTGGGGTACAGAAGCTGCTAAACTCATGTAGCATGTTGACGTTCTGTTTCATATCTACAGATCATACAATCGTTTAAAATGTAATTTGCTTCTCAGAATTGAGTCACAATTTGTATGTATGTATTTATTAAATCTACAAATGGGCAGATGCCTGGTGGCAGATACATAGAAATTAAACAATAATTAATAAACTGGTCGTAAGGACCACATTTAACCTATAGTTGAATGTATAATTATATTCAATATAAATAAATAAGTGTGGAATCATATTATTAGAAATGAATTATTAAAAAAAGAAAAAAAGGATAGTATTGTTTTCCCTGAAAAAAAAACTGGAAATATAATTCACTGTAGTATATTTTTAGAGATTTCGCAGCACTGATCACTTCACTAACTGCACTACACTACACTAAACATAGATTGAGTCGAAATTTTCTTCATGTTAGAGGAAGTTCCCCAAACACTCCTGCAGGCAGATTGTTCCAGTCATTAATTGTCCTATTTAGGAATGAGTATTTTCCAACGTCTGTTTTTTGGTTCCTTGCTTGTAATTTAAACAGGTGATCACCTCTCCCGTTCCGAGTCGATTCTTTCATTCTATCTCGGATACCCTGCCAAGGTTTTTGACCTGCAAAAGCTCTGTAGAAAATGTGTAGCCTAGCTCTTTCTCTTCATGTCTGTAGCGTGTCCCACCCTAGTCACTTTACCTTTTCGTTCCCATGCCCAGGTCCTATTTGTACGAATTTTGCGGCCCTTATTTGCACCATTTCTAAGGATTCTATTTGACCTATCCTGTACGGATCCCAGCATGCTGCACCATATTCCATAAGTGGGCAAGTGTACTAATGACAAATATCTCAACTCTTTAGATTTCGCATTCCCCTTCTTGAGTGTTCTCATGCCGTCTTGAGTGTTCTCATGAAATGTAGGAGAGACATGCACCAAAGGAGATACTAGTGAAATTTTTAGTTATTTGGTTGGTAAAGCTGTAATTGTTGATGAGTAACAATGAACGCCGAAAAAGCGGCAATATATTTTTTTAATATCTTCTGAACCCTGCAAGATATCTAAATAAAACATACACGGGAGTTTCAGTTAAAATGCCTGTTTTGATCCCTGGAATTGTCTTTGAAATCCGTTGAGCCGTTTTGGAGCTCATTCGAGACGAAATTCCAGACAGACATATTGATATAGATTAGACGTGGTTAAACCTGGCACTTTGGACGATTAAAAGTGGTGCATCGCATCCTTGAGCCTGTTTGTGTTAAAAAGCTATGTACAGTTAGTCATGAATTATAAATAAATACAATGGATGGCCAAAAGTCAGAAAGGGATTAATTTAATAACAGTTCTTCTGGAAAATAGGGGGAACAGTTTCCAGAAACTGTAGTCCAGAGTTATCTTCAACAACGAGACTCTCTGTCAGCTAAAGTAACATCGTGCATCTTTCATCCTCTCGTACGGGAACATCGTTCTTGACGTTTGAAGATTCGTGCTTCATTAAACTGGGGTAAAGTAATTAATTTAACTGCGTCAAAGTTATTCCTGTTCGTCCCCTAACAATGAACGTTGTTCAGCCTTGAGACTGGTCTGATGTAACACTCCATGCCAACCTATCTTGCGCAAGCCTTTTTATTTCCACATAACTACCACATCCCCCATCCTCCTTTCTCTTCTTACCCCACACACTTCCCCCTAATGCTAACTTTACAAGACCCTCATGTCTCAAAACGTAGCCTATTAATCCCTTCTCTTGGTCAAAGTCCTTCAAATTGTTCTTTCTTCCCCTATTCTGCTTAGCACTTCCTCGTTAGTGATTCTATCCACCCATATTTTTTAAGCTTTCCTCTATAGCACCACATTTCAAAGACTTCTATTCTTTTTCTAACTGCAACTCCTATCGTCCACGTTTCACGCCCATATAACGCCAAACTCCATAGGAAAATTTTTAGCAATGATTTCCTAATATTTTCATTTATATTACCTGTAAATATTTTTTTTGCGAAAGCCTTCCTACTCTTTGTCTACTATACTTCTACCATCCCTAGTTATTATGCTGCCCAAGCAGCAGAATTTGAACTTACTTCAAATTTCCTTTCCCAATCAAACACCCTTTGTTATTCCTCTGTTTCCCATACTACACTACATTATTTTGATTTTCCGCCTTTTATACGTCACATTGAATCCTTTCTCCAGGACCACGTTCATGCCGTTTATTATGGTTTCAAGTCATGAAGCATGAACGTAAGACAATATAAAATGTGCTCGAGTCATAAGGCATCAAAAAATTACCTGTAAAGAAAAATAACATATATTATGATTGGGAAATACATGTCTAAATAAATGTAAGTTGCTATTAGTTACTAGATACGATTGGGTATTATATAATCACCAAGATAAGATTCGGAATATATTTTTCAATGTCTGTAAATAAAATGAGTCCTATGAGGAATGAAGTACAGAATCTGTGTCGAGTGTTGCCGTGGAACGAATGTTAGGAGGTTGAGTAGAGTACAGGGCGGTTCGGAGCAGGGCTTATAATGAATTCGCTGGAAATATGTTTCCACGCCGGGTCCTCCTCTTCCTTTTTTGCTTCTTCCGATAAATGTGCTCCACGTCATCGACGTGCTCTTACCGTAATAACTATTTGGAGTGGTCCATGTGCTGAATCAGATAATGGGCTACGTTTCCCAGGTGTTGGTACGTCCCTAGAGGGTTACTCCCCCTCACGTTCCTGCAACTACCTGTAACGACGGCGCGAGTTATGTCCGGAATATAAACAGGCGGTCCCGACAACACAGCAACGCCAGGGATATGAGAATTACCGGCACTGCTTGCTTGTGTACTTATTAATCTATGACGCGGACATTCGTAAATACGGAGCCTACCCTCGCCATAATGACGTGCTTATTATGACCCAAATGTGTATAATTTGGACCGTGCCGGGCGCTTTCCCGAAACTGTTTCGGCGTGGCCGTGCTTAACACCGCAATTTAACGCTCATGGACTGTAAAAGCATGTTTGGAAATGAGTTCTGCTCCCGTGTGCTCTTTTTTCCCCCTTTTCTGTTGTCAGATTGAGTTTCGTCTTTGTGTATAGCGAGGGCGTGCCAATTTGCCGAATTCGAAACGACGGCCGTTAGCTCTGATGGTATTGGCTTGTTCCGTTGTATTACCCGAACATTTCAATTAAAATTATCTGCCTTCCATATCACGTTCACTTAACAAAACTAAGCCGCAAACACTAACCACAAACAACGGATTGGTAATGGGACTCGCGAGCTCGTGTTTTGTAATATCAATTCGGGTACAACCAATTGAGGAACCATGAGTCCACAAATAATACCGTCTAAAGTCGTCGTAATCATGATCACAACACAGGACAAAAACCTGTATTGTGTATTTAAAAAAGACGCAGGAAATCCCCTTCGGTTTCTTTTTTCAAAAGACAGAAGTAATGCAGTTATCAATCTAGTTTCATTTTAGAAAAAATTGAATATAAAAATAGTAAAAGTCAGTTACAGATTCTTTAAATTCAATAATTATCTTCATTGGTCCCTTAAATATATCCTAAATCTATGAACAGGCTAGTCACAACCTGCGGAGGGAACAATTGTCTACTAAAAAGTTATTTTTTTAAATTGTTCAATAAAATTAATTTAAAATAGTTTATGTATTTTTAATAAAAAATAATATGTCAGTTACAGATACATTAAGGTCAATATTTATAATTCATCAATGAATTAAATATATTCCTTGTCTAAGAACAATAAAGTTACAATCTGAAAAGGCACAATTATTTACCACAACATTATTTTTTAAATCGAGTTATTCTGATTGATATTATAAATTTTTAATATTTTTTCTAATGTATCACTATGGATCAGAGAATATTTGAAATGAAGTGTTAGAATAAATTATATTATCTATAAAGAGAAATGACGAAGTCTCTGTGATGCAAAACATTCTATTTTGCCATTTTACAGTCAGCTGTCTTTAGTATTTTGGACCTTGCAGTGAAATTGACAAAACGAACAGTAACATACTATTACTAGATTTAATATATATATAAATATAGTTTAACTGGGGTAGCGTAGTTGTAAATTTCATGTTTACTTTTTTTTTATACTTTTACTCCAAAGTTTGTGTATTTCTTAATTTTTGGTATTTTAAACATAGTCATCAGGATATGCCCATTTCAATGCAAATAAACAAGTTGAATAATTACTTTTGTAATGAAAATATTTTAAGCGCAGACTTAGGGAATTCATACGGCGATGCACATACATTAGTGACGAAAGTTAACCTAATTTAATAAATATATAAATGGGGTCGAGACAAGTACCTTGCTTCATTAATCCACCTTTAAATCATTTCAGTCTATTTTATTTTAAATAGATAATAATAGAAATTTATTAATCAAAATTAGTATTACGTAATTAGAATGAACATCGCGTATACAAGTTCCTAACAACATAAAAATTGTCATCCGAAAATACAAAATTCTATTTTTTGACTGCGTGAGAGATTTTATATCTGTATGATTTAAAAATTCAATCAATTAAGAACCAAAAGGAATTATAGCAATTATTAATTCTTTTTATCATCAACAAAGAAACAACGCTATGAACGTAAACTGATTAAAATACTTAGCTGTCCTCAATTTTCAGTTATGACTAATAATTTAAAGAAAATTAAACACGAAAATTATGTTTTCTTAATATTATTAATTGTCCCAGAAAATTAATTATTTTTGAAAAATTACATTACTTTCCTTGTGGATGGTGGAAAGGAGGCGGGGTTCCGCAACTAATATTATTCTTATCCTGACTGAGGAAACGACTATAGAATCATGAAAAACCTTTCAGGCACATCCTGAAGAGGGTACAATTATGTACAGAAACGTTGTTGTGTTGTTAAATACAGATTTAATGATTAACAATATTTTGGAATTATAAATAAATTTCTGTTCTGTAAATGGTTGTTAAATATAACTGACTAAAAATGACTCGTAAAGTAAAATATTATTATAATTTATTATTGATGTAATCGAAGATAAAGTAAGATTATTTGGGTTGCATAAAGTGTAAGACAACTATATGTCGCACAGTAAATGACTTTTAAAAGTTTTGTTGGCATATTTTTCAATTTCTACTGAGTTGCTGTGCAAAGGTTCAAGGACTACTGCTCTTTTATAGTCGGTCAGAACTTCTTAGCTTCACTCTTTTGAAAGAAGCGGTTGAGGCCGCGGTTCAGACCAAATTGACAAGATTAATATGATTACCGCCGCTCATGTATCTCAGCACCGATGCCGTGAATTCGTACCAATTATGTAATATAATTTCCAAAATTTGTTAGTCCGGGCTCAGGTGTCTCATTAACATCTGGAAGTGGAGATAAGCGGCGTAGCAGTAGCAGTACAAATGTAAGACGCATTCCTGGCTCACGTCCACATTGGACCAGAATCTGAAGAACGTGATACCTTCGGACGGGGATTTAGTGTGGTGAAGAATTCCATGCCGGCTCATTCACATTCTTCAAGCTGTCGCTGTAATTTATAAAACGCTACCGCTCATTACGTGCAAAACACATCCAGTCAACTTGAAAATGGGAATTGTGCTTCAGCGACTAAACTCCTCACTACCGCAGAAATAACTGACACATTTCTGTAAAACAGACTAACCGTTATGCAGTTTAAGCTCATTTTAAATAACGAAAACTAATTTACATACAATGCATCACTAGATTCATTGAAAGCTGTAACGTCAGCTTATATGGGAGATTCTCTGCGCAGCATGTAATCAAATAGAAAATAAATATCGTCAGAACAGTAATTATTTACGGATTCTTGTATTCATAGAAAATCTCCCAACGGACTGCACTTCCTATTCACTTTGATTTTATTTGAAAGAAAGAAACTTCTATATATCTAAAAACCTCTGACAGTGCGTCAGTTATGTATGTGAAAAAAGTGAAAAACTTTATACGTAAAAAGGTTCGTGTCTCATATGCGCATCGAGATCTTTTAACGTGACTGCAGGTTGCCTATATTACTGATCTATAATAATCTATATTGTTTAAATCACGAACATTTCGCGTCGTAATTAACCTATCGTTAGCTGAGAGTTAATTCCCTGAGAAATAATAAATTTCTTTGGACCGTCGATACGATGTATACGTAAATTAGTTTAATTATTGCGTCAGGTAAATTTTAATATTTTGTAATTGCTCATTTATAAAAGCAAATAAAATTTTGTAATTTGATACTGACATTCATCATAGTTAAATTAACTTGATAGCAACAATAATGTATATATGTGAAAAAGTGAAAATGTCAACAAACGTCTGTCCTTCCGCTTTTTGAAAGAGTTTTCGCGTCTAGCAAAGTCGGTACTCAACTTGAAGGAATGATTAAGGGCTTATTCTCTTTGTCTCACCCAGACCTATCAGTAGAAATATTTATTTATTTCCAAGGTAGCTGATTCCCCCCCCCCCTCCTCCCCCGAGATACAACACATAAAAACCGATTTTGGAACTCCTCCAATTTTAGACCCTTGTAGCTCAAAAACAAAGGTTCTTAGAGAATTATTATTACACGTGATCGATTGAATATTCGATTATCTACAAATTGGGTCATATGACCTTTTCTTCTTGCAACCACTGGGAAGGGTTAAAATCACACATCTCTCTATATGAAACGATTTTTCGCCATTTACACAACCTGAGATTAAAAATAGGTTGGATTTGACAAAAGAAATAGATTGAAGTGTACTGTAATTAATTCATTTTTAATTACTTTACTGCTTTATAATTTACGTGAACCCGACCAACACCGGGTACTACAGCTAGTTAGAATCTAAAATCCATTCGGCAGTACTGAATACACTGCCCCTGTGTCTTGTTGATCCAGGACGATAACGACAGTCTCACTGAATATTGGAATCTGAGGTAGGAATTAAACCTCATGAACAATTTGACACCTTTCGACATTTTTTTCACAAAGACTCTGCAATTCACAGTGACATACTTCATTAACTGTGAAAGAGGAAAGATTATACGAGTTACATGATACCTAATGTTTTTGCATATTGTTTGGCGGTAATTACTTTAATTAAAATCATTAATACACGATTAATGTTAATTGAAAAAATATTACGCATTAGACAACTCGATTATTATCTTCATATTACCACATTGTTTAATTGACAGGCGATTCACAGGTATTTCTTATATTGGCAGGAAAATTAATGAAATCTATTTACACAAATAAAGTAATTTTATTTATATATATTTAAAACTACAGAATTATTACCATAGTTAAACGGATATCTTTTTATAAACTCACTTATATATTGATTGATCTCCAAACATCAATAGATACAATATTTTTAATTTCAATTCCAGGGACAAAAATAAGTAGATTTTTCAGTGAATAGACTCATACTATATTATGTTTTCTCCAAGGAAAACATATGGATCTAAAAAAAGCCAATCTGCAATACTTAATACATCGCCCCTGTGCCTTGATCATCATTGTAATCTCACTTGTAAATAGTCTCCTTTAATTCTTGAAAGTTTTCGATTCTTCGTAAGAATCATTCTGTAATTAATAATTAGACGTGGAAAACATCAGAAATCATACAGTATGTAAAATGAAGAATTTAATTGAGTGGCCTAATGCTTAATATTTTAGTTTTCATCATGTTTATAAATAGAAACAATTACATTAATGTACAGAAGTTTTACGTTTTAGATAACTCGATTATAATCTTCTTTTTACCATAATGGTTGATTCATTACGTTTCTTGGAAGTGATTTAGAATTGCGGAATATTTCTGACCAAGAGTCGAAAGCTGTCAAACTGAATAAATGTAATAGTTCTGGATATTGTTCATAAGGTTTTATTCCAAAGATATTCCAATATTTAGTGAAACTGTCGTTTTCGTTTCCGATCAATAAGGCACGGGTGGCACAGTACGAAAAATTAAATAAAATAAATTTCGTCGTGTCAAAATTTAGTCATTTAAAGTCAAAATTTAATGTAATTTTTAGACGATGGATGTATGTTGCCGAATGTTTTCGGTAAGAACAGGGACTTTCAATTTGTAAACTTTGAGAACTTCGTAGAATTATGTATATATATATATATGAGAGAGAATAATTGCTTCCATTGAAACCATGGATGTAAATTGGGAAAATGTCGACCGGACCCGGAAATTGAACCTTGGATCTCCCGCTTATCATGCGGTTTCTCTAACCATCGGGGCTATATATTTATTTAGATTGACAAACTGAACATTCCTATGCCATATGATTAAAGCTTTACTACTAATTTTAATTAATTAGTAATCAAAATTAAATTACAAGTTTGGTGTTTATTAAATTTTGCAATTGATTTGAAACCAAGGGTTTTTCGTCTTTGTAAATAAAAATTATAATCTCAAATTTAATACAAAAAATTCCTTGAAATTATTAGCTTAATGTTTTTTTATGTAAGTCAGTTCACCGAAGAATTTACTTATTTTTTCTACTGAACTTAAATCTGAAAATATTTTTATAATAAATAAAATATCAGTGAGTTTGTAAAAGAATTTCCCTTCCAGTTTATACAATATTTGTAAGTAAAATTACTTTATTTCTGTGAATGGTGTAATATCTGTTATCTTGATGATTTAAGGATTTCTTAATACGATTTTCCTTAAATTGTTTTAGTGATTTGTTTAACTAGGAAACATGTATTCAAATTTAATGAATTTTTTAAATTAAATTAAATGAAATCTTTCTCCCAAGATACTATTTTCTGTATGAGTGGCAAATATGGGACCAAGTCTCTGTAATGAAAATTTAGTTTTGATTGACTTATCTGTAATCCAGAATTTATTTTAGTTTATTTTTTTCCTCCGCCTTCCGGAGATTAATTTCACAAACACACACAATAAAAAACTTTTCTCTGCTATTTAATTTTAATTTCTCTTCACTTATATTTCCACGCTGATAAATACTGCTTTCATCAAGGAGCTCCGCAGTAAACTTTAAATTTTATTCTTAATATCCTCCTTTCTCGGTCACGATCAGCTACTGTCTCCCTCCCAACAACATTTTCCTCAATTTTTACATATTAAAATTTTAATTCGTAACTCTCGAGAAAGAAAAAAACATACTGTTTACTTTGGTGTCCGCTACTTCACACTTGTAAAAAGAGGACGCCCAGCTATAAATTATGTCAAACTTCCCCTTTTCGACCTTTGGACAACCTTATTTACAATGATAGGTCCCGCAAAATATAGAAAATACGTCACTTTGCCCATAATTTAAAATCCTCACAAATTATCATGGGTTTTCTCAATTTTACCTCATTACAATGGATTTTCATGATCGTACTCTGCAATATTACAATTCAATAAATAATTGCTAGGGAAACGCCGGCACTACCTAAGTTGAGAAAATAAAGGACAGGAAATGTATTTTTCTTCTTAGTAACATTCAATAAGATTTTTAGTAATTTAAGACCTTTATCATCCAAAGTTCAAAAATTTCTCGTTGGTTTCTGTGAAATTTGCATTTGTTGAATCTCTTTATGAACAATTCTTCTGCAATATAATTTCTCTATGTTCTGACTTAACATTATTCAACTTCACGTAACATTATTTTCAGCTAAGCGAATTTATTCAGAGTTTCGTCGTATTTATAGCGGCTGTAAAATCTTGTATCAGGGACATTTACCGCGTGAAGAGGTTTTATTAGAGTAGGAACTGTAATATCAAGTCATCTTAACGTCAGTCAACTTGCTTATCAGATCATTAGTAAAGTTTAGCTCCAATTGTGGTTGAGAATAATTCATTCGTCGAGACATTTCCATTCCAACTCGACGTAGTGACAACATCGTAATTCGTTTCTTCAACCCGGTATAGAAAGACGGTCACGTCTGCGCAACGTAATGTTCGAATTTACAAATAATAATTGGGAAGCAATGCGTATTCGCCACGCCTTGAGTTGTGGCGCTGTGAGACCACGCCGGAGCAATTTTAAATGCAAATAATCGCCAATCAGAGGAGCTGGCGCCTACGATATTGCCCATTGTTCCTTATGGCAGACGATGCCAATTCGATTCCCCTCGACTCCTCGGCCATTTTACTTTCGTCGGTGAAACTCAACCGTTTAAATTGATTTATTCCAACTAGATGGAAATTTTATAAAAATACGAGCAAGTTGAGTTCAGAATGATAACTTTCTATTGAGTCGTATAAATGATTTAATCTGAATGTCCGGGATGAACCTCTGTGTTCAGACTTGACTTCTCCACGGTTTCCCCCCAACCTCCTTTTATTACCGTGCTTCCTAACCTTTTTACCCCTACGAACCATTATGAAAACTATTTTACATCCCTCCCCCGTTTTAAAATGTTACCAAAGAAAACAAGAAATAGCCTTTATTAATCCTAATAAATTGCACAAAAATATATGTTCTCACACTTTCACTGCACTATTTATAAATAATAATCTAAAGATATTCATGTGCAGGTTGGATTTGTTTTGAATTACAAAGACATGTAATCTTAGGTTTAGTTGGAATTAAATCCCATTTCAAGTCATGTTCCACTCTAAGACAGTTTCTGGTCTTTGGTTTTACTGTTATTAAAGTTGCGAAGCCACTCTCACATCTATAAGTGGTAGCAAATGGTATTAACATATTTACAACCCCGCTAAAATAAAACAATGTCATTATTTTCAAATTTCACTTCTCGCACTTCCCTAAATTCTACTTTGCTCGATACATCTGTGAGTTTCAAAATTTCATCGTCAGAGGAAATTATACAATAGTTGGGCTGGAGAGCGCAAGCTACGTGGCGCTGAGCAGTTGATTGATTGAATTAATCATTTTGAAATTTATCATATATTACCAATCTTATTACCTCCACAGACTAGCTGGATTTCCCCCGAGGGTCACCACGCCACATTTAAAAAAACATCCAGTCTCGAAAATTAGTAATCTCCTCAGTTGCATATAATTAAAAAAGTGTTAAAAGGATTTAAATAGAACCTTTTAACAGAAAAAAATAGACTGCTTCCATTATTTCAGATCTGAAACGAGAGGAAACTTAATATACTGCTTCTGACGAAGAACGATAATGCCAGTCTCACGTTATGAACAGTGCTACTGTAATATTATTATCTATTCGTTTTGAAAAATTTCCACAATAATTAAAGGACAGAAGTATAGTGGCAGGTCCTGAGTTCGATTCTAGGTTCGGTTGAGAATTTTCCTTTCTGATCTTCTAAATTCAGTTTCATGCCCTTCGACTGAGCTCCAGTTGGAAGCAACACTTTTGTCTTGGAATTAAAATCATGCACCTTTTATCAAATTACACAATGTCCAATCTTCTGTGATGTCCTAGAACTGTGATCAGTCAATTGTCGGACTAGCTCAGAGGTTACAACAGTTCGGAAAGCTCGGTCCAGTCCACATTTCCATTCTGAGCTTTCGACACTTTGTCAGAATAATTTTTTAAACCATAATTATAAATAAAATACATTATGAATCAAACAATTTTAATCGATCTGTCTAATACATAATGTTTTTTATACCCCGTGCACTTAGTTGTTTTCAGTTAAAATAATTATCAATAAAGGTAATGTGTGTGAAATTTTCTGTTGGAAATATGCACTTTGATACTGTATTTTAAGGCGTCTTATTTTGCTCAATGCAACAGGAATTAAAATCAGAGAAAAAGATTATGTATCTTGTTTGTTTTAGGTGTACAGTAAATGCTAGGGGTTATTTTTGAAGAGGGAAAGTATATTAGTGGTACCGTAAATGATGAATGTTTGATCATCATCTTCTTGTAAGCTCATCGAATAGCACTTATAATAATCCTATCCCAAATTCAGAATTTCTGTAACTTAAAATATGTCCGGCTCGTCGTTATGAGAAACAAAACGTTTATGACGTCATAACGCGTCATTAGGAGTCATGTAAACAAAATTTATACTCTTTCCCTCAGGGTTCAAAATAGTGGTTTTAATTTCAATAATATAATTTAGTGAATTTACAAATGAATAAAGTTTACATATCTTCAAACAATATATTGAACAAAAGTACAATTTTCCACGCCACAATACACAAGTTAACGAATAAACAATTCTTTGATAATTTACGAAGACATAATAATAAAACGGAATATTGGAAAGGAATCATGCTGCAAGGAGAAGAAATAAATACCCTACGCTTTTCCGATGAGATGGCAGTATTAGGGGAATCAGAAGAAGACTTGGAAACCATAACAAATGGCATGAACGTGGTCCTGGAGAAAGAGTTTAATATGAGGATTAATAGAGGGAAAACCTAGTGTAGTATGGGAAACAGTGTAATAACAAAGGGTGTTAGATTGGGAAGGGATATTTTGAAGGAAGTTAAAGAATTCTGCTACTTGGGCAGGGATGGTAGAAGTATAGTAGACATAAAGAGTAAGATAGCACAGGCAAGGAAGTCTTTCGCGAAAAAGAGGTATTAACGTACGGCTAATATAAGCGTGAATGTTAGGAAATTAAAGCAAAAAATGTTCGTATGGAGTTTGGCGTTATTAGGGTGCGAAACGCGGACGGTAGTAGTTGCAGAAAGGAAAAGAATAGAATCATTTGAAATTGTGGTGCTATAGGAAAATGCTGAAAGTCGGATGGGTGGATAGAATCACTAACCAGGAAGTTCTAAGCAGGGGAAGAGCGAAAAATATGGAGGACGCTGACCAAGAGAAGGGATAGATTAATAGGTCAAATTTGAGACATGAGGGTATTGTAAAATTAGCATAAAAAGGAAGTGTGTGGGGTAAGAACAAAATAGGGAGGCCAAGGATGGAATACACTAATAAAATAAGGGAGGATGTGGTAGTAATCAGAAATGAAAAGGCTTGCACAAGATATGTTAGCATGTAGGGTTGCATCTGACCAGTCTTAAGATTGATTACAACAACAACAAAAATACAATCCTACTGCTTATTCGTCTCCAATCGAAATAATTCTCTTTTCGTTCATAATGTTTTCCATTCAGTAATCGAAAAATTCTCATATCTAGCTAACAAGATGATCAAAGATGATCTTTCGTCACGTATTGTTTTTTTTTGTAGCCGCAGGGTACAGTGATATAAAATTTTGATCTAATGTTAACTGAGTAATTTTGTTATTATTAATTAAAGGATTATTGGAGGAGCACGAGAGGTTTCTTGGACAGTTGAGTGTTCGACATGGTATATTAGATAACATAAGTTCAAATGTCTTCCGAGAGTATCAGTTGCTGTCGAAAAGCACGCGTTCGCTATCTGAGTCACGATGTCTGTTTGGTCTGTAGATTGGCCGATAGTCGATGGTGTACTAAAAAGAAATAATCCGGAACAGATCCTCACGGAATCCGTCTTCACGAAAATTATGTAGGCAAAAGTTTTGATCCTTTGTTCGGCGGGGACCTCGTCATCGCGAGTTTAATATGCAAATTCTGTGAGGGGCGGCGATCTGTTAGAGGGCCTGATTAGTCAGAGAGAATTCCTCCGTGGTCAGCTATTTAAAGAAC
Organism: Eucriotettix oculatus; assembly: GCA_034510155.1. NCBI lineage: Eukaryota > Metazoa > Arthropoda > Insecta > Orthoptera > Tetrigidae > Eucriotettix > Eucriotettix oculatus. Next base: position 26,407,430 of record CM067382.1, on the reverse strand, counting down.
TCGCACACAGTACGCCTACGTGCCGTGGAGGCAAAACAACGAGTGAAGAGCGCGGCCGCCCGAAGGCCAGCAGTTGTTACTGCCCACAAAACTGCTGCGGCTCCTCCCACCAATAAGATCGTTATTTAATAAAAAAAATCCCATTTAAACGGAGAAAAAGACGAGTCGGCCGAGGGCTTAAATATTTACGGTTTCCACGCTGTATTGCTGTCTAGTTAGCTCGGTGCGGTGCGGTCTCTCACGCCAAATGAGATTCAGCCGCGTAATTGGTGCTCTGGAATGTCTGCCATTTTGCCGCGACTGCTCGTACTCTGCAGAATCGCGTGTCGCGAACCTAGCTTTTGTTCAGATGTTCCCCTGTGCAGTCTAAACGCAGTGAGCACATCTCGCCCCGAAACTCTTAATTTAGTTGCCTTAGGTTAGAGTAACCGAACCGTATTTTAAGTTAAAGAAATTTAAAACGACAGTACTGTGACAGAAATGTGTCACGCAACGCGTTGGATATACTGTGTGACAAAAGTGATGCGTGCGGCAATATGTGACAAAAAACTTTAGTATCAATGTCGGAATATTTCCGGCTAAAACTAAGATGGACTTCCTTATTATGTCAATGAAACTAAAACCTGTACAAACAATTTTGTTGTTAAAATTATTTGCAACATGTTACTTTGGTGTTGTTGTGGTATTCAGTCCTGTCTGATGCAACCCTCCATGCTAACCTATCGTTAAATTTCCGCAAAACTAACAAATCCCACATTCTCCACAATATGCTTAGCGTATTCCAACATTGGCCTCCTTCTTCTATTATTACCTCACACACTTCCCTCTAATGCTTATTTTACAAGAACGTCACGTCTTAAAACGTGGTCTATTAATCTATCCCCGCTCTTGGTCAACGTCCTCCATTTAGTTCGATCTTCTCCTATTCTGTTTATAACATCTACGTTAATTACTCTATCCGTCCATCCATCCATCTGACTTTCATCATTCTCCTATAGCAATAAATTTCAAAGTTTTCCATTATTTTTCCTATCGTCCACGTTTTGCACCCATATAACGCAACATTTTATATGAACATTTTAAATAATGGTTTCTTAATAGTCATACTTATATAAGCCGTAAGCAAATTCCTATTTATTGCAAGCCTTCCTTGCCCTTGTTTTCCTACTCTTTATGTCTACTAAACGTCTACAATCCTTAGTTATTATGCTGGAAAAATATCATAATTCCTTAACTTCCTTCAAAATATCCCTTCCCAATATAGCATCCTTTGTTATTCTACTATTTCCCATACTACACTCCATTACCTTGGTTTTCCCTCTATTAATCCTCATGTTGTACTCTTCCTCCAGGAACACTTTCAAGACATTTATTATGAGTTCCAAGTAATCTTGACTCCCCTAATACTACAATATCTTCAGCAAACCTTAGGGTTTTTATTTCTTCTGCTTGCAGTTTGGTTCTTTTTCATAACGTCTACAGGTAGATAATTTTTATTTTATTGTTTCACTCCTTCCAATGATTCTGCCCTCGTAATAGATTCGAGTGGGGCAATCCTTGTGATTGTCTAACTATTACACATCGTAATGAAATGTACTAAACTTCTACCATCCCTAGTTATTATACTGGAAAAATATCATAATTCCTTAACTTCCTTCAAAATATCCCTTCCCAATCTAACACCCTTTGTTATTCCACTGTTTCCCATACTACACTTCATTACTTTGGGTTTCCTTCTGTTAATACATATTAAACTCTTTCTCCGTGACCACATTCATGCCATTTATTATGGTTTCCAAGTCTTCTTCTGACTCCCTTAACATAACAATATCATCGGCAAACCTTAGAGTTTTTATTTCTTCTTCTTGAAATATGACTCATTTTCCGTATTGTTTTAACATTCTTCAACCCCTGCTCTATATATGTCATTCCTGCATGGTCAATACTTTGCGGGTGAACAAACATTTCTTTTGAACATGATTTATGGTCTGTTTAAAAAATTTAAGTTTCCATGAATGTATACGTTAAGTAAAGTTTGGTCATCCACCTTCCATGTAGTCTGTTGAATTATGTTATTAATGTATTTGACTTTAGTGAATTAGATGAATAACACAGAGTTAGAGTCAGGAATAAAGTTTTAATAAAAAGATTTGTAACATATTACGACATTTAGTTCATAATTATAAAATCATCTTATTTCTACCGACTAGGAATTGATGATTTTCTCTACTGCTTTGGGAAATGTGTTTTAGCACAGATTAATTTTATGTGATTTAGTGCAAGTAATAATTATTTTACTCAGCGAAAAAGTCTTCGTCAAATTCTTCAAAGACCCAGTAGAGTCTGCCTGAGTGCAAGCGACAACAGGCTTTCGTGCGTCCTGCTGGTGTGTAAATGTTGTATAACTTTCAGGATACCTCACTTCCGAGTTTCGAATATTGTCCTCTTGAAAACAGAGGCCAGGAATGCGATGTCGTCGCCGCAGATCTGGCGTTATCGGTGTCTTACACGCGGGAGCAGCATGTGCTATCCGAGGTCGCATCTTCCAGCACCTGGCCAGCCAGGTACGGACAGGACACGCCATTAATTTCACTACAGCAGGGTCTATACGAACGCTAAATATCCTCGACCCTTTATAAACGATCTTAAGCTGAATTCTTAGTCGTTAAACCTAAGGAAAACTTGAGAAATGCACTCAATGTACGATCCCCGTAAAAATTGAGGATGGTTCAGAAAATTAAATTATTTGTAAATAAAAAAGAAATAATAATTTAAAGCGGAATCATGCTACAAATAAGGTAACGATAAATGGAAGATCTTGACTGTTTTCTTTTTAAATGGCAGTCAACACACCACAATGGTGGATGAGAATACACAAAAATAATTTTTATAAAATATATTAACAATTTAGTTTTCTTTATTTGTATTTCTTGCTACATAGGGCAAACAGAAAATTATTAAAAAACTCGAATATCATATTATGTCACCTCCAAACATATTATCAATTAACTTTCGTCACCTGGAAGTTACCGACGGTTTATTGACGTCACGACGCCACCAGTTGAACACTTATAACATATCAATTTCAAAAGGTCCTTTGATTAGAAAATTGCTAGGATTTTAGATCTTTTGACAATTATTTTTGCCAAGCTCGCTACCACGGTCTAACAAGGTACACTGAATGGAAAAATTGTGACCTCCCGCTCAATACAATGTTGGGCCAATGTTGCTCTTAATATTTCTTGAATTCTTCTGGGAATGGATCCTATGAGATTTTGGTACGTGGTAGGAGGAATTTGAGACCGTATCTGATGAACTACACTTTCCAATCACTCAAGATTTGATGGTTCTGGATCCAGCTGCCTGATGGCTCGTTCGATCTCATCCCACAAATTTTCAATTGGATTGAGATCTGGTGGTTGTGCAGGACAACGAAGCAAGGTAAAGTTTCCGTCATGCTCTTCGAACAATACCAGATTTGTGACAAGAGGCATTGTTCTGCTGGGAACATCCATTCCTGGCAAGGTACACCATGATGTACTTGATCTGCGATAATATTTAAATAACCTTGATTCACAAGAATCAAAGGACCATGCCAAGAAAACATCGTCAAATCCATAATATTGCCGCTACCAGCTTGAAGTTTCTTGTCATTGGAGTTGGGCTCCATGCTTTCTTGTTTTATCACTGCGCGATCTGCATGGATCATCTGAATTCGCGATTCATAAGACCACATGATCCTTGAACCGATAATTGTCGATTGTTTTAGGAGTAATTTTTAATGTTTCATTATTGATAAGAGGTTAATATTAAGACTGAAAGGTATGTAGTAATTTATTTTCCTTTGATTGTCATTTCTACTACATAACAAAAAAATATCTTTGAAAAACTTGTATCAAGTAATATACTCGTATTTTGAATATCAGATTCTTCATTGATAATCAACTTGCCGTCTCCTCAGATATTATAAAATACAAAAGTCCTCTCTTTGGTCAAATATAACACTTTGGATTTTGACACTATTAAATACATGAATTTATTACAACACAGAGATCAATGAAACCAAAAGGATTCTAGACTGAAATTAAGGAGAATGAAGATTGGAAGGTTTGGAGTTGAAATCCCTCAGTGGAAATGCAGTTCCTGCATCTGAAACCGGTGTCTTATACTCATGGTTGTTTGTAATAATTAGATAGTTTAATATTTTATCTGTTGGATATTTGAAGTATAAAAATTAGCTAATTGGATGAGAAATTTACATCAAGAAATGAATCACAATTTTCCTATCATTCTTGTGGGTTACATCAGGTGTTAACTGTTGGAGTTCCAAGTTACCAAGAATGGTGAATCTTTTTCCTATTTTCAATTCACGAAGTGTTGTAATTGAGCGTTTCTTAAAAACAATCCTTGGTTTATATAACTCACTAATTGCTGTTTGAGTTTATAAAATTTCCATTATTTTAATAGATGAAACGAAAATGAATGCTGTTGTTGTGGTATTCAGTCCTTGGACTGGTCTGATGCAATCCTCCATGCAATCCTATCTTGCGCAAGTCTTTTCATTTCTCCTCAACTACCCCACATCCTCCCTAAACAACATTGAATGGAAAGAACCAATTATGTCTAAAAAAATTTTACAACAAAAATATATGGACGTTTCATCATCATCTAAAAATTAAACTAAACATATCTAAACAAATGTTGACTAAAGTATTTATTTTGTATAAAATGCTTTTAACTTATCTTTTTCATTCATTGACAAATCTATTCATATCAGCTCTATATTGATGTTATAGAAATACATTTTGTGTAATTTTCCAAAGGCTTGCTCGGTCAGAAATTCCCGAAAGATATTATGTATATATTTTATTTGAGGTTTGTAAATTTATAATCCTGATTACTTTTTTCTGAGGACGAAACGCCGTTATTATTTCTATGATATTAGTTTTTTTCTCATTTTGTCTGTTTTAAATAATTAATTATTATATTGAAATCTGATAAATGTAACTATTTTTGTTAAACTTATTCATTCTATTTAAGAAATTAATCCGTATGTTAGCAGTTTCATTTATCGAAGAATATATATTCATCTATTATTAATATATATTGCGCTTCGTTTTTTGTCGCTATGTCATTGTAGGTAACTTAATGAGGGACGAAAATTTATTTTTATCGTAGAATACAAAACAGTTTTTGTAAATTCCCTAACTGGCATAATTGACCATTAAAATTAGTTTACTGATTCGATTGTATTTAATTATTGACTCACATGCTCATTTTACGATTTAGTGTTGTAAGAGTAACAATGAAAGTAATCCGCATTTAATGTATGTCAGTTACCATAATTAAAAAGTTTGTTTGTAAGTAGGCGTCTCTGGTATCAACAGACTCGGGAGTTGGGAACTCCAAAACGACCAGAACTAAATGTTATTGCAAGTCAGTTTATGCACCATACGAATATATAACTAATGCTCAACCTGTCTCATGAATTATTAACAAGGCATTGTTATGTTGTTGCTCTACATGCCCGTAATATGCACCCGAGTAAACTTTTTATGCGGCACTAATTTATACTTTCGGAAAGCGAGTGTATCAAAGTGTTATCAGGGCAACGCTGGAGCTCCGAGTTCGAAACTTGGCAAAGCGGTATATTTTCATAGCGACAGTGTGATAACCTCTGGCCGCAAATACGATTCGTCTACAAGGTTTCTGAGAAAAGGGATAAAAATATAAACAGCAAATAAAAAATGATACATGCAGATTTTTTTATTATTCATAGAAATTTAAACGCGTGGGAAAGTTGAAACCGAATGTGGTACACATGTTAATAGAAAAGTCATATATAATATTTTAATGAATAAATTAAGAAAATTGATTTCTGACATAACGCTCATTAGAAATTAGAGAACAACATAGTAAGAGGCCAATAGCTTGTCATCGATAATTAATTAACCAAGATTGACATTTAAATTTAAACTTAGGATAAGAATTTACATCTCTCTGGGTGCTAATTTCACATTAATTTGTGGGTCATATGGTTTCAAGACCGGTAGTTTTCAGCAACAAACCCTTTCATGGTGTGGTGTGCGTTTGCATCCACATCTAAAACAAAGACAATGATCCTGATTATAATGTTTGAAGTGTTTTATGTGTATATATGTATGTATCGTAAGCAGCGGGCCAGGCTGCTTACCAAGCCATCGGCATATCAGTAATGAAACCGATTAAACAATTTAACATCCAATTATGATGAAACATGACGGGAAACGGGAATCTGGTACCATTACTAGCAATGGCTCAAATAGTTTGAAGAGAAGATTAACAGACCATAAAATCGATACAAAGGCTGGCTATCTGCCTGAGTTTGACAACACATCGAGGGCAACGTGCACGTGATCACCATGGGAACAATGAAAAAGGTATTCCTTGTGACAATAAGTAGAAAAGAATAGGATATGGAGAGGGTCAGTGTAAAATTGCCGGAGTCTTAGCACCTGACGTTCGGAGGAAAACAGACCAATAGGCTCTGATAGATACCATTGTTCACGCCCTAAGATTCCGAGACACTTTTGACTGGAAGGTTCACTGCCTGAACGGTTCACCTGCATCGCCGCGTAAGGGCTTGACAAAGTCACCATAAAATACCACTTTGCGGCAAGGACACACCTTCAACCCCCGCCAGAGAGTCATACGTATTTTGGACATTCATACATTTTCGGACATACATTCATTTTTACATTAATTTCTTTGTTCTCATATCAAATCTGCAGCATTGCCTGTTTCGTACAAGTGCTTCAAGACTTGTAGTCTTGAAATTGGAGCCATACTTGTCTGACTTGACGGACACAATTTTTTCTTGAATTAGGAACGGATGCCATGTATTTAAACCAGTAAAAGTCCTGTCTCGTTGTCCGAGGAAGGGTGTAGCGTTGACCACGCACATACAAAAAGTACGCCGCAGGCCTTCAAACCTTTTCTCGTGTACTTTTAATGTATTACAAACTGAATAAGAACTTTGTAATTTGTGGTAAATTTATTTTATTTAATTACTGCTTAAAATAGGCGTTAATGATTCACTATCATTTTTTATTTTATATGTATATATTAGTAGTTTGCTGTAAATAAATTGCGATTTACTTGCAAGACGCCTGTTTTTGACTTAATTCATTAAGCTGGTTGATGGATCTAGGGGATAATCACTCAATGTATATAATTACTTTTTATCAACCTGGTGGTATATGTATTTATGCTGATAATGAAAATTTGAGGGTACGTCTGGTGGGATATGTGGTCTGGAGGCTTCCCACGTAAGAGTTCAGTCTGACAGCCGTTTCAGTTACTAACAATTCTCAAGGGATTGTTAATCGTCAAGGTAGAAAATAAATGTTGCTTACGACGTCGTCGACTTGTTACGAAAATATGGTCTTAAATACGTGTAACTCGTTGGACACGAGCTGACCATTTGGAAACATTTTATGCTCCTCAGTGGGATTTGTAATTGAGTTTTATCAGATGATCTGGAGTTCGTTCTGATTCCTACGCAAGGTGAGGTGCAGCAAGTCATAATCTGAAGAAGAAGATGCTGCGGGCGCGATAAGGGCAGCCGTGGTCGTATTTGTAGGGAAAATGCACATATCCGTGCGGAGGAGGCAGATGGTGCGATACCGGGCGCCCGGGGTGATTGAGACGGCGGGGGCGGAGGCGGCGGTGGGGGTGGGGAAGAGGGCGCTATCTGATGGCCGCTGGTAGCAGCTAATCTGATGACAGAGGACCACCCACGCCCACGGCGCCCGGCCAAATCAGGCCGCGAATTATGCTCTGGTCGGCCAACATTCATTTAGCTTTGTCAATGGCGAGAAGCGGAATGCAAATCGTAGGTTAGAGTGAGGCCAACGGGAGCCGTGAAGACGAAGCCAGAGAAGGAATCAGAGAGGGCTAATATAAAGATGGTTAATTTACGATTGGAATCAATTAGGGCGAGTGCTTAGTATCAGAAAGTAAGAACAAATTCACACTTGTCACGCTAGTATAACTCAAGAAACCTTACTCATGGAACGGATGTGCTGGTCGTGATGTTGTCGTCCTTGGTGACATTATGTTATATATTTCTTAGCTTAAAGAAATAAAGTGCGCCATTACAGGAAAGTAAAAATGTTAGAGGAATCAATGCCATGCTAACTTATAATTAATTAGTCTAATAAAATATAACATTAAATGATTTACAAACTCAAAGAATCACCGCGATCGCGATGCTACCGGCCTCTTATCGTAGCTATTGAGTAGTTGTGGGTACCACGGACGTACATTTTATCAAGAGAATGCTATAAATAAATAAACTAGCCATAAGTCCAAAAAATTAATAATTCACAAAGAGGATTTCAGTACGTGTAACAAGTCGGACACGAACTGAGCAATTGGACACATTTTATAGTCCGCAGTGAGATAGTCCGCGTCACAATAAATTACTAGTAATGTAATTAGTTCATCGATTTATAAATGTACCTAAAGAAGCCATCAAGTTGTTTTCATCCTAAATAAATACTAATTAAATTTATTAACTGACTTATTTTGCATATTTTTATTTATCAGTTCACTAATAAATTAATGAAATTAAACAATTTCTGGTAAAATAGATATTAATAGAAGATTTTGGCATTGTATATAAATTAACCGTAATATTCCAGTAACTTATGTTTTAATAACTTAGTTCTTAGATTTTATTATAACATTAATGTACACCCATAAGTCTCAAATTAGGGTCAAAATGCTGTGACAGTATATTAATTACTGTGTCAACTATACAAGTTTATTCTGACTCATGGCCAGTTCATTGATTATAATATTAGCGTATGTCAGATAATTATAATTCGTAAGGTAAAATTTTCGTAACGTGTGATCCGTAACATGAGATGTAAACTGCGTTCCTGAGATGAAAAGTAATTTCCTACCCCCATTTTACCAAACACGGTCCTACACTAAAGACATACAATTTGCAATTATGCCCAACGTAGCCTGTTAAACGAGATAATTAAATTGCAGTTTAGCGTGCAGAAATTTAAGTAATTATTCGTTTTAATTAATTAATTACAATGCAAAGTATTTTTTATAAGTCTCAGTGCAAATACACCAGAATTGCAATTTTGGTGCCCGAGACGGAATTTTCTGTAACTAAACGTTGTTTATTTGGAGCGACATTCCGAGAAAAACAATTATAAGTTTCATTATTTAAATAAAGTTCTGTTTTATGCTTACTACTCTTAAGGAATGATATATATATATATATATATATATATAAACTGCATTGCAGATTGCTTATATAAAAATCAGGGCCGCACGCACCCAATTATGTTTTTCGTTGATATGTATACATATCTATACATTATTTCAAGGTCATCGAACCGAAGAGATGGTTTAAGTATCTTCTCCTTGTAAATATATTTGACTACTTCAGTGTATTTTTTCTTTTTGTGCCGCATATAAATCTAAACACGTGGAGCAATTTCAACCAAATTTTGTACGTCTGTTCCTTGTGAGGAAGCAAGGGCTGTAGCGGCAAGACACTACTACCACCACCCCTGGGAACGGGGGTGAAAGATACGTAAATATAAAACGGTAGATATTTGCATACTAATAATTTTTTTACGCACTTAGTGAGGTGTATTGCACAGTTTTGAGACTTTTACTGTGCTTATTTAGGGTACCAGTAGATTGCCTGGCTCGATTAAGATACTAAACATTGCGGTGCTTATAATAAAATTCAGCTCTCTAGAGTAGGGGGCGTGTAAAGGTAAATTTTCTAAAATGTGACGCTCTCGCCAATCGTTTAATCAAGTGTTGACAAATAGATACTGTAGCGGGCTACGATCAATAAATTCCCGGGTATCGCCGGGCACCGTGATGGTATATTATTATTAATACTCATTTTTCTATGTTTTACTTGTACACCTGAAGACGTACCAAAAAGGAACGAAACGTTGTATTAAATTGTTTTTGGTGTGACCGTTTTACTTATTCAATTCAATGCTTACGGTAACAAACATTTTAAATTGCTCATCTCAGTCGCTGTCTGATTATAAGGTCAATCATGATGAGGTTCGAATGATAGCAGGCAGTCATTGGAACTCTCCAGCTTGATGTGGGACACACAGTAGTGGCTCTCCTCAAACTTCAACGTCAGTAGTGTTTAGCAATTATCCGCGCCTGCAGCTGATTACATCTCTAATAAGGCTTCGTACCGACGCTGAACTCTGCTTAACAAGACCGAACTCGGCCTGAATGATCAGCTAATAAAACGAGAAGATAGCGATTCCATTGGTAATGTTGATCCGTTGGCAGTTTTAGACACGAAGAGGTGGCACGTAGTAGAAATTCCAGTCGTTTCCAGCAGCCGATAACTTGTTATAAGATGCACGCGTCGAGCGCTAGATGATCATTCCCGATTGGCGGCGTCCGACGTTGAGATGCTGTTGTGACAGCGGAGATGGCAGATACTTGCCGGTAGCCCATGTATCTCCGTCCTCTACAATACTGTCGTGTCATCCTTGCAAGGCGGAAAACTATGGCAATCAATCAAATGTATCTCTCAGCGAATTCATCTTTATCACCCCAAAATTTCACAGCTGAGATTAGCTGCTATACAAATTATTCAGGAGATGTCTTTATATTTCTATGTAGAATCTTCTGAAACGTATAGGCTCTTTGTTGTTTTTTTCCACGAAGAATTACCTATTCATTATTTCGGAAAGTTTCAACATTTCACGGCATATTCATCTTAAAACTCCTTTGTGACTTGAGAATATTCATTCATAATGAAGCTCTTTGCTTAATATTATATTATTTAAAGTCGCATTAACTTCTATGCTCAGTAAGTGAAGTTGAATTTACCATCCTTCAAGTCTTTTCTTTTGTCAATCAAGTTTATATTCACGATTCAACTAATATATTTCAGTTTTAAACGAGTTTCGGTGCAAAATATTTTTGTTATTGAATTTAAAATCACGACCAGTTTCTTTCATCGACAATGCAGTGTTCGTACTTTTATTTTGTCTTCATTATTTAATTTGGTAAGTAAATTAAAGACACGGTCTGCAGGACTCAGGGTGAAATCATATCACGAATTTCGTACTTTCGTAATATTTTTGTATGGGAGGCCATGACATAGACAAAAATATTCAGTATAATTAGTAACATGAAAAGTTACGATGAACAATGCAGGCCAGCTTGCGAGTTGCAATTGTTGAGGAACTGACGCAACCTGGGCCAACAATGTGGTCTGGCGAGACTTGAGAGTCGTCATGGGGTGATTGGAGAAGCAGGTTGTGTCGGCGGGACGACGAGAGAATGACCACACCTTGCAGATATAATTTTTTCTCATGCTCTAATTGGAATTAAAACTATTAAAATCTATTTTTGGTGTTTTTATGAAAAATACCTGGCGTCCTAAAGGAATAAGAAATCTTCGAATACGGAGGAACGACGGATCGGCTACAAATTATTTCTTGAGTGGAATCAAACCCAGGATCTTCTTTTACGGAATATACATGGAGAAAACATTTGATCTTTAATAATGTTCTCTTCGGTCTCAAAACCTGTTAGTAATTCGAATTTTTATTTTGTTCGTCATAATTTCTTCGCCTGGTACTATTTCAGAATTACATCCCATTGCTTCATATTAAATCTGACTGTTCAATAAACGTGTGAATATCAGGTATGAGTGAATCTTGATGTTTTATGATCCAGTGCTAATTTTTTTCGTATTTTTATATTGTTCTTGCTAGTTGTTCGTAGTTAATAGTTACGCTCATAGATGGCAGGTAAATGCTATTTACTACTACTTGTTTTGGCGAGTTTTATTTGACCCCGCGAAGCTGGTGGCACGGCATGCACAGTTGTAAGCATTGACTCGTAATTATTTCTGAGATACTTTCTAGTTACTTATTATTATATAGTATGTAAACAGAGTAGAGTAAAAATTATTTTATGAATTTTTGGCTGAAGCGTTCATAGACGTCATGGTATTAGTTTGAGCTGTGGACCTCGAAACGCTATAAAGACTTTTTTATTATTGTAAAACAGCCGTGTGATGAAAAAGGTTTTGAATTTTGAAACGATAATATTGTAGATATTTTTTGAATTTGGGATATGGTCCAACGATTTGCGAATATTACAATTTTGCGTGCTTAAGTGCCTCGTGATTTTCCGTTTCATGACAGCTTTAATTTCACAAATATTTATGTCTAATTTAATAATAACAACAATAATGTCATATCTCGTAGATTTTGTAGTGTTTTCATCGTCCAGCGACGTAATTTGGTCAATGAGTAATTTTTTTAAATTTATCTTAGTAGTAGTGCTGTAATGTAATGTAATTAATATTAGATGCCATCATTTGATTTAAATCTCATATTATGATACAGGATAAACCTACACAGTTGAATAGTCTAAGCTGACTATTATACCGCTTATTGTATTTCAGATTCATAATTCAGATTTTCCGACAAATTCTAAGAGGCTAAGGAGGAATAAAGTTATTTTATTTCTAAATTTACTTGGTTATTTAGTTGATTGTTTAATAATTTGTGGCAGCTCGTTTAAAATAGAAGTACGTGAAGATTGTGTCTCATTCTACGCAATTTCATGTTGAATTACATTTCAGTACCACTTACGCTTGTTTCTTGTGGTGAAGTGATGAATAACAGAGTGGCTATTTTGTAATCACAATATAACAAAATGTGTGAGAAAATTCAATTTTATTTAAAGAGACTTTTATTTTACGCGACTTACTGTTCGGGAAAACGTTCTCGAGCGTCAATGATTTTCTAAATTCCACCAGTTGTCAGTGCCATTCAATTTACTTTTTGGAACAACTGTATTAATCATTTAAACGTTGAAAAATTCTTAATTAATTTCGTTTGGACTTTCATTATTTAATGACCCTTTCTCCATAAATTAAAAAATCTTTTAGAAAAAAATAATTTTTCCAGCGACCTTGAGAGAAGCAAATATCCTCCCTGTACCTAACGAGTTCCAGTTAAAGTTGCCTAAAATGGTAAGGATTATATCTGGTAACTTAACATAAAATAAATCCCGAAACTCTAAGAGTGCAAGAAACTCGGGACCTCCACCCGCCCTTGCAGGTGTTAGGGATACTTTACCCACGCCGTGTTTACTCCTGGATAGAAGTAACATGTATACAAGTATTATTAAGAAATGCTCCTCGCGTTTAAAATTATGAACGGAACATTGAACTAAAACTTAACCTGCATGTTCTATGTCAGAACAGCGCCGTCCATACATCCGGATTCGACACCAGTCCCGATTGTTTTATTTTTATTTTAGGTAACTCCTCCCCCACAACACTCCAAAGCTGAATGAAGTTGAAATTATACACAACGTCGGGAGAAAGTAATTTTTTTATTAATTTATAAAAACTATTATCTTTACAGATTTCAGTTCTGCTAATTTCGAAACAGTATGTACAATATGAAAAAAAACAAAAAAACTTGAAAATAAAATATTGTATATAATTTACATGGTTACATGAGGGTAGGTTAATCCATTTGATTAACCTACTTTAGCCGAACAGGTTTCGTTTAATTGTATCTGAGGGGCATACGACGTGGGTGTGTGAGGAGTCACAAGCAGTGAACTGATTTTTGGAGGATTAATGAGGATGTGGTCTGCGGGCATGATGGTAAAGTGGGTTAGGATGTGCCTGAATAATCAGGGGGAAGGATGAGATCAATTGGAAGCTTCCTTTTGAGGCGACGGGAGCGTGGAGGTGGAGGAGGATTGCTATGAAATTGGGTGGTTGAGTGCGCTTTTGATTAGGTTTGTTATGGATTTGGAGATTACTGAGTTTACATTGGGAATTTTGATGTTATGGTGGATGACGGAATTTCTTAGGTACCAGGGAGAGTTTGTAATGGTGCGTAGTATTATGTTTTGTTTGGTTTGAATTTTGGTTGAATGGGTTTTGGCTGTTGTTCCCCATATGGAGGAGGCATAGGACCAGGTGGGTTGTATTATGGAGAGGTATATGAGGCGTTTTGTGCTGGTGGAGACAGGGGATTTTCTGTTTAGGAGGGGATATAGAGTTCTGAATTTTTGGTTTATTTTGGAGAGGAGAAAATTAATGTGAGGTTTCCAGGATAGTTTTGAGTCAAACATGATTCCGATGTTGGTAGTTTTCGTTTTTGTAGGGATTAATGAATTGTTTAGATAGAGGTGAATTTGGGGAGGTGGGTTTTTTGTTAGAGTGAATGGGATGGTTATTGATTTGGTGGGGTTGATACTGATTCGCCATTGTTTGGACCATTGTTCTAGGTTATTGAGCGCTGATTGGAGTGGTAGAAAGTATTTGAATCTGATTAACCCCAAAAATTTTGTATGAAAATATCGGGCGTTTTTGTAGGTTTTAAAATTTCCACTTGCGTTCACCTCGGACTTTAGGGAGTTGTAGGCGAGTCTTACACCCATAGTGTTTGTTTCTGGGTCGTAAGATACGTGCGAAAAGTTTGGTAGGAATTTCTCCACGTGTTTAAATCTGCATAAATAATAACAAGCAAGCTTATTTCCATTTTTATTATATAGACGTGACGTCATTTCTTTCCTCGCCGATTGGAAATTTAAAGAGCGATTATTCCTTGGAAATGTGAGATTATTTGGCCTTAAGCATAGTTTTGCATCACTGTTGGACATTACCGAATCAAAATGGTTAGAAATTTGACTCTTACGACTTCGTTTTTCTTTTAAATGCCCCTTTAATTGTGTCACATTTCACCAGTTATGGAATTGAATTCATCGAATATTCCAAATTCCACGTTTTGGCTGTGTTTATCAGGAAAAAGCTTTCTCTTTTCATGCATTAGGATACAGAGGATGAGGTGTAGAGTACACCAAAACGTTTCCTATGCTAATTTTTAATGTATGATGTGAATTGGACAACGGCAATACGACCTGGGCTAAATGTTATTGCTGGTCTGTTTATACACCTTTTGGCTGGAAAATATAACTAATGCTCCGAACCTGTTTCATGAATTATTAACCAGTCATTGTTTTGCCGTAGCAGTACATTGGTTGTAAAATGTTAGCTTGGAGACGCTTATGTGTTATTAATTTTTGCAAACACGTGTAGCGTAGTGTCTTGTGTTTGAATCGCAAAATAGTTGGCGGTTTAATACGACAACCTGCAGATGTAAATCTGTGACTCCGATGACATTCCTAAATATGAGAAGTAAAAACGTAACTGAAAGACATCCTATTTTAATACTAGTTAAAGGACTTTTCACTTTAGTCAGGGAATTTCAGAGTGATTAATAGCGAGTATTTCCTATTTTCAGTATTCCGTCAGGCTGGAATCGATTCAATAACATCACATTGACAAAAAAATAAAAGAACAATTAAATCTCAGCGCAAGTAAAACGTCGTAATACATCATCACTTAGAAGAAGGAATTAAACTATTGAATGAAAGTATATATAACTGATGAGGTCTGCAGACGTGCAGAAGCAACGCTGAGATGTTATTGTTTGTTATAATTATTATAATAAATATATTATTTTTACGTTTGTTATTTTAATTTGGAATGCAGGTTTGCGGGTAACTGTTGCATCAGTGAATAATTTTTTTTTAAATTTTTTTTTCTATGTGTGTGTGCAATGAAGATATGAATATATGTCATATTGGCCGATAGCGTCCAAATAAAAGAAATTGTTTAAAAGTAGCAGTGACTTGTAAAGTTTCTTACTTAAAAATGTGTAAACAAGCTTTGACAAAACGGCCTAATTTTATATTTATTAGTAATACAGATTCTATGGACTGCGAAAAGTTTGTTATCAGCTATGTAAAAGAACTTTGTGAACAATTTAGTGACGATGAATGGATATCGATAGAACGAAACATTTTAGAGGGAAAAGCCAGAAACTGTAAAAAATTTTATAATAGGCCTTTGTATTTCAAGTCCGAGGTTAATTTTTAAGAGATTTACGGACTACAAATATTATCTTTTAGACCCGTATGTTATTTAAGTTTTGACCTACTAATTTTATCAAACGTGCTTACTCTCTAACCTTAGTTTATCGAAACGTAAAGAAATTAATTAAAAAAACATTCAATGTTTCTAGTTCTTAAGAAATGCTTTACTTGCTCCAGCTGCAATGAATATTCCGCACTTCATACAATTTTTTTGGTTACATGGCAAAAGACTAGAGTGTTTGAGGCATGTAAGTAAAATAACTATGGAATAGTAAAATACGGAATTTCGCGGTACAAAATCAAGGGCAGTCGGCTTGAGAGAAATTGAAGAAGGTTGCAGACAGGGTAATGAAATCGGGCTGGGTTCTCTAAAATCGTTGAGGTTACTAGACACCTGGCTGTGGTGAGACATGGTGTTTTTCCCAAAATATAGGTGAGGTGGGGTGAATGACTCCTCCCAAAGGGTAAGGGTAACTGCTTTTGATTGGAAATTGAATAATGGATTGGGGAAATTTTGTTAAAAACGAAGGAAAATTGATTTTCAAGATTAAGAAGCTGGAAATTAAGAGATTGGAGGTTTGAAATTGGTGACGAACATTTGGATAATGATGCATGGTTCGTGAATGAGAGAAGAGAAAGGTAACCAAGTGCAGGACGAAAGACTGTTTTGATCTGTGATGTGGTATTAAATTGGTTGATTCAGGGCGGAATGCTTGATCTTGTCCCTGGTAGAATATAAAACGTGTTTATTGTCCAACGAGGAAGTTTAAAGGAGTTGCTTGGGACCGGCGCGACATCACATTATATGTATATTGTAAATTAAAAAATGTTAATTTAATTCATTTCTATATCTTCATATAATATGTTCTATTTTAAAACAATATATCCTTTTTTATAACAAGTATAGTACATTATCGCTCTCTCGCGGGGGTGAATCGTGTCATGGGCTTGGATGTTTGTGATCGTCATGGTCAGGAAGACTGGGATTAAAACTGCTGGAGAATCAATATGCTGACCACGTGTCATTGCAAATTAGGAATGTGTCATGTAAGATGGGAGTCCGTATTCGACCTGGTAGGCCAAGGCCCTCAATGGCTGTAGAGCCAAGAAACAA
This sequence comes from Eucriotettix oculatus, assembly GCA_034510155.1. Classification (NCBI taxonomy): domain Eukaryota; kingdom Metazoa; phylum Arthropoda; class Insecta; order Orthoptera; family Tetrigidae; genus Eucriotettix; species Eucriotettix oculatus. Next base: position 26,390,341 of record CM067382.1, on the reverse strand, counting down.
GATAGTAAATTATACTTTTGAGACATTCGGATTATAATTTGTACATTGTTACCCCTTGCATTTTATCTTAATCCTGAATTCCGAGTTATGTCATAAGCGAGCATGTACAGATGACTTTTGGATGGACAAAACTTGGCAACGGGGAGAATAGGAATTCTCCTTGACGAATATACTATTCCCATAAAGTGTGGTGTCGTGTTTTCCCCCCGTCTGGTAGTGGTTATTGCTGCTGGGAGCTGCATGAGCGGAGCATCGGGATTGATGGTAATGTGCCCAGCCGTGGCGGAGATCATAACATTCCCGGCCGTACATCTGTCGAGACTGACGACGCAACGGTGGAGATTAATTGCGTCCAGGACTGCGCTGTTATCGCGGGGGCGGCATCTACTTCCCACGGCCCCCGACTGCCTCCAAGAAGACGTCTCTTCATTCCCGCACTCGTCACGTACGAGCTGCAATTCGCACGGTCTGCACGGTTCTGGTTACCCCTGCCATACATTACCAGCGACTACAGCACCTGTCTTCAAAGAAATACACCGAACATATATTTCTATATAAGCTCAATGCTGCTTTATTTCTTAATTATCTAGGCACCCGGTGTTAGCTAAGAAAAGGAATACGTCCAACACTTAAAAATAAACTTAAACAGGAATTATGTCTCACAAGTACCAGTATTGTATTTTATCGTGATTTAAAATGTATTTATGGAATTTCTCCAACACCCACAGATTTTTAAAATTCCATTTCAATTTTTTAAAATAAATGTTTTTGTCTATTGCACTCTGGAACAAAAATGATTTTTTTTGTCTCAGAAAGAAAAATATGTGAATTAAAATATGATGTCAACTTTTCCCAATAACACAAGGTTTCCGAAATACTGGCATTTAAAATATCATACACTGTACTATTTTTTTCATTTTTCACTACACAATATTCTATCATTCTGACGTATAAACAGGAAATGACGATTTTCTGCTACAATTCGCCTGTGGAGTGTCTCTGTTGATGGTCAAACGATAAACGGCCAGCATATTAGGATTCAAAATAGCTACGCGCAGTACTTTTTGGGAAATGGAAAGGCGGAAAATTACCGTAATATCTTCAATTATCTTATTAAGATTTGGTAGTTGTGTGTCCAGAAAAGTACACTTTCTGTATTCGTACCTAGATTTAGTGAGCGCTGATCACTGCGAACAGGTTTCACCATGAGATTTCAGGTAAGAAAAGAGGTATCAAGGAAAATGAAATCCTAATATAGAACCCGATTATTGTTGGACCATCAATACGGATGTTTCAGAGGCGAAATATAGCAGAAAATAGTCATTTCTTACTTTCTAGGTGAGTCAGATTGCTGGAATATTTTGTGTGAAGTGTTCAGAAATGTTTTATCAATGCTTGTCTCTCGGAAACCTTGCGTGATGGGGAAAATCCGATTTCATATTTAAATTAAGGAGAAAATGTGCTACGAGAATTATATATTTAACTTTCTGCGACAAAATAAATTTGGTTTGATCCCATAGTTAACAGACGTTAATTAAACAATTATTTTACCAACCATTAGTCAACGTTTCCGTACATATTTGAAATCTTATCAGTTTTTTTTCAACACCGGTTTAGCTGGCATCAATATTATCTTTTTTTTGCACTATAAACACCTTGCAAAAAGAAATGAGTATTGAAGACTGGAGAAATCATCGATAATATAAATTGAGGGGTGGGGGGAAATACCCAGTATAAGACTATCCCAGAGACCTGAAAAAATGTTAAGGTTACCTATTGGTATTAGCTCTACCGGTTCAGTTCTTCAAATCCTCATTACTGTCGATCAAACTTGGTTTTATTTTATTATATTCTATACATATCGATTCTACACACAATTACAAGAAATTATAATAAATCTAATTAAATTATTATATATAATATAATTTAATAAAATATTAGTTCAATTTTATCAGAATCTTAAATAAAGAAATTTTATAGACTTAATAAAAAAAGAATGGTCAAAAGTCAAAAATGAAATAATTTTTAAGAGTCCAAAGATGCCGTCTGAGTTATTAGGATTATGGATCCTTAATTTTGGTTTGCTTCTCATTCAGTATAAATGAGCTTTACGTTGTAATAATTTTTTTAGTTCATGTAAGTGATAATAGGAGAAAAAAAGGTTCTACTTATTACGAAATCATAGCAATATAATAGAGTACATTATATGTTATTACGAATTTTAAATGAATTTTGTAAGACCTGGAGAAGAACGTATTCCTGTTGTATGTTTTCACCTTGGACATTAATACTATATTTAATTTCGTTTCTGTGGATTGAAATGATAATCTCGGTTCAGTGGCACCAAATGTCAAAGCTATCAGATTTATTGGAGAATGGGCTAATGGATGTGCGGAGTTGCCCGGTAGCAGACCGCTTTCGTTATTTGTCGCGAGTCATTCGAGTGCTAATAGAATTCGACGCACGACGTCTTTATAAAGCTGAGTGACGTCTTATCTTGGACACGAAAGTAAAAACCCGCCGCCGATATCATCCGCCCAGTTTGAACAATGGCTCAATTATGAGTCGGCGGACATGTTGCTTTTGATGAGTTTTGGGCGCCCGTCGCCCAGATGGAACTCGAGATAGACGTTATGACGGCTCTCGAACTGTCCTTCCGTAATGGTACAATTACCATAAGATCGGTCAGTCACTCGGCCTAATAGCCCCAGCTCCTCGCGCCATTAAGAATTCCGCCCGCCTAATTCGAGATAAATGTGTGTTTACCTTTCTGGGTGTCAGACAGCCCAACTTATCAGCGAGTTTCCATTGGCTTGTCAACTTGATGCCTCCGTCTTCAAATGCGTCTTAAATTACACATGGCCAGATCCTAAATGAATCACCTTTAAGCTTCTAACATAGGCATATGACTTAGAAATTATATACAAATGTTTACTTGCCAAATAAGTGGCTGTTTAAAGGTTTTGAAACACTAAAAAACAATACGGATTGAGCAGAAAGTTTCTTTTTCTCTTATGATATTAAAATTGTTAAATAGAAAAAAAAATTCACTATGAATTTCTGTGAGCAGTATAATGCGTTGATCGTTTTAGTTAATTGGAAGAAATAATGAATTAATAATGACTAATTATTATCAAACAGGTTTACTTTCAGTATAACTATATACAATAAAACGGCTAAGATGCCAAGTTACAACATTTACACGTCAGTAATAGTCTCCTACGACTCTGAAATAGTCCAATTTGCCTTTTACTACACACATTAATTTACAACTACAGTTCGCCATCACTCAGCCCAAGTGTTGAGAAAGCTCCACCACAATTACCCCATGAATTAATGTCGAAAGCTCCAGGCCTTACGTCATGTCATGCGCAGTATAATCTAATTTCTTGGTGGCTGTTTACTGCTCCGGCATACGACTCGATAGAACTATGTGATTCACGAATAATACAGAATTTTCTGCTGCAATTTTAAAACGAAAAATGAAAGGGAATTTATCATGGATACTTTCTCCCGGTTAATTTGTTGCATCGAAATATTTTGGCATACGAACACAATTTTGCAAAGAAAGTTTATCTAATATTTCTATTTTTGAGTTTGATTGGTTTATAGCAGTAGAAATATCACTACTCGTAAATGTCAGTCTTCTTGGTGACATTTTACCTACACTTTCTTACTTTAACGTCTCTAGATAATCCCTTACTGTGATGTTAAAGGAGATTTACCTGTTAAAGGATCTCCCTCATGTAGGCTGTTAACAAAATGAAATTATTTTTCACAGAAAATTATCCTCCCGTTATTCGGAACGGCGTGAGACAAATACCCAAAGACCTACACGTTAGAAGTTTCATTGGGTTTTTCCTGCATCTCTTTCTAGGCTGACTTCCTCTCCCTTCCGCATCCAATGCTTCTATAAGGGGAGTTGTCAGTTTATGGATCACTCATATGTAGCCTGTCTCCCCTAAAAGAAATATTTTTTTAAATATAATACTTAACTGTGCTTTTATTGACAATATGATTCACTGCACATTCTGATAATCACCTTTTGTGAACTACTTTAACTTTATTCGAGCCGACGACTATTCAAACTTTTATTAATTATATTCGCTCGCCGTCGAACCCTGCCAGTAGCTTAAATACATCTTATCACGTCGCAAACGCTGCTCCATAAGATCACTGGCATAGATATTCAGATATGACCATCTCCAAATTTGTATATTTCGACGTTCACTCCGGACAATAGTTCTCAATAACATACGCCAGTCTGTCCCGCCCCTCGGCGGCTCTGCGCTATTAATCTTAAAGTAGTAATAATATACGACCAATCATTCCCTTTTCATATTTTAAACTAATTTTTAACTTGAGAGTTTTATTTTTTATAGGTTACTGGAACCTATAATACACTGTTCTTAAAAAACAGGAAAAAGAGGAATGATGAAGATAAAACCTAGTAATTTGTTAAAAATTTCAGTTACGGGTATGAATTCTATTATGAGTCGTTGATCCTCATAAATACACCAAAGATGATGACTCCATTTACTGGCTGAAGATAAAAATTACCATTTAAAAAAAATAGACCCGAGACATTGAAAGTTGCATTAACCATTTACTGCACCAGATTTTAGAAGATATAATAGCTCTTAATATTTTCCAATGTAATAAATAAATCAATACAGTTAAATGATTTTTAAAGATCACAGTAAATTCCTAGGAGTGTGTTTTATTTATTTCTACGTTTGTTTTTGTTTACTTCCATTATCAGAAGTGAAAAAGATTTTTTTTCGTGTAATAATTTTATTGTCACTTAGTTTATAAATAATGCCTCATCCATTAATTGTGACAAAATTTATGATATGAAAATTCTCACTGTAATGTCTATAGCATATGAAAATGTATTCACTTGATCAAATACTTATGCTATTGGAATAATATAAAAGTGCAGTGCTTTGAGCCGTAGAATGTTACAGTGTATTATTTCTCTCCATATTGATGTATCGTACAATTTTTTTGATCACATCTCCATTGGATGAGACAGTTTTTTTATTCAAGTGTCAAGTTTCTTCTAATAAAACGTGCAGGAGGGAGGGGTTTTAAAATGTCTGAAATTATTACCTGTCATTAGATACCATCATTAAATTACAACGATGTGAATTAAAATGTTTGCATTATTTAATTACATGTAACAGACCGCTTTAGATCTAAATTGCAAAATAAAAAACTTTTAATATCCCGTCAGAAACAATTTATAAAGTATTTTGTAACGCCGGAAAAAAAAGTAACTACAGTTGAAACAACGATAACAACACTTGGTGTCCTTAAAGAATTTAAGTGAATGTTTTTTGATGTATATAATATTTACATATAATTTTGTATGAATGTTAATGGAAAAAGCCAGTGTTATTATATTTTATATTCTTTAATATAACTAAAATATTAACATATTATTATTAAAGAGCAAAGGTTTACCCGGTGTATTTGTTGCTTCAGTAATTCTTGGTCTTCCAGCCAGGCACTGGCCACAACGTTTCGACGTTTCAGTAGACAATTGATAATGATGGCAGCGACCGCCATCGAAACGTCGTGCCCAATGTCCGCCTTCACCCGGCTGGAAGATCACTATATTTAAATATTTTAAGATACAAGTTAAAATGAAAGGAACTGACTAAAATTTTCCATAGACCTAGACTATCATTATGGTCAGTTAATGAAATAACAGCAGTAAATTTATATTCAATTTTTCATAAAATAATTTTTTTTATCTGACAGGGCATATTATGTATTAATTATAATTATTAATTTGATTAATTTAAAATTCGTGAATCATTATACACCTATGAAGCCCACATTCTTGATTTGGTCTTTTGAATATGACCCTATAAAATAAAAGTATAGATATTACAATAATGTAATTTCTGAAACTTAATAGGCAGGATAAATAAAAAGAAAGTGTCCTATGATTGCGTAGAAGAAAATAACATATGGAAAAATTTTGGATTAGTTTGTAACAGGGTATTTGATACAGTATGTTGTTACGGTAATAAACCTCGAATAAAAAAAGTTGATTATGCTCAAACAACATTTAAATAATTTGAGCAATGCTGTTGTAGTAGTAATCAGTCCTTACACTCGTCTGATGCTAACCTATTTTGCGCATCCCAATTAATCTGCTTATCGTATTCCTTCCTTGACCTCCCTCTCCCGTACTTAACCCACGTACGTCCTCTAATGATAATTTTACAAACTTAACCTATTAATATATCCCTTCTCTTGGTCAAAGTCCTCCATATTGTTTTCTCTTCTTTGATTCTTCTTAGAACTTCCTTTGATCAACACGGCCTGTTAAATCTTAAAATGCCGCTGAGAAATGTTGACTCTTAATTGTAGGCTGGCCATAAAGAAATTAGGAAGGTAGACATGCTAGCTAATATAATTAATCACTTGAGAAGTGTGTAGAGAATTTCAGATGCAGCATATTGTGAAAGATATCGTTTGAAAAGAAACGATAAGAGGTTTTATTTGGAAACCAGTGTTTCATAAGCGATCTAGACGACAGACATTAATGATAAAATCAGAAACGGTTCTGTAGACAGATGTGACACTGAGCACATCATATATAATGACGAACCAATGGATAAAAAAATATCTATTCTATAAAATATAATGTAAATATACAGAAATGTGTTCAGTTCAAAGATTCTATAAAATATAATGTAAATATGCAGAAATTTGTTCAAATCCAAGATTAATGTTCATATATTTCAATAAAGCACCAAATTGATTATCCTCTTGGATCTCATTTCTGGAGCCTTTAAGACATCACTGAGATTCAATCAGTTGTAGTGTCGAAGCATTTTGTTAAAAGGTGGTATTAATTTGTTGAGATTTTTATTCTCGTTTTAATATTTTTTATGAACTGAAAATGAATCAGAGAGCCGAAGATTGGGAAAGTTGAAGACGGAAACACAAAAAGTACTATTAACTTCCAAATGTTATAATTAATCAACATTTATAATGAGAAAATTTATTTATATCCTTATAAATTATTTAGTTTTGATATTGTCCTGTACACAAAGTACGTTTGAGCAGCCTTATAGGAAAAAATTGAATGAAGCCATGTATTTTGATAAAACCCTCTTATTTGTAAACTCAGTCCTCTGAGCTTGAAACTCCATCCTGTATTATTTACGATGAACAAAACATTTTTTTAAATTTCAAAATGGTCCGTACTTTATTCAGTCATTGTATTCGACTCGTTTGAAGATGTCCACAAAAAATGTGGAAGAAAAGTCGTGAGCTGGTAATATGATTATTGAAGTTATTTATTGTCTCACTGTGGCCTTGATTTACATTTCAACATTATTCACTTCTCTAATCATTTTCTCACAATTGAATGATAAGATTAGTGAAAAATGTTCTGGTTGACTGACTCCACGCCATTGTTAACCAACTTCAAACCAGGATAGTCACTACTGAACTGTTGTTACATTATTCTTAGTTCATTTGTCTTTCATTGCATTATGAGCGAAGATTTTCAACAATAAACGTGACCAGCAATATTACTCATCAGTTCTTAAATTCTCGAGGATATTATGACCTTGGAAATGTGCCATAAAATTTAAACTGTTTGTATCCCAGAATCTCTTCGAAAGCCTGAAAGAAATGAAATCAAAAACGTTTTCTAAATATGTCTGGTTTTGTACTTTTTTCGTTAATTAAAATTATAGATTATGTTTATCATTATAAGAAGTTTATTTCATTTTTTTAACTGGTGTGCAATAAACTTTGACAAATGATCTGTAAGTGTCGACGGCCATATTGTGGTGACTGGATTATTTTATAGTTTTTGAATATGGTTTCCATGCAATAAATAATTATTTATTATTATTTTTCCCAGGCATGAATTCCACAAAACTAGACCTTCTTCACTACATTCCATGAAACAACAATATTTTCTGATAACTCTCTACGTGCATTTCGCTATGAATCTTGAATACTTTCTCAGTTGCTGACAGACATCATCGTTGTTTTCATGACAATTTTTCCAGGATCCGTTTTCTTCCTAAATGTCGCTGACATGTCTTCATTCTTTGAACACAACCGAGGAGGAATAAACAATTGAAAACCGTGCAGTACGTGTCGCCCGCCACTTCCGAATCCTAGCGAACTATGGTCACAAGTAGACTGAGCGATTCCCTGGTAGGATGCCTCCCCCTGATATGCATCGTGTGGGGGCGTGGTCCAGGACGCTCGCCATTGGCTATCGCCGTGGGGAGCTGCGGCGCCTGATTGGAGCTCCCCTCCATCGTGAGGACAGCCCCTACCATAATTGTCCTCAAGGTGACTGATGCTTTTGGGGCTCGAACGGCGGCCTATGAGCTTGCCACTGCAACTGTAACCACGTCACAGATTAGTTTCGCGGAAACGTCATTGAACGACGATCTCAAACAAATAAATGATTTTTGGATTATTTTATTTCAGTCCAACTATTCCGAGACGTTTCTTAACACTGCATCTTACCATATTAATCGTACAGGCTCCATTTACCCGTAGAACTTCTACACTACAACTGATTTGCTTAAAATTGTGAAGAATGTTGAGAAGGCTCTTTAAGCAGCAGCCAAAACATTACAAACTCGTATTGTATCATTACAGCAACTGAACGTTATTCCTTATTATAACAATGTAAACATTGTAAATAAGGAAACTGCGCTGTCACCTTTCTCTTTAAGATGTAGTCGCAATATTTTATTCATTCTTGTATTTGTGAACGTGTACTTTCTTCTATAAACTTTCATTTAAAACTTCCAGTCTTTCACTTCTATCTTATCTATTCATCAAGAAAAATTTTCTAATCCTGTCGTATCACAGAGACTTAAGATATTGTTTTTGTGAACGATATGCATTTGTCTCAGTAGAAAATTTTAAGATACTTGGTAAGAATGTACTTTCCATGCATACTTCTTTCGCAAGAAAATGTTTTAATGGAAGTAATTTTTATAAATCAAAACGACGTAAAATAAATTGAATTATATGCCTAATTTTTGTGAAATACAGTGGATAAAAAGTTATCGTTGAAAAATGTCAGAATCTTAGACGACAAAAATTATTTAAACTTTCGCAATTTCGTAGTGAATGGCGCTCAAAATTTCCGAGCATTTTTCAGATGATACTTTGTTTTAGTGAAATGTCCCTTCATCAGTTCAAACTGCATTTCACGCCTTTAGCTGTTGAATTTTGAAAAAATTCTTTCACATCCGTAACAGGAACATGTATAAAAAATTTTACATTTCTAGTTTCAGTAAATTTGGCTCCGCGTTGATTTGCCAGTTATTATTTATCTCAATATATATTTATGTATATATCACATAAAACTTTAATGTAGTTCAATAATACTATAGTGAAAGAAACATGACAATTTAAATATGAGGAATGCAACAAAGGCAAAGATCTTTACACATTTCCCTCAAATTAATTTGTTTTTAACAACGGGAAGGACGGCCATTGAAGTTTTGATATCTCTGCCAAATGTAAACATATTTACAAGAATTTAATTAATTAAAATTTTTAATTCAATAACAGACAAAAATTTTATTTAATTTTCTTATATATTTTTTCTTTTAAAGTTTTTGTTGTAATAAATAATTTTTATATTAATTTTCATATTTCCCTTGTAATTAGCACACCATTTTACATAATGCGTTGTGGTTTCATTTTCTTTTTTATATATTTTATTGGCGAATTTAAAGAGTCCCGTGCTTATAAAAAAATTATCGTTAGTAATAATAGCTTCTTTCATTCTTCAGATGAATTATTTTTCTTCTTTCCTAGGCGTTACACCATTATGAGAATATTTTGGCCTTTTCGAGTATTCATATTCTAAGTACAAACCCCACAGATTTAAATTTTCTGAAGTCATAAATCTTCTTGTACATTATCCTACCGTATGCGTTTTGGTTTTCCATTATTTCGAGTATCCATTGTTTCCACTAAAATATCTTTCTATTTCTTCGTCTTTCATCATGTTGAATCCAATTTAATCTTTTGGTTTTTATGGAGTTGATATAGAAGTGTCAAGTGCTTCATTATATTTTAATATTAACGTGCCATCTGCTTCTGTAGTCGGTCCATATTTCCTGCTCAGTAATTTTTATCGATGCCTTTTAAAACCAAGGTTTACTCTTCTGTTGGTCAGGAATTGTAACTCCAATAAAGTTTGAGTTTGGCTGCTCTGGATATTAATTTACCTTTAACAATTAAACAAAAAAAATACCAGTGGCATATTACAAGAAACTAGAACATATTAACAAATGGGTTAGAAGCAATTTACAAAACCCAGTAACACAGGAAGAATATACAAAAACCTATTGAGGTTAACTAACGAATGTGTAAGTAAAGGATGACGTTGAAAAGGTTTGTGATGGCATTAAATCTAAAACAGAAAGAGGAGAGAAGTTTAAAAATTGATGGAAGGACGATGAATGTAGGCAAATCTTGTATAAAATTTGTACAAATATACTAAATAATAGATTAGCGGAAATAGTAGAAAGTAATTTAAGTGAAGGCCAAATGGGATTTAGACCTCATAAATCGACAGTTGATTTATTTTTATAGTAAGACATGTTTGAAAAATATTATGAATACAACATAAATTTTGCTAAAGCTGTTAATTTTTTTACACCAGCTTTTAATTGAATATATAGAATTTCAGATGAATTACTATTTATTATTCCGAAAGCTTCCGACAATTTTAGTTTGAATATGACAAGAATATTCGAAGGTTACCAAAATAATAATTCATGTCGTAACTGGTTATTATTATCTGTAATTATTTTTTATTTAATGTCTCTTATGGAGTTATGTCGTTAATTTTGTTTGTTAATTAGTACTGATTAATTAGTTTTATACTTTATTTAAAAAACTGGGAATCCTATAGTTGTTCATAAGGGAGTAAATATCACAATATCTAGATACGAGAATAAAAATCATGTACTCAGTAACTATTTTTACAGTCCTAAGACTGGTCTGTTGCAACCCTCCATGCTAAACTATCCTTTTTATTTGTACATAGCTGCCACATCACACATCCTCCCTAATCTGTTTAGCGTATTCCATCCTTGACCTCCCTTTTCTGTTCTTACCCCACACGGTTCCTCTAATGCTAATTTTACAAGACCCTCTTGTCACAAAATGTGGCCTATTAATCTATCCCTTCTCTTGGTTAAAATCCTCAAAATTATTCTCTCTTCTTGGTGAGTTACCTTATCCACCCATATGATTTTCAGCTTTCTCCTAAAGCACCGCATTTTCAGAACTTCTATTCTTTTTCTGTCTGCAACTCCTACCGTCCACGTTTTGCACCCAGATAATGCAACATTTTATATGATGGTTTCTTAATAGCCATACTCATATAAGCCTTAAGCAAATTCCTATTTATTGCAAGCCTTTCTTGCCTGTGCTATCCTACTCTTTATGTCTACTAAACGTCTACAATCATTAGTTATTATGCTGGAAAAATATCATAATTCCTTAACTTCCTTCAAAATACCCCTTCCAAATATAACACCCTTCGTTATTCCAATATTTCCCATACTACACTCCAATACCTTGGTTTTCCCTCTATTAATCCTCATGTTGTACCCTTCCTCCAGGAACACTTTCAAGACATTTATTATGAGTTCCAAGTTATCTTGACTCCCCTAATACTACAATATCTTCAGCAAACCTTAGGGTTTTTATTTCTTCTGCTTGCAGTTTGGTTCTTTTTCATAAAGTCTACAGGTAGATAATTTTTATTTTATTGTTTCACTCCTTCCAATGATTCTGCCCTCGTAATAGATTCGAGTGGGGCAATCCTTGTGATTGTCTAACTATTACGCATCGTAATGAAATGTACCGTGGGGAGTGGAGATAACGAGAAGTAAATTGTCAAGTGCCTGACCTATCAAGATAGGCACTGGAGCCCTTATTGATGGCTGCTGCGAGGATCAGAAATGTGACACAAAGTTGGGAATCTGGAGGCAATGAGAGAGGCGAAAACTGCAGCCGAATCACGCACACGCATCTCACGACACGTGTCGACGGAGGAATGCCAATGTCAATCACACGAGGCACAATACTTCCCCTTGTAACAACAGTGATAAATTGCTGGACACGTATATCCCTCGTGATTAATAGTCATGGAAGTCAACTCCTACGGTCACGCCGTACATTCATCTAGCCGCGGAATTTATGTAAATATAACCTCAGCTACATTTATAACTCTCATCTCATTTACTTTACAATTCTTTATTTAGTTCTGTAATTCTGGAGTTATTAAACAAATAATATTGGTTATTTATTATCGTCACTTTTCGTACGTAGAAACCTCGGACCATGGAGACTATCAGATTTAGCTTTCCTTCTTAGACAAACTTCGTTTTCATTCTCTTTAAAACTTTATGCCTTATGATGCTATGAAATCCATTAAATCTCTAGCTTTAATTTTATTCTTATATTTCACCATAACATGCATTTTCTATAAATTAACGCGACACTTTCTCGATAGAGACAATCGACAACAAGAAATGAATTCTGAATATCGTGGCTGTTCAGGATAGTTTGCAAAATTTACGAAACAGGAAGAATACCAGTAGATTTTAGGAACAATATAATTATCCCTATACCGAAGAGGACTGTGGCTGATAGATGCAAACAGCACAGCGCTTTTTTTTTATCTCATGCGTGAAAAATATTAACGAAAACGGTATATAGGAAGATGGAACGTCAAATATAATGCGAGATAGGGCAAGATCAGTTTGGATTTGGGCAGCAATACTGACTCTGCGACTAAATTTAGAAGACAGGATAAAAAAACAGGCCTACGTTCATGGCTTTTGTAGATTTAGGAAAAGTCTTTGGTAATGTTAACAGTAACAAACTTTTAAGGATTTTTAAGAGAAAACGAAAAAAATATCGAGAAGAGTTACCCATAACCTCTAAAGACGGAAATAAGCAGTAATTAGGATTGATGGTAAGAAAATAAAGTAGAAATCAAGAAGTAAGACAAGGATGCAGTCTGTTGCTAATGCTATTTCCTTATATATAGAACAGGCAATGAAGAATGCTAAAAATTGATATGGAAAGGGAATAAAACTACAAGGAGAGGAAATTGTAACACTAAGGGTTGCTGATGATATTGTGGTATTAGGGGAGTCAGAAAGGGACTTGTAAACCACAATAAATGGCATGAACGTGGTCCCGGAGGGAGAGTAAAACATGAGGATTAATAGAGGGAAAACCAAGGTGGAGTGTAGTATGAGAAATAGTGGAATAACAAATGGTTTTAGATTGGGAAAGGATATTTTGAAGGAATTATGCTCTTTTGCAGCATAATAACTAGGGAATGGTAGAAGTATAGCAGACATAAAGAGTAGGATAACCAAGGTAAGGAAGGCTTTTGCAAAAAATAGAAATTAACTTACGGTTAATATAAGTGTGAATAATAGGAAATCGTTATTAAAAATGTTGGTATGGGTGTGAAACGTGAACGATAGAATAAAAGAATAGAAGGTTTCGAAATGTGGTGCTATAGGAGAATACTGAAGATCAAATGGGTGAATAGGGTAATTAACCGGGAAGTTTTAAGCAGTTTAATAAATGTTCCTGAATTACTGGTTGTCAAATTTATTTTATCATTAAAATGTCATAGAATATTTTGAAAATATAAAATTTGTGTGGTTGAAATATAATTTTCTGACTTAGTTTCAAATAAATAAAAGACTGCCTATAAGTCAGCAAATAATTTTATTACTATTTATTTAATACAAATACCACGTTTCATCCAACTTTGTGGGCTTTTTCAGGTGTATAGTTATACACCAATAAAATTATATACTGAAAAAAAGTCTGTCTTTATAGTATATGTTCACAAAGTTGGATGAAATGTAGTATTTGTGTTAATTAAATTTTAATAAAATTATTTTCTGACTTATTGGTCGTATTTTTATTTAATTTTTAGTCTCTGACCTAACTGAGCATTAATTTAATTGCTACTTCCCGCATTTCTTTTGCTTGTTAGAATAGATTTTTTATACTTTTCAAAATCGTGGTTTTGTTTCAGAGCTTGACAGGGTTAAAATTAAATATTTTGCTATGAATATTAATTTAAATCGCTGTTTTATCGCTACATATAATAAGATAATCATAACGTGCATAGTTGTGCATAGTCTTGCTCCAGACGTAATCGCATTTCCTGCACTTAAGTGTAAGTGTTAGTATGGAAAGCAGACTAGAAATCGTTTTCGAGATACCGACGCCTTCGTCTAGTAGAAACGTGTAATAACTAGCGACCAATCCTCTCCCATCAGCGAGGGGAAAGTTGGAGCAATTACTTAGCATAATGAACAGCACGTAACGACGACGAATTATACGTCACTTAGGCTCATTAATGGGCAATGAAATTAGGGAGTGGCGGTCCTCTTCGCAGCACCTGTCCTCCTCAGCTGCTCGTGTACAGGACATTCCCCAGTTTTTCATACGCTACACCAGGTGAATATTCTTTTATTCACAAAGGAGTAATTCATAATCCGAGAACATGCTCCAACGTCTGATTTATTGAATGGCGTGCATATAAACAAAGGGCTGATGCTATATCCTTATTGGTGTCTCGACGAAATAACAAACGCGTGAAGAAAAATCACATTTTGTTATATTACGACCAATATTATACTTTCTGTTAACGTATTCAAACTTCTGTAAAATTCCACTAAGAATACATCATAATGTGGTTGTCTGGAAAAAAAGGTCATAATAAGCTATAAGAGCGTCTTGTTTCAAGATGTTTGCAGAATGAAGGTCGCGTTCAGTTACAAAGATTCATTTGCACAAATTCGGTTTTAACCCCTATAGACTAAATTTTATTACATTGATAGCTTGGAAGAGGGGCAGCCACCGAAGCTTTCCAAAGGGCTAAAGAAGTCAGTCTAACTTCGAACTTCCTTCTGAAAATATGGCTAGTCTCCTGGGCTCTCTTCAGCTTATTTATTAAACTTAACCTTCAAAAACAATCTAGCGTTTTTGATTCCGTTTGAACGATTTTGTTAAAGAACCTCTTTCGTATTATATATCCTGAATTCTCGTAACTTCGATCGCTGAAGAAGAGTCTGATATATTACTAATAACTTTAAATTTCAACATGCATCTTATTTCGATTTTCTGAAAATTTTGCCAGGAAACATTTCGATTTAGGATTTTACTCACTGCAACTACTTAATTAAAGAAATTTTCGACTTTAAGATGATTACAGGTGTGGATAAACACCTTGTTTCTGTGTGTACATACCATTCGAAAAAATAAGTTATCTTTCAGGTACGGTGTTAGCACCTATTACATTTTTCCGAAAGTTCTATGAGAGAAACTCTCGTCTCTGTTTGTCTAAAATATGTTTATAAAACTGTAATAACAACGTTTACATGCTACCTCGTCCAAGAACAACAAACCTCACGAGCCTTTTTCTATACCTTTTAATATATTGCAGTCCCACCTGGCGGAACGTCACCATTTTGACCCACGCGGACTACAAAGTAAAGTTTTTTTTGACAAGCTGGGTGAAAATACCTTGATGGATCGGCTGAAGTAACCAATTTGCACGTGTCTGTTTAATAAACTAAGTTACTACATCTGTCTCGTTGTTGTTTCTGACAACGAACCGTAAAATAAAATACTGATTGTATTAAATGAAACCTCAGCAGCTTGTCTAAGACGTATCATGAAACAAAGTTCAAACTCCATCTTGTTCAATTAAAATAATTTTGAATGTTAGGTTCAAATTTAGAAACAGCCTCCTATTACCTTTAATAAAATTTACAAAAGAATATGGCCGAAGGTACCTTGATATATTTTATGAATGTGGCAATTTTTGAAATCAAAATAAATTGGTTTGAGGTCTGTAATAAGTTCCTGTTCTAAAATTTGAAATTTATTATTTGTAAAAAGATAGACGTTGTTATAGTTGAAATCAGTCCTACGACTGGTCTGATGCAACTTATTATACGCAAGCCTTTTCTTTTCTATATACCTTCCACATCACTCATCCTCTCTAATCTGCTTAGAGTATTCCATTCTTTGCCGCCTTTTCCTGTTCTTACCACACACACTTCCCTTTAATGCTAATATTACAAGACCCTCATGATTATATAGTCTATAATTCTTGTTGAAGTCAATTCTTTGGTCGGATTTTCATTGTATTTTTGAATATGTATTAGTTTCTTTAATCTTGCGGCTATGAATAAGTTGCTAAAATATATTTAATTACTTTAATTTTATTATGATATATTTTATTTATTACATATACATTATATTGACTAAGTAATAGCTTTTACTGATATCATTTGCTTCAAAGAATAGTGTTGAAGAATTTTGGTGAGTTACACTCTACCAACCGTTGTTTAAATAATTAAAAGATTAATAATGCTCTTCACAGTTTTACTGTTTTTATTCGTAATGTTGCGAATACGTCCGTGGAATGTTGAGCAGATCGAACGTCGGAGCCAGTAAAGTTGAGCTAGACGCAACACCTGTCTCCTCTCCAGGGTTGGACGCTAGGACGAACTCTAGTGTCCTGGTAATTACGAGGGAGCAGTTGAGAGACATACGTTATATTCGGGACCAGTTTGGACGGAAACTGGCCACGTGAGTGGAATACGTAATTCGTGTTCAGCTGCTGGGACTCGCGGAACTCTTAAATTAAATTACCCCTGGAGAAGAAGGCGGAGGAGGCAGCTGCAGCTTTACGAAAGCACACACCAGATTAGATTACATCGGACTTCCGATACATGTGCGCATTATTATGTAGATCGAGTGTTAAAACTTGCGCACATGACGGACCGGCCCTAATTATCACCGGCGGAAACTAAAGGGCGCTAATGCACTGCATATTAACAGCTCTCGCAGACCTGCAATTAGCGGGGGCCGCCTCTTATAACAGAGGACGTTAACTCTGGGGTGGGTGTCTTTCCTCCCCATAACGGCACGTCAACAGTTTCTCCCTCACAAGAAGGAAAACAAAAAACTGTTCTGCATTCAATTTAAACTTATATTTTTACTTCTATATTCTTCCTCACTGCTATTAAACGATTTATGCTTTTACCCTTTTAATTTTCAATTTAAAGTGACTTTTTTTTGTGAAAACTTTTATCCGAAGATTGTACACTTTTTATTACATGTTAAATATATATTTATTCGCTGAATAAATAATTTACCTGATTGCTTGAATAAATTTCAATGTCCATTGACAATCAATTTAAAAGCGAGAGAATGGACAGAGCTGTGAACATAATTATGCTAATGTAGTTGATAATATTTGATTGACTTAGTGTTGGTGGTGAATGTTAATTGAGTTTAGGGTAGTAGGGGGAATCAGGTAAAGAGAAGTAAAGGAACAGTTATTTGAAGAGCGGAGAATGAGATGCCGGAGTGAGAGAGTGGAAGAATTTAGTCGATTGGTAGTTTTCGTTTGAGTCTGCGGTTGTGAGGAGGAGGAGGTGGATTGCTGTGGAAGCGGGCTATGGTGTCATTGGAGTGATTGATGGAGCTTTTCATTAAGGAGGATATGCATGAATTTGTGGTGGGAATAAGTGGAATTTGGTATGAATTGAGTATGAAGTGACGTGAAAACATATTTTTAAGACGAAATTAATAATTCACACGAACCGAAGATCATGAGTTAGAAATTGAAATGCCTTTGAAATTCTTAAAATATAATAGAGTTATAAATCAATTGAAACAGCCAAAAATTCCGAAACAAACAAATCTGAAAAATTAAATTAACCATAAGTTTTTTTTTATTTAATAAGGAAGGCTACTTGAGGGTTATCCACTTTGGTAGCTCTCCTCTATAATAGCATAGGATGGGATGGAACGTACAGCAAGGTAGTAAAGTATAGGGTCCCCAGACTGTGGTTTAAAGATCCTACCCGGTGATTCATCTAAAAATTATACATGGAAACCCATAGAGAAATCTGCCTCTGGTAACAAAAATATAAGATTTACGTTACCCTGTATGTACCAAAATATGGTTTATCCGGGAAATATGTCACTCTTTTTTCCTTTTATCCTCCATTTTATTGATGTGATTTCTCTTGATATATTTTCGCTTAGTCGGTATTCTGTATTTTTCCTTTTTGTTTGTTTCTTGTCCTTCTCCTCCCGAGTTTATAAAGGAAAAAACCTTTCTGCTGGTTGCCTAGAGAGGTTACGGGAAGTTTCCTCCCGCACTCTAACGCAGTTTTATATTGCGCTACTCGGGTTCATGGTAGTGAATTCCGATAACAGTACACAGATTGTGTGGACGCAACAAGCCCGATTCTATGCCTCGACCAGATTTGGGGGGCAGCTGGCCGACTGGTGCAATGAGATCAGCGAGTAACTCTAACCGTATGCTCTGTAGTATATCTACAAGAAAAATATAAAACAACTTTGCATAGCGCGTGAATAAAGATCATCGTTTAGAGGAAGGAGAGAGGAATATGTCCTGTTAGCTGAATATGAGATATCTTTTGCATTCTGAATGGAAACTTTTGGTTAAGCCATGATATGCAGAGAGAATTATATTTCGTAACATTCAACACTTTGTGTTGCAAATGCAAATTGGACGAGTCTCAGATAAGGCCAATAAAACTGAAAATGATATAAATTGTTTTTTTAAAGAGTTTAAATATTTTTACAAGCTGATGATGAAAGCTCATGTTTATAATTTTTAAATAACATGACAACTAACAAAGTGGCGCTGTTTTCAAAATAATGGCCCATGACAGTTTTCTATTTCGTAAAACAGTTCACAGATTTTACTACTTTTAAAAAATATATATTACAATGGTGGCCTTAGGAGCTCCAAGAAGTTTTAAGTTCGTTCTACGAGACAACTGAAACGAATTAACTTAAATAAATGTCATGTTGATCAAATGGAATGTATGATGAAGTAGAATCAGGCGAAAAACCAGAACAGTCTCATAAAAGTATTTATTGTATTTACAACATTTAATTTAGCTTTCGACTTTTTGTCATATTCATCAAGCTGAAAACATCATAGAATAGTATTTGACTGTATACAAACATATATTCTCATATATGCATATATATATGTTAATATATTGGTAAATTGGCTTAGTATACCTTAATTTTATTTATCATCAACCCTTATATCTATAATTTATGCTTAAGTAAGTTTATGACTTCCGCATATTGCTTGGTATTCTAAACCAATTGCTACGAATTACTTTTTAAATTATTATTATAATCATCCGCGACATATGATTTTAAATGTAGCAAATAACATTATAAGTAAAGCAACTGATATTGCCGATATGTAATATTTGATTGACATTAAAATTAAAATAATGACCATATTAGAAAATAGTTTTTTCCAAGAAATGTGATTAATCGACTATGGATAGTTAATCTAAATAAGAAATACAACACCAATCATACTAAATGTATTGTCAATTGTGAGAATTACATTATAACAGCAGACAATAACAGTGTTATTAGTGCATCAATAAAATTTTGACGCAACTGAAAGACATTATTGATACTAACGTAGTTTATAAGGAATGCAACTAACTTCAAGACCAGAGTGTATCACCACCTAAATCTAAGACAAGTACAGGCTTGTCGGCCCATACAAAAACGACAAACCATATTTATAGATTTGATGACATTAGCATTCTGCACAAGAATAATATAAAAATTTAACTCAGAATTTCTGAAGCAATTTATATATTATATATATTTATATTAATAGAGATAACGTAGTAAACAACAGAAATGAAGGCTCGGTTATAGAAACGCAATATGCGGGTCATAAACTTACTTAAAAATGAATTGTAGATATAAGTATAATATTAATATGTGGTACATATCGATATCGTAATATCGAGAAGGTTGGCAATACTGCCTGACGGTAAACAACCCTGCAGTCAAGACGAGTTGGCATGGCACTGTAAGAATGTATGAAGATCTGACTATGTGAGTACAAATTTTTAATGACGAGGCACTGGGTTGATGACAAATAAAATTAAGGTATACTATGCCAATTTACCAATATATATGCATATATGAGAATATGTTTGTATGTAAGTCAACTACTATTCTATGATGTTTTCAGCTTGATGAATATGACAAAAAGTCGAAAGCTACATTATATGTTGTAAATACAATAAATACATTTATGAGACTGTTCTGGTTTTTCGTCTGATTCTACTAAATAAATGAATGCACCAAAAAGCTATTTATTTCATACCTGTTAATATTCTGATTTCGTTTACTTGCTTATATATTTTATGTATATTAATATATATTTATAGAGAAAATTATTTAATTTGGTGTTTATAAAAGTAGATTCAAATAAAATTTGTTCCGTATGAGGAAACATTTAAAAATAATAACATTGAAATTGTTACGATCAAAAACATCTGTTCGGACTTTGGTGGTGTGGAGTCAAAAGAAAGGAGACAGTATTTGAGCCAGGGGGAATAAAACCCAGACATCATGGCGTGCCTGCGGTGTTTCCCAACTATGGTGAGATTTGGCGGCATGGGGTGGTGTTTTTCCCAAAATCCTTGAAGGAGAGGGGCAAACTGTGACTCCCAGAGAAAAGTAACCATAAATGTTATTGGCTGATATCTATCCCTGCCACCTTGATGATATGAATTGAAAAAGTGGGGAGTAGGTATTAAAAAGGCTTGCAGAGTGATTTTTGACACAGATTTTGAGACAGATGATTGGAATTTAGGCAAAGAAAGATTTTTTGGACAGATGATTGGGGTTTAGGCAAGGGAGATTATTGTGAGATTAGAGGTTGTGGGGATGAGAAGATGATCGAAATTATCGGACAGGTAGTCCAAGGAGACGAACATAAACTGATATTCTTCCTGAACCAGGATTATTTGTATCGAGTACGACCCAAATGGGAGGATATTGCAACAATCAAGACGCTGGACGGTCCATTACGTTGACATGGTAATTAGTTCTGTAACGTTTTGCTGATTTCCTATACTGCCAGGTCCGAGTAGATTTTATGTGTAATATGCTAATCTATGAGAAGGCTCATAACACACGACGCTGAGTTTAGAGATCGGGAATTGTTAGTTTTAAGAAAGTTGTTTGTATAATTTTTTGTCAATATATATTTAGTGTTAATTAAGAAAGAATTGCGGGTTTGATGTTTGAAAATATTAACATTGTATAATTAATGTTAATTTATTCAGAATCAAGTAAATTTTTTTCTTTTTTATGATAAAAGCATATTATTAATAGAATAATATTTCACTAATATAAATAATACCCCCATTCATATTAATATGAACCGGATATATCCTAAATTTTTCTGGACAGGAATCTGCTGCTAGAGCGATATATATTTTGAAGCGATGTTCTGTTGCAATATTTTCATTTACTAAACTAACATTCTTCCAACTGACTAAAGAAGCATAAGAATTAATTATGCAAAAACCTCTAGGAAGCTACTAGATGATGCAAGAGCTGTATTCGTTTGTATTAGCCTTGTGAGTGAGTAATATGCACAAAGTACTGGTAGTGCAAGTTGCAGCGTTTCGGTAGTCTCCGGGGTTGTCTTGTAAAGCAACTTTATCGAGTCGTTTGTATCCACGTCTTGCACCGCCAATGCTATCCGGTTTCCTGAGAAGTCTCGGAGATCATAAACGTTCTCAGCAATTACTCGCAGAACGTAAACCCAGCGGGAGCAAATTCTTTGTTGTGCTGCGTTGCATTGTTCAACTTTTGTCTTTCTCACGGACGTTTTTCCTGACGTTGAGCTCTTGTGCTTGATACATGACCGTGCCGACGATGCGTCTTATGTTCTTTCTCCTCTTCACGTTACCGTACATTTCATCCGTCATTTTCTTATATAAAACAAAACGTAGTTTACGACCAATATTAGTCCGATTAATAAAAAACTAAGTTTAATATAACAAATCTATGTTATACCTTTGTATCGTCTTCAGGTTGTGACTTTGATTTAAAGAATTATAGTTTTGGCAGGACGATCAGTAGAGAACTCTTGTTCAATGAGACTTGAATAAACCTTAATTTTTTTATGAAAAAAAATTTTTTTATGCGACCTGTAGAGAACCGGTGTTCAATAAGACTTAAAACTTTTTTTAATTATTTAAAAACAACATTAAATTTTCTCTGACCTTTCGGAGCAAAAACAAAAAGAGTGTACGAACGTCTACAGGAAACATTAAACTGTGTGTTTTGGAATAAAAATACGTGATCGTTGCTGAATTACCATACCTTTTGCTCTGCAATGAAAAAAAAAGCATGAAAAATTTTATTTCAAAATATTTAAAGAATTACTTTTTAAATATAAATATCAAAATTATATCTTTAACTGTCTAATTGATCAGAAATTAAATTTTATTAAGTTGTTCAGGTTGTATTTTAAGCGGAAACATTTTAAATAACGGAAACAGTTTCTTTGTACGTGATTTTAAGTCGCTTTGAGACAATGTTTTTCTTTTATTATAAAATCCTGTAATAGACCTATTTATGGGAGACTTAACTGAGTTCTCCCTTCCAAAAAGCATTGTTTTTGAAGTCTAAAATAGTGCTACGCAAATTATGTCGAGTTATTTGTATCCCCAGTTATTGGAACGGCGTGGGACAAGTACCGAGAACCTGAACTACATGTTACAAATTTTCCAGTGTATTACTTGCTGTACATTTAGGCTTATAACTGCATCCAGGACTGGAGAGGAACTTATTAAACCCTGGGCTATTTTTACTCTTCATTCTGAATTCACCATTTCTATCCCTTTCTGTAACTTCTTCACGTTTCATACTACACGTACGCTGTTACTACAAGAAAAAATAATAATGGTAACTTACTCAAGCAATGATGTGAGGAGTGAATTTTATGACTGAATGTCACTTTGAATTCTAATAATTTTAATTATCTTGTGACGTAATGTAATATGCGTACTGCGAAATATATAAAATATTATGGAATACTTTAAATGTATTTTTGATGATTTCTCGATTTTTTAACCACTGTTTTCTTGACTACATGATATTTAAATTCAGATACTGCACCTATATTTATAAATAAGTATATTCGTTATAAAATTAGAGTATTATGAAATGTTAAAATTTCTGCATATGAACTACGATTACAAAGATTCGTGGTAAAATTAACATATGTTTAATTAATGATTAAAAGTTACGTTAACTTAAAAAATATATAAAGAAATCTACAATTTGATGTGGTGGTGCACGAAATCAAAATACCCCTAATGTACAATAAAATTAATACTCATAAACATAAAAATATATAAATAATAAGATGGCCAATAAGTCTGAATATAAATTTTTACTATTTAATCAACATAAATACGACGTTCATCTTCATTTTGAGACTTCCTCAGGCGTAAAATTGAGCAATTTATGACATTTACTTCTTGACTCCCTCAGCAGAAAAGATTTTTAAATGAATTAAAGTATTTACATGTTAATAATTTGGTGTCGGCTGAAACGGAGAAGAAACGTTGTATTGATGTCAATTAAATAGTAATGAATTTATATCCTGGCTTATTGGCCGTCTTTTTATTGTAAACTTTAAACCAGAAAAATATTTAGCCAAAGAACTGAGCACGAACAACTAATTTTCAGAAAATATAATAAATTTATTTTTCATTACACTTTATTTCACACGGCCACTATATTTATACGAAAAATAATAATTATATTTCTATATTCCATGATGTTTTATTTTTCATAGGACTATCTGTTATACGGTCATTAATAATTATATTTTATATACCAGTTATATTATTAATCCCAAGACCTTGCAATGTCTTATTGCTCCTATTAACGGCACTTTCATTGGATGGAAAATTAAGTACATGGAATGTTATTAATGACACAGTTTCTTGTCATTGACACTGTCCAAACTGTAAATACTTCACTAATGATATTGTTTTGACTAATATAAACTAATTACGCCCGCGTGCAGTAATCAGTACATATACTTGGCTATTATATCTCGGCAGCTCCGCATGAAAACACATTTCAGGTTATTGAGAGTCGCTCAAAGAATATATAATTTCTTTTTTGTAAATATTAAAGACCTAGAACGACACTTTTAACCAATAAAATCATTTAGTTTTTAAAGTTCTCTAAGTAGTTACCATCATTATCTGAAGAGGTTATAATTTTTCGGACGAAACGTCGTGGCTTATATAATATTTTTTCAGGAGAAAATAAATAATTATATTTTTTTGAGTTATATGGAAATTGTATCATTAACCATTTAACTACTGATATATATATATTCATAAATGGATATGTCAAAACGAAAAATAAGTTTTCACAGAATAGAACAAAATATTTTTCTAAAAATAAATACATAATTAATAATTATTTTAAAAACCATTACTATATGTAAACAAACTAAAACTCATTCCTGATCTTATAATAACATAATATAAATAAAACAATTAATGACCCTTT
Organism: Eucriotettix oculatus; assembly: GCA_034510155.1. Classification (NCBI taxonomy): domain Eukaryota; kingdom Metazoa; phylum Arthropoda; class Insecta; order Orthoptera; family Tetrigidae; genus Eucriotettix; species Eucriotettix oculatus. Next base: position 26,365,837 of record CM067382.1, on the reverse strand, counting down.
ACAGACTTTATTCTTTAAATTTAAATAGTAACAACGTTTCGGCATATTTTTATTCCTCCTTTTTCACGTTTTCTTCCACAATATTAGAATCACATATGAAGTCCAACAATAATGATCCAGATGCGATGCGACACGTCACACTTAAACTCCTTTCACAAGTAGTTACTCTGGCCTTGAAATAAAACCCGAAGAAGGCATAAAAATATGCCGAAACGTTGTTACTAATTGAATTTAAAAATTTGTCTGTAAAAAGTCATTAATTGTTTTATTATATACAACAAAAGTTAAATTTAAACTTATCAAACAAAATATAAAATTAAAATATAATTTTGTATATTTTTCTTTCATAAAAATTATTTCTATTGTGACAAGTTTTTAAAAATTTACGTGTATAAATTTCCATTTTGCACTCAGCACAAAATTTGTAACTTTTTTCAGTCTTAAATCACACGTGGTAGTGCTCCTTTAGCCTCGCAGATGTTCTTTTTTTGTTCATAAGCACATAAGGTGTCATCAAATAAATTTCGCCAAACGAAAGGAAAGCCAATAAGCGACGCCCGTTTACCACATAATTAATAAAATCGTTTATTGACGACGACCGTATTTCAAGAAAATTTAGTTCCGTAATTGTTGAAGGGCTTAAGTTTGCGCAGCACGGTTTCGAGTTTCCCCCGTAATTGCTTTTGATTTATTATTCATCTCGATGACGTAGCCTACTCTTGTGCGGCCATGGACAATGAGTCGTGTTTGCCATGAGGACGTGGAAGTGTAAGGTAACCTTGGCGATTAGGCAGGCAGGAGGCGACGCGACGTCGCGGCGGCGCCTTTGAGCAGCGTGAGGTGTGCGGAATCCGCGATGGCGGCCCGATAGCCCGCCGATAGGCTAGGGAATTGCAAAGTGACAAAACAGGTGAAAGCGGTCTTCACGCCTCGGAATTGAGATGTACGCGATCACGCCACGACGTTTCCATACGTCAGCCTGTTCTCACCCTCGCCCGGTTTATTTCTAATAATCTTTAAATCTGTCTACCAGCCCTCCTTTGCATTGGAATAATCAATTAAATATCCTCTCGCTACGAAATACAATAACTGTATTATATAGCATTCCACTAACCTTAATGAATTGACCCGTGTTCAATTAGCGCTTCTACGAATGTTCTAGGTACCCTTTATACGTTCATGATAACGCCAGATCCTGATTATTAAGAGTATTAATAGGTATCAACTGAACAGACAGTACATCTATTCTTCAAAATCACTTGTGTTATTAAAATTCAATTATTATCGGTTTTTTACCAACCAATATATGTATGATAATTAAATACTAATCTTTTTGCTGATGAATTCCTTAATTATTATCTGTTGTACGCCAGGATAACGTGGCAAGCCTGATTAATAATACTCGACATCAATTTCCCGTCAGATAACTTATGTCTAATTTTCAATGCATTAACTTTAATATTAGTCTATCACCTCATTAAATCAACAACTTTACTAAATATTTCAGACGATCTGAATAGATTACCTTCATTTAAATTATATCAACAAATGTACTCGCCTTTCTTTCTTCTTGCCACCCATCACTCATACGATTAATAAATACTTAAGTTCTTTTATCAATTGAAATTTATTTGAAATTATGTTGAACATGAATAATATTAAAATTCTCAATCATGAATTTACAATTTTATGCCATTCGACTTTCCAAACAGCGATCCTACCTTTCCCCCTCCCAAAGACTCACCTTTTCAATTACTTCTCATTACAAACTCTTTTCTAAGCGGTATTGCTTCGTAGAAATCGTCGACTGTCAGAATCTCAACAAAACTCAGCCACTGTTTGGTTTTAACAAATTTGTATCAATGTACCACGTTTCAAATACTTAAGTTAACATTAAACCCTTTGGGGAACTCCATCATCAGATTTACAATTTCATAATAATTTTTATGTGTTATACTGAGAGATAACTTTTAGGAGCCTCATTTGTTATTTAGTAATTAATTATGCAGCTACTTTGATAACAATGGAACGTGACTACTCGAAGAAGAACTGAATAAATATTAACGGTTTGTAAAGCTGAAAATGGAAATAAAGGCACTGCGACCGAGGCAATATTCGCGGGATACCTACGCCATTAAATTCGATTTTGTTGCTTTGAATCCCAAATAGGCGCCAGTGGTTGACTTTAACAATCTCAACCAAGAGTCGTTTATGACGTCATGATGACGTAGGCCTGTGATATTTAATCCAAGTTGATTTTTGGCACCAAATTCTTGTACGATAAATTCCGTGGGAACTTGAATATAATGACTGTATTTAATTTTTTCTTTTGATGATGAAACAGTCCTAACTTCGGCGCTTATCTCTTTTTTAATCTAAATGCATCGACTGAACTGCGGTTTTCATTCAACCGATTAACAATTAAATTAAATTTCCTCAATAATTATAAATTGTCTGTTTATTCAAACGTAACTTTATAAATAGTGAATAAATAATACCGTACTAACTGGACTTTATCTCTTCTACTTACCACTCGTACTCGCACACTTGACCATCGTATTTAGAAGTGGAGTTATTACACAGTTATAAATACACTCGCAAGTGGACTCATTTGAGGTTAATCAGGTGGATGAGATCCATCCATATTGTTTTATTGATGTGTTTTAATTGAGAAAGTGATCGTGTATGACGACGATGATCCATAATTTATCTGACATTCGTGAGAAAATGAGTTGTTATCGACCATGGTAGTAATTAGAGTCATTTCTGTGGTTCATAGTGAATGTAGAACAGACGAGTCACGCTTCTCTGGGCTGTGTCTGAGGAATTGTGGTTGACGACGAGGAATGTCGGGTTATGAAGAGTAGCTGCCGCTTATTGATTTGGGCGTTTCGTTTGACACGGGTTCTGGAGGCGCGTTAACGATGTGCGTGATTAGTTTAATTGCGCCGCTGTCAGGTAGCATCGTTGTGCTAAATTGATTAAGGGACCCGGGAGGACTACAACAGCGCTTCCAATTAGAAACATCGCCGTAACAAGGATTGTCAGTTGTCAACCCAAGATGGATGGAGATCCGCGGCGAGTGTCTTCGTTTTGCCCCCAGCGGCTTCAGAAGTTGACGTGTTTCTCGTTTTTTATTATCGTCTGAAAGGCTCGCGGACCGGACGAAGATGGACGCGACGCCACTGCGGCGTCGCTGAGACAACTCGTCAAAAGTGTCGGCCGCAGTAAAATGTTTTGAAATGTCGTCCTTTAATAGACACTATCCATCATTTGCCCCCGGTCACGACAAGGTCTGGCTTAAAGGAGGAACATATGCACGCTACTGCCCACTAGGAGCTCCGAACCACGTTGACATCTTCAATCGTTTAAATCTCCTTATCTCCAGCCGCTTGCTACAGTAAAGCACTTAACAACAATGGATCGGATTACCTGTAACATAATAGACCTAAATAAAATCAGGTCAACTAAACTGAATGTATATATAATACAATGACTGGCTAAAAGTCAGAAATACAAGCATTTTAAATTTTAAAACGATTCGTCCCCAACTTTTGAAACTTCTTCAGCTAATTCTACAAAAAAATATATAACTATATATATAGTTGCATATAAAAAATAAACCTGGTATCTTGTAGATATAATTAAAATCTCATTATAATTTTGTTTTGCTCCTGGGGCCGAAAAGAGGAAAAAATAAGGCAAAGGAAACAAGTCGCAAAACATTGTTGTAACCGATATCTTTTAGACTACAAGAATTACATTTCAAACTTTCAAGAATACCCAATTAAATCATAATAATAACGAATTTATATTTTACGTATCTATTTTGTGTTACAGAATTTACATTTGGTCCTATGTAAAGCATTTCGATCGTCAGTCGAGAATAATAATTACTTTCCCCATATAAAATTTTAACATTTATCCAATCAGTCCAGTGGTTTAATAAACAATGATTGTGTTATCTCTTGGTTGTTTTAAGTTTGCAAAAATGTTTTTTAATTCTCGAAGTTTGTGCTCGGTCTGCCAAATATAACAATATTTACAGTCCATACACAAAATTGTTTACTTGTAAAATATTTCTAATTTTTAACCAAATTAAAATTATTAATTGATCTAAATATTACCCTAACACCTTAATTAGCAAAAAAATTAATCGCTTGTTTTATGTTTACACTAAATATGGTTAAACAATGAAGAACTTAATTTTTTTACCGTTAATGGTTGTGGGGCATTTACTTTTATAAGTCAAAGAATACAATTTACATATTACGTTTTTATTAATGAAAGTGGAAGGATAAAAATTTTAAAATAAAATATTAACAATTTCTTCAAATTATCCTTGTGGAATTTTTGGTGAGATAATTTGACGGTCTTGTCTACCAAATTGTAAACCATAGCTGTGTTATGTTGTAGGGGGTGATTCGAATAGAAATGTAACATTCTACCTGAGTAGATAGATTTTTGATACAAATTAAGAAATGCTTTATTATTATATCAGTTCATGAAACTGAATGAACTTGGTTATGAATACACATAACAGAAAATTAATCGTTTTATTTAAATTTCAAATAATGATAATAATAAGAATAATAGAGAAAGAGCGTTTGGAGTTAAGTTCCATATGTAGTGTTCTTAAATTTTCGGTAATTTCCTTTTAGTTTTTCTTGATTTATTTCGCAATACTCTTGATATGCTTGTTTTTAAGAAAACTAAGGCCTTATCTTTTGTCTTAGGGGTGATGCAGCTCACGTCTGCTCAAAGAAGCCGCCCCCTCGATCTTGCCAGAATCTTCCCCAACTCTGGCAAGTAACGGTCCTCAGGAATCTATTACAGTCGCCGAAGCAGATTGTAAGTATCATACAAAGTACAATAAACGAATTAAATAATTAATTAAATGCATGATTTCTGACTTACGGGTGTTTGCATTTATTTTTATCATAATATAATTAATATAATACTTATTTATGTGTTATAACATGACTTTTGTCTCACGAGTAAAACTAGTTCTACTTGATACCGTTTTGAAATATGTGCTCCGAATTTTTCATCACTCAGAATTTTTTAAAATTTTTTAAAACAAACGTTCTTTCGTTCATTAGACCTAGGAACAAAAGAGAAACTGATTTGTTTGTCGTAGAAAGAAAATTATATGATTTCTCCTGAAGTCGAAAATGATGTCGGCTTTTTCCCATTTTTCCTATATACAGGCATTTATAATTTCTGACTCTAATATTTTCTACATTCTTAAATACATAATATTCTAGCATTCTGACTGACGTGGAAAGGAGAAAATCATGATAGTTTCAGAGACAGAAAAGGCTCCCTGCGTCCGGAATATCCAAGTAATGGCGGTGACCCACAGATTATTTTCAATGCTGACCTAACGAGAAGGGAGCAGGCTATCTTATCGAGAATCCGTTCGTATATCACCCTGATTACTCATGCAAACTTATTTAACAGGGAAGCTCGACCTATTTGTAGTAGATGTGGCGACATACTAACGATAAACCACATACTGTACACCTGTCACCATGACTCTGATACCAGATCAGAGAGGGGGAACTTTCCCACTCGGAAAGAGGAATAAAACTTCTGTTCACGTTTTTGGCTCATAACAAGTGATTAGAAAACATATAAATGAGTCATATTCTCTTGGAACTACAGAAATAGTTTGCTAGTAACTCGTCATAAATGTCACTGAGTGAAAGGTAATCGTATGGAAGTCCCTACTGACTATAATTGTTAATAGGACGTTATAACAAAATAATGAAACGGTGTGTGAGGTATTAACAAAATTATTTTTTATTTGAAAGCCCTTTCAAATAAAAAAGAATTTCAGTAATACTTCAAACACGGCTTATTTATTTCGTCATCGACTGACCCACTCTTATTGGAAAACACTATATATAGCCTTCTTTGGCATTTCATCAGACAGTACGTTCTTTGTTAAAACGTGTTTTAACCATCATATTTTTTAAAACAATTACCTTTTCAAGCCCCTTATAATCGAAATTGAACAACTCAACACCGAAAATAAATTGTTTCATTTAGAATGTTACAGGGAATGAGGCCAAATAATCACATGAAAAAATAGTTTCACATTTGCACAAAATATTATTTAGAATTGTTCAATGTTTGTTCAATGTCGAACTAATTGAGTTATTCACTCAGTTTGTACGCAATTACGACACACGGAACTCCTCAGCAATCCGGAGTCTACATGTCAAAACAATGCCAAGCTACTACTTAATGAACTTGCACGTGTATTGATGAGTAAGTCAAATGCCACAGATTATTCAAACAGTCAGACAGAAAATTTGGGATTAGATATTTTCTTATGTTAGAAATCCAAAAACTTATAAAAAGGAAAGATTGGTTGAGAAATAAAAAATCTTGATCTCGACTAAAGCGCCACTTACCGAGTCCAACTATAGTAAAGAATCATCTAGGTAAACCCATAAATACAAAACAAACCTTCAACATCGGCCAAGTCATTTAGTAGGTGAATTAGGAACACACGTACACCGGAATATTGTATATAAAGATTACTACCCAAATCATTATAATATTTTATAGGGTCGTTGACAATTTCACAGTAATTTTTCGCTTTTCTTTTTCCCTTAATTTTTTTTAAAACTGATATGCTGGGGCTGATTATTGTTGGGTGATCAAGACAGATACTCCACAGGCGAAATATAGTGGAAAATCGTTATTTTCTCCTTTCCACGGCAGTCATAATGTTAAAATTTTGTGAATTTCAGAATGTAGAAAATATTACAGAGTCTGAAATTATAAATTCCCTCATTGAAAACGCTCAAAATGAATTACCTGGAAGATTGTATGTTCTTTGAAGTACTTTTCCTTCACTCGTACCCAGATTTAGCTTGGCTTAGTGAGCGATGATCACGGGGAGTAGTTTCATTTGGACCTTTGAGCTATGGTAATAAAAATGGAATCTTAATTTGCTAGTCAAAAGGGATGTTCCAGAGACTAAATATAGCAGAAAATAGTCATTTCTTACTTTCTTGGTGAGTCAGAATGTTTGAATATTGCGTATGAAATTTTAAGAAATGTTTGATATTCGTCTGTCACTCGGATGCCTGATGGGGAAAATCCGATTTATTATTTAAATTAAGGGAAAAGTCTAATATCAAAATTAAGTATTTAACTTTCTGGGTCAAAAGAATTCTCTTTTTTCTTCGGGGTTAGTAAACCAACGTTACTTACTTTAGGTAAACGTTCAAGTAATTGATATGATCATCCAGATTCCCGGTCTGAATATGATAACTTTATCGTCGTCGTTGTACAATGATATTTTAGGAGTACAGCAAACCGTATCTGTAGGGAGAGTGCGGAGGCAGAGCAGGTAGGGCCGACTAGTAGCTGCAGCTCTTTGTTTACAGGACGCTGCTTCATTTATCTGGCAGATACGATCGACCGCTGCCTCATCCAGACTCCTGTCAAACACAGAGGCGTGGCACGCACAAAACCAGCCAGCTCTCTGCTCTGTCCTATCACTTGGCACACAAACGCTCGGACAGATCCCACAGCCTCGGTGGGGATGATTATCACCATTAATAATTATATATTTAAGAACTCATTAACAGATTTTTATACTATTCATTTTTAACAATTACATTCTGGGTTTGACAATGTATTACACAGAGGTCAGATATGATCGACGTGTACCTGGATCACAGTCGCCAAGTAAATTTTTATTTATTTAAAATCGCTTCCACAGCTAGGCCATTAGCGACTACACGAAACTATTACATAGTTTTAATTAATAACATTTATAATTACAAATCAAATTGCTTCAACGAGGAATTCCAAAAGAGCGTGGACAACTTCGGGGTTTGTGTAGAGATCCTCCGCGGTGAACTTCGCAATGGCGGCATTTCTTATCTTGTTGTTTGTTGGGACACGCTAAAAGAAGATGATGCATAGATAGGAGCGCAGTGCATCCTTCTCATATAAGTTAGGATGCCCTAGAAAATAGAAATGAGTGCGTTAACTGTGTGTGTATGCAGTTCTACTGTCGTCGTCAAAATAGTAGAGCCCTGAGTTTCAAGCTTCTCATTTTACGCAGAATTTAATGGCATTTTATGATAAGTAAATGAAAGTTCTCCCTGTACTTTTTATAAAATCGTACAACATTTTGCTGCGTTGATACATCAATGAAGCTTATATTTTATATTTTTACTTTCAGCCGCTGCAAGAAAAGCTTTATGTCCCACTCTTCTGCAATGCGCTGTCCAAAAGTTCGTAGAGGTCCACTAATTAATTAATTTGAAAAAAAGTAAGAAACACAGATGATTTAAACCCTGCGGATAGATTTAGAAGGGTGTTAACTGTCTTCTGCTACAGTTTCAGAACATTTGAAGCAATAGTTTAAAATCTGAGTTGGCAAAATTGAGTTATATGAAAGAAAGACAAAACTCTCCGATTTTTTTCTGTTTTTTTCGTCAAAACGCGTGTATAAAATAATTTTAAAAAATTTCAATCACATAAAATGACATTAAATTCTTCGTAAAATGAGACCTTTTACAATAATTTAGGTCAATCCGAATGGTCACAGTGGTGCTTATTTGAAGAATTTTGACGTGGATCATTTCATATTTGCCATTGTTGTCCAATGTAAAGAGTCTGAGACTGTCCTTGCATGCTTCTAGATTCCATTTTTTTTGAGGATCCCCTTTTTGTAGTCATTGCTTGTACATGTCCATTGATTACTGAGACTGTGTGAGTTGGAGGCTGCCAGTTTCGTCTGTTGATCTGCCTTATCGTGTCCCTAACTGACTGCCTACACGCACAGTAATGCGTTCTCCTTTACTAGACAGTCCCGTATTTGAAAATAAATTTATCTTTCAGGATTTCCTGCTAGAAACCGATAGACTTAAGAAATTGACCCTTTTCACTTTGACAACTATTAAAATTTGGAGACGAATATAGCAATATTGGCAGAAATCTACGGTATATTACGTTCAGTTGCGGTTGACAGGAATCATGTCAACAATGTAAAAATTGGGTTACATTATCTTTGCTTGAAGATACTTGTATTAACTTTGAAATAGTCTGCCGCCAATAAGAGAGTTGTAAAAATTATTTCCTTGGGTCAAATTTATGGATCACTCGTTCGAAGACCGTTGTTCTCGATAATTATCAATAAAATTATGTCAAATATTGTTAGCCACTTTGTAAATTAATATAGATAAAAACAACAACATTCATCAAGTCAATTTATTCAACAAGTTGTCACCAATAAAAAACAGGAGCTTTCATCTATTACATAAATATTCATCTTTCTCCACTGTTGCTTGTAACAATTTTCTGTTAAAAATAGGGACCAAAATTTGTGTGAATGATAAAGAATCTCAACCCTTAACGTTTCTGTATTGCATATTGCTATCTTCAGGTGTTTTTTAGTATCAACGTATTTAATAATGTCTATTTTTGACAATAAATTCGTTAAAGTATGAAAAAGAAAGTTAAAATTTTGAAAAAAGAAGCGGTGGTTTAAGAAATATTAAAGAAACACACCATTTTGTTTTTCCTCTCCTGAAGACAGAAGGAAATAATGAAGAAACGTTACGTTGGGTATTTTTAATTATTCGCATACTTTTGGTCCGAATTTTAGGCTGTTTTATTATTTTATCTGCAAGAAGATTGTCTAAATTATGTAGTTACTTTTTGATGTAGAAAGCTGTGTTGAGTTCAGAGTTCTTTGTTGGTCTTTGTTAAACAGTGGCTGAAGGCTAAAGGGTATCAGGACATAATTAGTTTTCAACCAGGGTTGAGGTCGATGATTCTCATGTAAGCCGACATCCCGATAAAATAAATAACGATCGTTATCCTCTAACCTCAAATAACAGAAGTTTTTGAAAACGTCCGCTTACTTCTCCGTCTTTATATATATTTCGGTAGTGTACCATTGACTACAAGATTAAATAATTTCCGTCTACTAACCGGTTATTCCTTTTCGGAGCTGAATAGTTCCGAGAGATACGACAGGAATGCAAGACCAAATATTTTGAATATTATATCTTCTCCTTACCACTAGTAATAAAATATATCAAATGATTCCACGTCATTTAAGAAAAATAAATCAGAAAAAAACTGACACTAAATTAATTATAAGCCGCTGTTGGGAAACTAAATTATATTTTGAATTTATTTATTTTGTGTCTGCATTCATTTGAAGCGATGTAACCATTGAAACTCAACAGGTTAGGTTATTTAATGTGTAAAGTATTTTTCTAAGGATTGATTTAAAACGGTCAGAATTGACTATAAATACTCATCTGATTAGTAACGTTATCCTCGATTCTTATCTCAGAACAATACCATATTACGTAGAGACGTGGGCTGTTTTAAGTCTTCAATGAAGAATGTGTATTAAATATAAATTAATCGAAGGTGCGAGGCTCTGAAGAATAGTAAATTGTAGGTGTGACTGGTTCTCAGGTGTATTGAAAATAAATGACTCGTCCGAGCTCAGGTGGTAAATCCACAAGTTGATGACGAGATTTTTCCATCCAAATTCTTTCAATCAGTTCATGACCTTTAAGGTTCAGCTTCTGTTTGAAAGCATTTAGTCTCTCCTTGAATTTACGTTATATTATTCAATAATTATATTCCTTAAATGACATCTTTGTAGTCTTAACTTGCGATGATGCTAAAAGTGCAGAGATTGGTCTTAAAATAATTCTATATAATGTATTAGTGAATGGATCTGTGGATTGACGTCATCTGAAACTTAGGCCTGAATTAACGTAAATAAATCTATTCATTGTAAAGTGAAGTAATTTATATTCTCGTTTGTGTTAACGTGTACTGTTTCAGAATTGACATTTTTTACTTTAGCATACTTTTTGTCGAAGAAAAATAATTAGTCGTCTCAAAATATGTTGCGTAGTTGACAACTGACCTGGGGGTGTGCAGTGAGGGCTGGGCGGAGCTCACTTTAACAGGAAACTTTGTTACGCAACCTGGTAGTGTAAAAACTATTCTGAAAACATTGGAACTTATTATGTTCAGTTTAATAGCTCATCAATAAAGGTTAAGCTATTACACGGTGTAGTAAAATATCTTACTCGTTAATGGTATAATAATATTTTTTATAATGTTTGTCTCTTTATGCCAGCTTCCATCTATAGGAAAGTCCCCTTTCATATTCCCCTTACTCCTACTCCTCAGCTTGTACGACCTGCTCTTTCTCACCTGCCACACTGAAGATCATGATCAGTACACAGTGTGATGAAAACGCCTTACTCAGTTGATAAGAATATAATTAATGTTTTTAGAATGATTGTAACGTTACACCAACTTCCTTCTAAACGACAGTTTCCCTGCATATTCTCCCAATTACTTTTCTGCATGTGGTACGACTTCCTCTTTCTCATGTTGGATAGTCATGATCATAATCAGTACACAGTGTGGTAAAAATATCTTATCCAGCTAATCAAAATATAATAAAACGTTTTTACAACTTCTATAGGTTAACGCTAGCATCATTATAAACGACAAGTTCTCTTCTTCCATTTCTTTTTCTGCATCTGGTCCGACTTGCTCTTTCTCATGTGGCACACTAAATTTTAATTATACTAGTCGAAATTTGACCTGTGTGCTTAATTTTAATTATCAGACGCCTGTACAGTTTGTCAGATTATACATGGTAAGTTTAGATGTGCAGTAGCGTAAGGAGAAATGGAGTATTGTCTTTTGAGGAGGAACTTCCCCTTCCAGCGTTCTGGCGGAACGCTACTAGCATTGTTAACAACATTAATTGTATTCGTAAGAACGGGATATGGAGACTGTGACCAACGTCTTATATTATTATCTATTACATTTTACGGAAGAGTTTTTTTTAAGTACAGCATACCCTGAAATGACAGCAATATATTTCTAAGCAGCAACGTTTTCAGAATTACTTTTACACTACCAAGTGGGTTAGCAAAAAGCGGTTGGAGTTATCCACTGCGCATCGTGTTGACACACGACTAGTTAAATCTCCCGTACTGTACACTTTACTTTTTAAAGTAATTAACCACCATTCCAACTATCATAGCTTGGTCATTTTCAACGGGCTATAGATACTGTAGTGCGATTCAAATGGTAAGGAGTTTAGATACGTGAAGTCTGACCTTGAGTCAATCAATCGGAACACTGGAGATAAGGGCGGGACAAGCAGTATTGACGAACAATTAGAGTGGGCTTACTGGTTTCTGTAAGATGTAGGTTATACGAAGCCCAATTGCGAGAACGTTAGGGCCTCCATCCACATGGAAACACCAAGTGACTACTGATTATATCTAATGGTCTGACAAAGTTAATGTATACTGTGTTGATTTGTCCTCATTAGCGCCCTGGGAACTTTTCTGCGGACTTTTTATTTATTCAGACAACGGAGATCATTTTGAGTTGGCGAATCATATTTCTGAGTGTGAATAATTTTTGTGCAAGAGTACGAGACGAATGTGAAGCCCGCAGAGTTCGTGAGGGAATGCTGATTACCGACCTTAGTCCACTTTCTCACGGCTGCGACGCGCTGCCCCGGAATACCTGATTTACATTTCATTGCCTGGCAATTTATTTAGGCGATTATTTAGGCAGATGTATGTGTCCAGGGAACACAAAGAACGGGACAATTGGAGCTGGGCGTTCTCTATCCACGCGATATACAAGGAACTTCACCTGTTGTGGCTATTTTGCCGGTATAAATCACCAAACACGCGGATCTCTGCGAACGCTTTAAATCGTGGCGTACTTCCTCCGGACAGATCTAACTGAGCCATTAATCTCGGCCGATTTAACAAGCTATTTTTAATGGCTTTGCTGGGACGTTTGGAATGAATGAGCTTAAGCGATGTGATTGTGATTTTCCCACGGCACGCATTATGCTCTCGTGGCTGCGTGCGTTTCCGCGGCTAAAACGTCTCACGTTATTCTACAGGTCCTACGCACCATCGAAAGAAAGTAATTTACGTCTCTTTGAATTATTTGAAAGTTCATGATTAAAAACGTCTCGCTAATTATTAAAATATATATGAAAAAATGTTTTCATAAAATCAACGTTACTATATTGTTGTTGTTGTATTCAGTCCTAAGACTGGTCTGATGCAACCCTCCATGCAAACCTAACATGCGCAAGCCTTTTCATTACCTAATCTGCTTAGCGTATTCCATCCTAGGCTCTCTTTTCTGTTCTTACCCCACAAACTTCCCTCTAATGCTAATTTTACAAGTCCCTCATCTCTTAAAACGGAGCCCATTAATCTATCCCTTCTCTTGCTCAACGTCCTCCATATTGTTCGCTTTTCCCTATTCACTTTAGAACACCCTCGTTTGTGATTCTATCCACCCCTTCTGATTTTCAGCATTCGCCTATAGCACCACATTTCAAAGGCTTCTAATCTTTTCCTTGCTGCAGCTCCTATCGTCCAAGTTTCGCACCTATATAATGCTACGTTCCATGCGAACATTTTTAGGAATGATTTCCTAATATACACACTTATATTACCCTAAGTAAATTCATCTTTGCCTGTGCTTTATGTCCACTACACTTCTACCAACCATATTATATTATAATAACATAAAAATAGTCATGAAAAGCAAAATAAATAATGCAAAAATCTGTTCTGCAAAAAATATTTAATTTAAATTTTTAAAAAGCAATTGCACACAATGTTTAGTTTCTAAATTTGAAACCTTATCTGGTTTGATTTAAGTTCTAAAAATACCAAGGAATTGAAACAATATTTACTTATAATAGAATTGTCATATAAAACTGAAAAATTACTAATGAAATTCTGAATGTCACGCTGGAAAAGAAGAAGAATTTTTTAAACATTTATTTATCATCATGGAAATTTTTTAAAAAGGCTGATATTTTGAGTCGAATAAGGATTTCATCACTCTTAACATACCGCGAGTATTCTTAAATCTCTTAGGCTTTAGGGAGTATTTGCAAACATTCTTAAGAGTACCGGAGGAATATTTCACACTTATGGTAACCCTAAATGTACCGGTTTCTCTGCTATTTTTTAAATTTAATGTCCGAACTTGACGTGTCAGTAAGTTACTTGAATGAATGAATGTACCGCTAATGATTAAATTAACAATCCATCGGCATAGAGAGGGTAGCGAGCGTTTAAAGGCAAATATTCAAAATACTAACGCTCTCGATGTCGATTAAATCACGTGTTGACCAGGCGATTAGAGTCGAATTATATTCTTTACCGGGCGATTATGGTGAAGTCAAATAATAAATAAGAGTGGGTGGTCGGTAACAAGTTTTCTATTACTAGTTACAATATCTGACTGATTAGAGACAAATAAATAACACATCAGACTATACGTCAGAACTAATTAATAGAAACGTTTAGTAAGGGAAATTGATTATTTTCTCCTATTATAAACTTTTTTGATCATTCATTCTTTAAAAATTTTCCATTTTTATTTTGAACTTTAACAACATGCTTATTAGCTCTGTAAACCATTACTACACTAAACCTTATAATTATCATCATAAACGAAAATCAGGGGTCGGTTGTCACCCTAACATAATTGAATTCCCGTGCATCATCGGGCCCCCAACTTTTTATATCATGCATAATTAAGATAACTTATGAAGTGTTGCGTTTAAAATGTGTTTGGATGAGAAAAAACGTAGCTTTCAGGAAAATGATCTTTCGGGATATTGACTTGTCGTGGAAACGTTAATATGGATATTAACCAGTCTGGAAAACGTGAATCAGAATCTTGAAATCGGGAAAACGTGCATCGGGCGTCTGTTGGGCAAATAAACCGGAAGGGACAAGAAGAACTGGGCGACCCAAACTGAGGTGGGAAGATGGAGAGGCTCAGGATATAAAAACCATAGGGATGGTGAATTGGCGGAATGTCGCCATGAATAGGAAGGATTGGCAGGAGATCCTGAAGAAGGCCAAGGCCCACACCGGGCTGTTGAGTCGGTGATGATGTTAAAGAGCCAAGATCGGCATTTGGCAAGGAAAATAGTTCCATTTTCCTTCGTTGTCCTTACTGAGTTGGTGGATATGGATGGTTGTGATCTGGATTTGTCAGAAAATATTCCGTCATCTGATTTTGGGGATGATCGTGGGGTGATTCTGATAAGACTATTTGTAAACTGGCAAAAAATTCCGCAGCGTTTGAAGAGAGCTGTTAGAGAGGCAAGATCAACATTTGGCATTTTGCCTTAGTTGTTGTTCTCACTCAGACAATGGAATATTTGGTTCAATACGCTTTCTCTACTTTTATTTAGTGTATTGAGAATAGGCTGTTATAACGGTGTAAGTCGAGTGCAATTTCCATTCACGGGAAGCATGCAGGCCAGCATGAAAGGGCAATCGGCCTGGCCCAGAACACTGAAGTATAATAACACAGCGCGGTGAGTCAGAGAATTTGAGCATATCGGGCGCGTGCAGAGGAAAGTTATGCGTTTAAGTGTACTAACTCCCCCGCGCTGCCACCCTCGGGCGGAAAAGGTCACTCGCGTTGTCCGCCATATTTATTCAGCGTGGCGGACCGTGCTAAATCAGCTGTGAAATGTGGCGAAACGTGGCCAGCGTAGCGTTCGTTCAGGCGGGGTCCCGTTAACGAACTATCTGCAGCCCCCATCTTAATTCAGCCTTTACTGTATTCCCCAATAAACATAAAGGCAGGCAGGCGGGCGGGCGAGCGGGCGGGGATGCTATCAGGCGGAGCGTGCGCGGGATATTACGACGATCTGGCCCTCGGCACTTTCCCTGGACAGGCTACCACAGTCATCACTCATATCACTGCCAGAACACAAATCACCTGATTTAGGAGACTGCGTCCAAACGTCTTACCAACCCCTAGAAAATTTAAATTTACTAGCAATAAATATCATACTATTCTCACATTTGTAAATTTAATTCTAATTGGAGACTCGAAGAAGGGAATGCTGAGACCCCACACTCATCTCCGCGCATTCGGAAGAGTGTGATAATACTGTCCTCGTCAAAATGGTAGAGCCCCTAGTTTGAAGCCTCACTGTGCTCATTCGGATTGACCTACATTATTGTAAAAGGTCTCATTTTACGAAAAATTTAATGTCACTTTATGATAAATAAAACATTTTTAGAAATAATTTTTTATACTTTCGCTTTGGCGAAAAAAATAAATAAGGTCAGAGTTTTTGGTTTTTCCTTCTTATAGCTTGACTTTGACAAATCATAGATTTCAATCTGTTCCTTTAAATGGTCTGAAAATTTAGGAAAAATCAGTGCAAACCCATCCGCAAAGTTTGAATTATCGGTGTGTCTTACCTGATTTTAAATTAATTAACTAGTGGACTTATACTAACTCTTGGACAGGGCACCGCAGAAGAGTGAGACAAAGTTTTTCTTGTAGCAGTTTAAAGGCATAAATATAAAATATAAGCTTCTTTGATGTAGCAACGCTACAAAATTTTGTCTGATTTTTAAAAAGATTATGAATGAAAGACAAAAATACCTGACTTTTTTCAGTTTTTTCGCCAAAACTCGAGTATAAAATGCTTTAATATGTTTTTGTCTATATATAATAAAATAGAATTAAATTATGTGTAAAATGAGACCTTTCACAATACTTTAGACCAATCCGAATGGGCACAGTGAGGATTTTGACGACGACAGTAGTAACTAATAGCCCGACCCACCTCATGCAAGCTTTATAGGGTTTCCCTGCATTTCTGTTAGTTGACACACCGGGTAGGATCCTTACTCTACCCTTGGCTACCTTGCTCTATCTTCCACATCATCCCTTTTCAACTCCCTTACAATGCTATTAGAGGTGAGTTGCTTGATTCAGGATCAACATTCTGTAACATGTTATCCAAACTAATAATTTAATCAATTTTCTGACTCTCGGCCAGTTCAGTGATATTAATCGGTTCGATGATTTCTTAAAACGTTAATCTAGAAACACCATGTTTATCTTATTTCTCCTTCTGCTTCTGATTGACAGGACTCAAACCATATATTAACATGGATATGATGAATTTTTCCGTTATACTTTTAAAAAATAATTAAAATATATCTTAGCTTAGAACTACTTTGAACTATATTCAGAAACAATGTATATTTAAAACACGTTTTTGCATTGAAGTCCTCAAGCTCGGATCGACCCTAGGCGTGGCTCTATCGACTAGGAGGCAGTCGATATGGCGACCCCTCTATTAAATCCTCGTTTATACATAATAAATTCAGGGTTTCCCACTGTAACTATAAGTATTATAAAATCTATGAAAGAGTCTTATCGCTCAGTCTTAAGAGTTAATGAAAATTCACTTATTTAGTATAGATTATAAAATTTAAGAAAATCATCTCATTTAGTATTCAAACTTTATTTCGTAACGATTTCTTAACGTATGGAATATATAATGACGAATCGTCAGTTTTTTTATGGCCAAAGGACCGAAAGATCTTTGTATATTTTTAAAACTGATAATATTAGTAATTGAAATAAATTATTTTTAAGACTGGATGCTGTGGTTTTCCAATTTTAAAGTAACCTTTATCAGTCTTCGAAATTGACTGGAATAATATACCACAGTGAAAGTTCATTTTACCCTCCCTATTTTGTAGTCTACCTTACTTATTTTTCTCTATTTTTCAATATTTGGGATTAAAATTATTATATGACTCGTAATCTTTCTGTAAAAACCCTAAGGATTGCTGATGGGATTAGGGCAGTCAGAAAAAGACTTTTAAAATATAATAAATGACATGAACGTTATGCTGGACGAAGATTACAACATGAAAATTTATAGATGGAATGTAGTATGGGAAACAAAGGGTGTTGGTTGGGAAGGGATATTTTTAAGGAAGTTGAGGAATTATGCTACTTGAGTAACTTAATAACCAGAGTTTGATAGTAGAGGCAAGAAAAGCTTTCGCAAAAACAGAGGAATTTAATTACGGTTAATATAAGTATGAATATTATGAAATCACTACCAAAAATTTTCGTATGAAGTGTAATAGAACAAAATAGGAGTGATTACGGAAAAAACCGTATCCGGGTAGTAGAAGTAACATGAATCCCTAATTATAGACGTAAATAATTTTATTAGATACGCGTCAAGTTTTGCTATCGAATTCACAATTATGTTTATTATTTCTCTGATTTCTACGAGTCATCAACAAGAGATCCTATTCCCGACTTTCACATTAATAATGATAAAAAATTATTTAACTTTACTAAATCATGGAACTTTTTTTGCCGCTGGCATCTTGAGCATGTTGCCAAATTAATAGCACGTTAACCGGGCAATTAATAACGCCACTATCGGCGATCCTCTATTATAAGTCAGCGTAAAACCGAGACCAATATCATAATTCTGTAGTTCCTTCCCTAATTGTCTCATTAGTCTACTGTTGTTCTACTCGTCGTAATGACCTATGTACTTCATGTTAGATTAGAATACATACCTTGTTAATCATTTTGCACTCTTCGCAGCTAGAGATTGAATGCATTAACTCTTTTTTTGTGTTGTTGGAGCAGGGAATTCGTGAATTGATAACCAAACCCAAATTCTTACAGCTTCAACTCAACTTATTGGTAATATCTAATTAAAAATAATTGTCTGAAACATCATTTCTATAAATTTCCGAAGTTAATTTTTCGAATTCGACGAAAATAGTCGGAAGTTTTTGATAACTATAATTAAAGTAATTAAATTAATCTGACTTATTATTATAAATAAAACAGAAAGAAAGGCCAAAGTAAGAAATGAATTGGATACATCTTTCACCAGACATAAAATTATTCAAATATATTACGAATATTATAGTTTTAACCATCAGTATTTTTTTGTGACTTGCAGTTTTATAATAACCTATTGTGATGAAAATCATAAAAGTCTGTTTGGCAGGATTAGGATTTTATAATGACAATACGTTTATAATTTAATTTTGAACAAAATAATGATACTTTAACTTTTTAAAATTTTTCACAATTATTTGCGGTCACGGGCCTGAATAAATTATTTCTACCTGTTGAAGCCCCAAATGCGGGGACGAAACATAGTAATTGAATAAAACATTTTTTTCTGTAAATTATCTTTGTATAATTTTATTTAGAAACGAAACAGACGTTAACTGAAATTATATTTAGTATGCGTTAAATTTTTTGGTAGTTGTTTCATAGCGAATTAAACAAAAAAAGTTATGTAATATTTCATAAACCTTTCTACAGGGCCACTAATTGTGATATTCAGAATTATTTTGTTTACTCCAGACATTTTATTGATTTTTTATCATTGACTGTCGTAAAAATTCTATTCGTCATGGGCGTTTATTTGAAACTTCAAACGTTATTTGTACTTAGGGCATGAAAATATTAATATGTTATTTTAATAAGTTTAGAGCACAGAATTAGAGTAATTAATTGCCGATGGAACTTATCTCAAAATCGTTAATGATAATATTATATTCTTATGGAATGATATTTGCAAAAATGTGTGGAACAATGCAGATATTAAGTGAGATCGATTACAATTGAATTGTTTTTGTGGGAAAAAGAGTGGTATAATTAAAAATAGTGTCTCACAAAGCAAGATCATGAAACAGAAAAGTTTTCATAATTCAATAGATTTTCCCCTGTAAGTTGTGCTCCTTACATACACAGAATAATTAATGAGAATCCATTAGAAGAATTAACGATCCGTGTAACAAACTGAAGCAGTGTTTAGTAATCGGGGAGTGTTTATAATAAGGAAATTAAAAATTGTATTCATTATTTTATTTATGATAATACTATTGTTTTAGTTAAGGAAGTGAATTTTAAGAAAAGATAAATTGCGGAAATGTTATATATAAGAAGCAACAAAGTTACTGTGAATATTAAACAAATTAATAAATTATGTGATGGTTTATTAAATTGTCTTTAATATATATATAATCATTTTGGTTATGCTCTTTGTGTTATACCTTTAGTTAATTCAGTTTATTGACAAGAACCATAATGGATGGTCGAAACGTCTGCGTTATGTTCAAAATTTTAAAAAAATTATTGATTCAGTCTGTTACACTAGTCGTTAACTCTTCACTATTATTTATTATCAGAAGTTAATTTTTATTATAATAAATACAAATAATTAATGACAATAAAAGAATACAGATATTTTATCAATTTTAAATTAAATAAAAATGTACATTAAATATACTTTCTTTGGGAAATGTGTTTTTTATATTGTGATGGGTTGATTTTATTTATATGGAATGTGAATAGTGAAAGAGGACAAAGAAATTTAATCGTTCATTTGCAGTGTGTGTTTTTATTTTAGCTAAAACTATGAAAACATTCCATTTAAAATAGGTGAAATCATTGAAATAAAGTAGGCCTTTGTACCTGCCAATTTATACAAACGTCAAGAGTATAATATAACCACTTGTTTTAACAAATTAGTAATAAACAATTACTTTATTGTTAACTATAAAATTTATATATAAATATTGATATAAATACCTTCTTTTTTAAAGGAAACTATGTATCCATCTCTGACGCAAAAATATTTTTTTTCGTGTTGTTTTAAAATGAAATGAAACCAAGTTAATGTCGTATTTTCTATGAGAGTAATTTGCCTTGGCGTTTTTATCGCTCTGCAGAAACAATATGCGTAAGTAATTGTCCGAGGACTAGGACTGTGTCCCTCCTCCACCTGCTGGTGGAAAGTATAGCATGTTATGACGCCGCCGAGTTTGCATATTACAGGTGCATTCACGACGTTCCTGTGTGTATAACATAGCTTTGGCTGTCACTGTAACAATGCCTCTACATTCTTCCTATCAGCTGCTGCCATCGCGTGGTCGAAAGAGCAACGACGGCCACAGCGCCTGCAGGAATGCAACCAGCCTTTATTACCGTCTTTTAAACACACAGGGAATTTTTTTAAAAATATACAAATATCGTCTTGTCACTTAGTCCATTTGTCGTCTTTTAAATAATCGGTATTTTTCTGTATTTCAACAGTGATTGTATTTAAGGAATAAATTATTAATATAACTAATAATAAGCATACTTTACCACTATTACACTGTACCCTTAGTAATGTTAAATGAATTTTCTGGGTGCCATATTAAGGGGCTGTTAATAATATTTTATTGAAGACTATCGATTAATTGTATTCGTAGTTGGAATGCACAGTTACAATTCTGTATTATAGAATGTTTTAAACATAGAGAAAAGAAAATTATGTACTTAGAAGCTATACTCGCCAATAATATTACCAAATCCATAAAGATAAAATCCCACCTAAATCAAGGAAACAAAAGTTGTTACAGCTTAATGATGGTAATAGGAGTAAGAAGACTGACTAAAATAATTTATCATATTATAAAATGTATGTAATAATTCTACTAAACTATAATTACTATAGTTTTATAAATAATAATACTCAGTAGAGAAAAGGTGCATTTGTAATTAGGGTTTACACTTTGCTACGTTTATATTTTAAATGCTTTTTAAAATTTGTAAACACATTAAACATCTTAATGAATAATGTTAAAAGTACAGAAAAGTAAGCACATAAGGTGTTAAGGAATTATAACAGTTTTAGTGAGTCCATTAGTAATAATATAATATAAAATCTTATAGAAACAAATTAATATAGCCCAAAAGGACAAAAGCTACTATCACTGTCAATGATAATGATATAAAATAAATTTTGTACAAGAGGACGACACTGCTACATTAATAAAATAAAATATACACATCATTATTGAAGCCTGTAATGATGATCTGAGAGTTAGAAGCCCACTAAGAATGATCCTAAGGAAAATTTATGAGGATATAAGATGAGCTGTATACTCTGCATTAAAGTGAAACATAGAACATATTAAAAATATGGGGGCTTAAATGGTTGGAACACGTAACTACAATGGAAGACTTTAATGCATATAGTAGTAAAAAAGGAAGACCATAGCTAAGATAAAAAGTTGCAGCATTTATGAGTCTACAAAAACTGATTGATAGAAGCTCAAAAATATAGAAAAGGTCCTTTCTCTCAGCCAAAACCTAATTGAATTAATAAAAACCTAAATATATTCGTGAAAAACATGAAAACTTTAACTGATACTTAGAAACAGTATATTTCGAAGATGTGGGACAACACAAAACAATAACAAGAGAAACGTTGTATAAAGCCACAGTGAATTTTCGTTTTATTCACATTCTTCTCAAATACAGTAAATATTTTTTAGGTATCCTCTTATGAAGAGCGTGAAATTAATGTAATAAGTTAACGCAAAACTCAAAGGCAAGGAAGATTTTTTTTCTGTTTCTTTTATTTTAATGTCAATGAAGCCATTGAGGTAGTTATAGAATATTAAATTTCTTCTGATCAACTTATATTTTACATGCATGTAATTATCGATCTAAGTGTTAAATTTTAAGGTTATTTTATCTTGTTTACAATTCTGTAATCACTGAATTTATAAAAACGTCTGTATCAGATGAAGACTAACTAGAAAAATAAGTAGACCACAGAAAAAATGGATGTAAAAATAACAACGTATTGTGATCACATGACCTCATTGATATATCTATGTTATGGAAAAATGATATCCTTGGTTATCTTCTCAGTCCACTGGCTTCCGATGAAAGGAACCACGTCATTTGTGTTAATTGCTCCAGTTATGCGTATTGATCTACAAGTCAGATATTCTACTATCAAATGTTACATCTACCCTTTCCATAAGCCCAATCTTAGATATGGCCATATTTAATTCTTGATTACTCATTAGCTGCATAGTCTTGACTTAATTGAAATCGCAGTTTCTCCATCGTTATTTAAGAATTCTACGTTGACATTTAATTTGAACAAAAACTTTTTCAATGTTGAAACGAATACTGTATCACGTGTCATTTCTGTTCTCCGACGTTTCGACTCTCTACTCCTCCCATACAAGAAATCCATCTCTAAAATTCATTACAATAACTGTCATGTGCCCATTTGGATCGAATTTCTACTACTTTACATATATTTAAATATAAAATAATAATTCCATATTATTTTCATCCATTTTTACAAAGGATGTATTAAAAAATATCGGATTATTTCTATAACACCCGTTGGCATAGATGAAAGGAGGGGAATCTGCTTACCATTAGAGGCCACATTTAAATGAGGCAGTAATAAAGGAGGCCGCATAAGTTGATATGCCTATAAAGGAGACTATTGCATTTTGTAGATACCACAAAAAAGAACATTAAGCGATTTAGTTAGTATTTTATATAAAAAGATTCAATATAAAATAGTTCTGTATTCACTTAACGATAATAGCTTGTATAGAATTAATCTCCAATTATTTGTTTAGTAAAAATCATATATTTAAATAACACTTCAAATACAAATATTAAAGAAAAATCATTTTTAAATAAATTAACTACATTATAAGAAAATAAAATAATACTGAGGAAGCATTTTAAAATTAATTTATTACAATATAAATAAATACATTATAAAATAATAATATAAACTAGCAAAGCAACAATAGGTAAAACAATTTTCAGTCTCATAAAAAATGAATCTACTGGGATATTTGCATATGTTTGAAAGTATTTGAATATTTGAATGAAGCCTCGTAACGCGAAGCCTTAATTGTCCTCTAAATGAGCATCTGAAATTTTCGTTCCTAAATTAGTTTTTATTTTTGTCAGGCAACAAAATGCTGTTTGCTGCAGTAACTGCTTCCAAAGCTGGAAAGTAAACAGCGTGGGCATGGATAATCCCGAAAAACCTAAAACAATTCTAGAATTCTATAGGACCCATTTCTGAATTATAAAATAATTTTAGTACACTACTTTCTGCAAGTAAAATAACTCAATTAATAGTTCCATAGGAGTCTCGAATATGCCTACTATTTTATATTTAAATATCAGTTTCGTAGCGGGAGATTGTTGGTCAAAATCTAGAAACCTTTCAGTATTTTCTTCTATTGTATATTTCATTTCCAAATTACTGCTCTCTCAAGGTTTTTGCCAGCTCGGGGAATATTCAGCGAGAGAGAAAGGTTTTGAAACATGTTAATTCTTCCAGAAACGCTTGAACCTTTTGCCACATGATACGTTTTACCTTGCAGGCAAATATTTAAATTGTTCTGTTTTGTCATGTTATAACACAAGAAATGTAATTTTTATGCAAAATACATAGTCTTAAAATTGGTCGTCGTAAATTTGAAGTTTTTACTAAAATGTGTCTTGTTGGTAAGCAGAGAACGTTGCAATAGTACGGTAGATCAACGCTTACGTTTCCTCGTCTTAAGTTAGCCAAATGTTGTTATTAAACTACGTATACTTTCTGTGAAATGTGTTTTTATTATTGAGTATCGAGAATTGGATATACATTGCTTCATATGAATATAATTGCCACGGTTTAGGATTTTTCTGACCGCCATCAGACGAAAACCGAGGGTTCACTGTACTAGCTTTTATGAAGGCCGCACAAGAAACTCGTGCAGACCGTATCTTCCCCACCTGTAGTATAGACACTAAAAAAAATCGCTCCCTCTGTTGATTACATTTCTCCCTCACAGTAAATCATGATTCTACATTATTCGTATCGTTTCTTTCCTTGGAACTGTTACAGGTGCACAAGTTTAATAAATTCTGTAAAGATAAATTATAAATGTCTTAGACATTTAAGTTGATAATTTTGAAATAAATATTAAAAATAGTTACAATGGAGATAAAAATTACTGAATAATCAAACTTTGGAGAGAAATATCTATCTTATGAAAATGTTTGAAATGCTTGCTACTTAATTTATGTAATAATAAAAAGCGTTTTGCTTATCTATTACTTAAGTTGGAAAGAATACATAATTCCATCGGATATAAATAACAGCGTTTGCAAACATGTCAGTAGTAGTCCCGAGCTATTTCTGTCGTGATGCCTAATAATCGTCAGCTAGTGATTCGCCGAAACGTATCGTGACAACGTAGCGGATTTATTAGCGGAGCATTTATCTTATATTAGTATCCCAGATGTTAATCTTCCGTCCAACTGAATGGACTCGAATCGTAAACATGCTACATTAATTCAGGAGCCGAAACACAATCGTATCGTAGTTTATGGACTCTAATTAGATTTTTACGAGTGATCATTTTGACGCCGTAAACAAC
Source organism: Eucriotettix oculatus (assembly GCA_034510155.1). Lineage (NCBI taxonomy): Eukaryota > Metazoa > Arthropoda > Insecta > Orthoptera > Tetrigidae > Eucriotettix > Eucriotettix oculatus. Next base: position 26,340,689 of record CM067382.1, on the reverse strand, counting down.
AGTTAATTATTTGATTACAAACATCTGTTATTCGTAACGCACATTCAATAAGATACATGCTGTAACATTTTATTGCCTAAACTAGGTGTACGGTCGTACGATAGTAATTAAGAATGTGGAGTGATAGCGGATAATTCGAGCCTTGGTCCTACAGAAGTTATAATTTCGAAACAACACTACTACAATTTTAAATGTTTACCAATTCGTCAAATAAAATAATTTATGTTCGAGAAATGAGCGTTTTTAAGTTTAACCTAGCAAATGAGGCTTCCGCATATAGATAAGATAAATGTTAATAGCAGAAAATATGTAGTGGCTTTAAGCAATGTGTCTACCATATGTTATTATTTTATGACAATGGGTACTTAGCGAAGAGCGAATTTGATTTTAGAAGCATATTTCTTGCTTTCATAAAATAATTAGATTTTTTTCCATTATTATGAATTTACGATCTGCCTTAAAATTTTGATTGCAATTTTCTAGTCTTATACCTTCAGAAAAAAATTGTAAAGTACTTTCTATAAATAATTAGCACAACTACATTTCTGATGGTCGTTATGATTTTAAATTCCACCAAAGAAACAATACAAATATTACATTTTATTATCTGACGTTAAGTAGCCATAAAATAAGGATGATTTGTAACGGAATTACTTGGACTTGTTACCTTCAGGTTCCATCTGTACTTTTGTCTGTCGTTCCCCTATTACTCGGGCACGATTTACCGTCAGTCCTTGAGTTCAAGTCTCTTGACGTACTCTTAAAAAAACTTGGTTTTCGTACTCTCACTCTTCTGCGTATACAATTCACAATGTGGTGAGTAGTTGAGTCACCCGTCGGTGAAGTGGCGGCTTCCATTGTTGACACACAGACGGGACCGCCATTGTCGGACCGTAACGCGGGATGTGAGCATGGTCTAGGCGGTCGTAAATGTTCATTTTAATGAACTGTATAAGGATAAATTAAGTGAACATTTAACAGTCAATTCCAAAGTTTTATTGAACCACACATTACGTGCAAAAGAGATTTTGAGTGTATTAGATTTTAAATTTATGTCTATTAGTTCTCGGGTGCGTCATACATTACATCAAGTAAAATTTAGTTATAAGACCATAATAAAATTACATGTATTTAACTATAAAAAGTTATTGAATACGTATCTGAGTAAAAAAGATAGAATAAAAAATAACTTAAATCACGATACGCGCACTAAAAGACACAGAAACACACACAGATACACAAACAACGCATAAACATTGGAGCTGCACGATGAGGAATCTGACCTTCCATATTAGCATCAGACAATACATACAACAAACTAACAAAAGATCACAAAAACTATACGGAAAATTTTAAGTTATTTAATGGAGTATTTTATAAACACTTTTGTAGGAAAATTAATTTTAACTGTTAGGGGAACGATCAAGAAACTCCTGTACAGAGTAAGACGCACCATTTAATGGAATGTTTTTTATATATTGATTCACGAAACTTTTGCAATTATGTTTGTTGTTAACCTCTGGAGGAAGCTGTTGTATAAAATTATTCCGGTATGGTGAATACTTTTCTGGTAGAGAGCAAGGCGACGCTTGTCCGACCTTAGAGCTGAGCAGTTTATAGTCGCGTATTCGTCAAATTCACTATGCGCTTGCAAACTTTAAGATTTAATGAATATATACGCGAGATAAAGTAAGCATTTGCAATCTTTTGAAGAAAGGTCTGCAACTAGATCTAAAATACGCACTAGAAAGTACTCTAATGGCACGTTTTTGCAACTTAAATATAGTTATTGTTCCTAGAAACATTTCCCCATGCCATAGTACATAATTGAATGAATGTTCGCGATGTACACCAGTTTTAAGTATTTTATGTAAACATGTTGCATTAATTTTCTGAGAGATTAACAAGCTCAGCTTAGTTTCTACATGGCCATTTCACTTTAATTTATCATCGATCCGAAGGCCTAGGAAAGGCGCATTGATTGTAAATTTGTCTATGGATCTGTTACTATCGTCAGCATTAAACTCAACTAACTCAGTCTTAACCAGTCTGAGGGATAATTTATTAATCTTAAACCAGAGAGCTGTCCTCTTTCTCTATAAGCTTATCGAAGTTTTCAATTGCTATAGCTATATTTGTATAATCCAAGTACAGGATCGATTATAGAGGATGTAAATCTCTCCCGGAAGATCATTTATGTTATAGAATGCAAAGTGAAGGTCAAAGAACTGTTCCTTGAGGAACTCCACTTGTTATAAATTCCAAATCGGTGTCATCCACGTACAGGATTGATTTAAGAGGATGTAAATCTCCCGGAATATCATTTATGTTATAGAATAACAAGTTAAAGTCGAAGAATTGATCTTGAACTCCACATGGTTATGAATTACAAATCGAATAAATAAAGTTGTTTTTCACTACTACTTGTTATTTTCGGTTCCTAAGATAGGATTTTATTGGAAGTGACGATTTAATTCAGAGTTACGAAAAATATATTATGTTATTTTTTTAACATTCATTTATAAAATACGAAATGATTTTCTACCAAGACATATAGGAAACCTATCAATTAAAAATAACGAAATACACAGTTACCAAACGAGACAGGCTGAAACATCATAGGTTTATGAAAGACATTTTGGGCACTGTTAAGTCTGTATTTTATAAAGCAACGTTACAAAAATTGTGAAGGAAATTATGGTCTAAACAGTCAAAGAATTATTTTCCGTATAAGTTAAAAATGTAAAATGTATTGAAATATGTAGTAAATAATTAGTTACAATATCTAACTCTTGGGAAATAATTTTTAAAAATATATTAAATTCAGGTTGATTAAGATTAAATATTAAATTAATAATTTACATTGTTAAATTACCCAGCAAAAAAATTATATACGTAGTTCTCCTCTTTTCTGAAAAAAATTATGGTGTCCGGGCTATCTTAAAATCTCGCAATAATTTAAACATAGTTAAATATATTCAAAACAAAATTCTAAAAACATGATGTTATGTACCAAATTAACTTTTTAGATTTAATATACTGTGATAATGTGTAAACCAAACTTCCATTAAAAACCCGCATAAATGAACATAAAAATAGTTTCAAATTTAGTACAAAATTATTCAGTCATAAAATTGTTCGGAATAATGTAAAAATTTTAAAAGTTGAAGATAATATTTATTCGAGACTGAAGAGTGAGATGCTTCACATCAGTTCTAACAGATAGGCTATAAGTGTTAAAAATTATACAAGTAATTTAAACAAAATTTATGATTTTCTTCTATTATAAACTTACTGTTTCAATTATTCTTAATTTTTTCTATTTCTATTCTGAACTCTAGCTAAACGCTTATTAATTTTAACTGTTACTTCTGTCTCCTTGGTTGTATGACATTCAGGTCTAACTTTTCATTTTATAAATAATAGTAGTATACATATATTTTATTGTAAAAATTATTTGTTTTGTATTTTTGTAAAACTGAAACACTCCAGATGGGGTTCCAAATTTAGGAAAGATAAATATTGTAGGAATAAAGTGAATATTTAATTTTTTTCTGGGTTATAGGCTCTTTTGATTTTAAATAAATTATGAATAAACTAGCTCAGGGCCCGGCGTTGCCCGATAGTTCATTTATATTAACCCGCTACTGTATTTAATTCGACAGTAATCTATTTGTCAACGCGTGATTGGATCGTCCATTTTTGAAACTTTACTTTTTCACGTCCCCTATCATCGGAACCGCACAATGATAATCAAATGTCTTTTTTTTAAGGTTTGGTGGAATGCCGACGAATGAACATGTGTTCAAACAATACACCTCTCTATGTGGAATAAATCTATAAATAATTCATTCAGTATGCACAATACACGGAGTGTATCAGAAATTAACAATCCGAAATTGAAATGTCAAAACAATAATAAGCTACGACGCAATGAACTTGCGGATGCGTAAGTCACATTCCAAAGATTATTTAAACGGCCAGGCTCAAAATTTGGGATTATATCCTTTGTATGTTAGAAATCCAAAAAATATATATATTAGGAATTTTGGTCATAAAATGGACGACAGCACAACATACCGGGTCCAACTTTGGCTAAGTTCCATCTATAAATACAACAAATAGAATTTCATGAGAACCGGCCAAAATAATTACGCACACGGACTCCGGAATTTTATATAAGTTATAAAGACGTAAAATAAATAATTTTATTTTTAGTTTATTATTTAGATGTGTTTGTGTGTGTTAGTCATTGACCATTTGTACAACGTAAAGAAATAAAGAAAAGGAAGGGGTGGAAACGCTTGCCAGGAAATATTTTAATTGGACGATTCAAGTAGACTGATCGTGGAGAATAAAGCCTCTGAAATGGTTCAGTGGGAGTTTATTTAGCATACCAACAATACGACAGTGTTGACCGCTAGATAGTGCAGTCCCGACACACAAATGTTAAGTTATGCGACCTCTGAAAAGAGGAAAAAAACTTTGACGAATTTGTGTAATTTGGTAGCACTTTGAAGCTTTATCTGAGGGCGCGTTATCTGTTGTGATGCAGGCAGGGCTGTATTAGCTTTCGTATTGTCTGTCTTTGCGGTCCTGTGTCCGGACGGCTGCCTGAATCCATTATGACGGTTGAGATATCGTCTGTGCGTCGTTTACAAGCTCCTCAGCCGCGTCCAGATAAGAGAACGCCATTTTTCTGGCCGCGCCGCTCGCTACAGCTCGCTTTAGCATTCTACGCGCTTCTCCGACAAAAGCTGCCATAACACATTTCCGATCTGTCCGCTCGTGAACTTGTCACTGTCCGCTCTGATATCGCTCCGAGAGGACTGCATTAGCAGTAAATGCCACCAATTCTAATAATTTACCTTCCACTCCGATACCTTTCTCATCTCTTAACGTTCAACTCATCAGCGGCGTAACGTTATTAATACCTGCACTTAAACCGTAAAAGTATATGCTAATCCAATGCTATGAAGTATAAAATTATACCACTGCAGTCAGATTCTTTGTTATCTTAAAACTATTAACTGTAACACACGTCACGAGAGGTTTGTAACAACTGTGAGATAATGGACTGAGACCCTCCATTATCACCAGCATCAACTTCAGTAATAATATTCCACCTAACATTTACCCATCCAATATTCAACATAATTTATTGTAAAGCACACACTTTTAGGCTTTATTAAATTACAATTTTAGTATGATTCAATTATAACTAAATTAATTATGATGAACAAGATTTTCGTTAATGATTCATATTTAATTTCAAGTAGCTAAAATAGTTCTTTTTATTTTGATTTAAAAACAGAACAACAGGTACATAATTTTGATAAAGTTGAATTAATTGAATATATTAAAAGTACGGTATCATCTATTTATGATCGCTTCAGGGCAAACCTTATAACTCGCAGTGGGTTATGAACAGGTCCCGCTATCAAACGTTTCGAATTCAAAGTGCACGACCTACCTGATGCAGGTTTTCTAGGATTTTCCCAGCATCTCTTTAGGTGAAACACCGGGTAGGATCCTTAAACCACAGCAGGCGGGCCCTGGTCAACAGTTGGCTACCTAGCTTCCACCTCCCCCCTTTTCAATTCCCTTCCTATGCATTAAGAGGGGAGTTGACTGTTTAAGGATCACCCTCATGTAGACTGTTAACACTCTCTGCCCCCCAAAAAGAGAAATTACTAAACCTTAAAAATTACCTTACGCGCAAATAAAATCAATTTTTTTAATACGATCGACGATCCAAAGAAATTTATTATTTCTCAGGGAGTTAGCTCTCTGCCAACAATAGGTTAATAACGGCGCGAATTCTACTTCAACAATAGATGAAGTGCTTCGGAGCATAAAGAGATCAAGAGTATAGGAAACTCGCATTCATTTTGGAGGCTTTAATGCGCGTATAAGAGATATTTATATATACATATTATATATATATATTAATATCTCCTGCAATATATTGAAATTAGACAGACACCTAAATGATACAGATCGTGAGTGATAGTCTCCTAAACTTCTGTTTGAACGTAGTGCTGATATTTCGGTTTGGTAAACGACCGACAGAAACGCCACCAAGTGTATTTGGTGAAAAATATGCAAATTTCGCTTCTGAAACCACTTGAAACTGATAGTAGGGAATTAAAATTACAACAATTGCATCCCGTCACATTTCTACCATTGTGTACGAAATTATATGAGTGAGAAGATGCCACGTCGCAGGATAAAGCGTGTTACTACCTCTGACTTGGCGCCACTCCAGTGGCCACCACTGAACCCGGTCCTGATACCTTGTACTTTGTTCTTCTTGGGTTAATTCGAGGATGTAATATTGTAACAACTGTGGAATTATGAATTGACATCAGTTTTTTGACTAATGAAGTAATATCTAACGATTTCAAGTTGAAAAATTTCAACTCCCTTTGAGTTTATTTCAAGTTCTTGCATGGAAAAAGAATACAAAATTTTCCTGTCGTCGCTTTTCCAAAGGATTTAGCCAGAACCACCTTCAAAAAGAAATTTCAGAATCTGTCTTTCAAGTATTGTATTATTTGTTACGTTTGATTTAGACATTTAAAAAAATGTTTCATAGACCCTGTATATATATTTGGATCAGATCAGGGTGTGAAACTTTAGGATTATGGTCTGTATTGGGCCATTTTACATGAAAATTCTGCAAACAATATTTTTTAACATCAATTTTAATATAGGTATTAAAAATAATATATTTTCTCGAGAAATAAAAGTTATATGGAGTTACAATAATATCACAAGGATGTAACAGGTATGTCCATCTAAGGGTACATAATTCTAACACTTTCTTGACACCTACGTTTAAAACCACATTATATTTTGTCTCTCAATACCCAATTTTGTTTCGCATTCACTACAACTGGGAGTTCTATTTTCAAGGAATATATCAGAAACCTTCGTCTAATCTGATGGTTCAATCCTTCCTAAAATTCTTGAAAGTAAATTCCTGCTTCGGCGTGTTTTATTTTACCTTTTTTAGATCACTGTACGTGAGGTTAACAACTGTTGTAACTTGCTTCAGCACCCGAGGTTACTCTTTATTAGTAACAAGTAGTTTTTAACATTTCTTCGGTGTCTGTTTTATTTATGATTTATAATTAGTCAATATTGACCTATTTTGTTGTGGAATACAATTCTATAATACTAATAACATAATAGAATCGTCAGGAAGAGGAAGTGTCGAGAAAGAAAGCAGCGTGGAAAATAAACCATAATTTCTCTTGGAAAAGTTTCGAAATGAGGCGGGAAATGTTTGATTTAGCCATGGGAATTGACCTCTGTGATACTGGCATCAGACTTTTACTTCACGACAGACAACATCACGCTCTCTGATACAGAAAAAAAAGAGAATCGAGTCGTGCCGCGTTTTCTGTCATCGCTGGCTTCGTTTTGAAATATTTAGTAAATCACCATAAATTACTGCTTCATGTTAAGAAATTATTAAGTGGTGGAGTCTAACTGATACTAAAATAGAATATAATCAATTTAAAATAAGGCACAAGGAATGAATTAGTGTGTCTATTTTTCCTGATCAAAATTACCTGGGGGATGGACGTACTAAGAGAGAGATTATCTAATAATTAATCAATTGTGTTTATGAATTTCATTTGTCACTTAAGTAATTACTTTTGAAAATAAAAATTAATTGGAAGAATATTATGAAAACTATGGTTAATATGGTTCATTAAATACTTTTCTGCAAATTTTTTATTCGGAATAGTTCAGAAAAGTTTTATTACACAATTTTTGTTTCAAAGATATTATTTATTTATCCATAATTTTCCATAGTCTTTATTATATCTAAGTTCTCAGCTCTAATTTTTTTATACTGAACTCACTTCAATTATTAAGAATAATAACTCTTTCTCTTCCATTCAAAATTCAACAAAAATTAAATTCTTCCTGATTAAGTTTTATCATCCAACTTAGAAACTCCTCTTTTACTTACTTAAAGCCTAAACGTATCTTAAACAGCTTTTCTGATAACTGTAATGAATTATAATATCATATATTTACTTCCTTCTTTACTCAAAAGATTTTGGAAATTTTCCAAAGTGTGTACAGACAGTTAAATTTTGAGTTTTTCATTTAAATTCTGAATTTTATTGACTCATTAGAACATTAAATAAAATTATTGAAGCATCAAGTAATCTGTATTTTGTCAGTCCGTGAGTATCTATGTCCCAGCTATAAGTGTACAAACTACTGGTACGAATTTGAGCAAATATGGCCCCATGCTGCCCATAATCTTAAGGATTTTGAAATATACTGAAGTTATGTATGTGAGAAAAGTGAAAAACATTTTTGGAAACTGGTTTAATGTTCCATACACTCATCGAGATCTAATTTGAATACAGATTGCTTATATTATTTATGCAACATACTGCATAATTTTTGAATTATAAACATTTCTCGATGTAATTAACGTAACGTTGGCAGAGAACTAACACTCTGAAAAATAATAAACTTCTTTGGATCGTAGATACGATGTATAAGTAAATTATTTTTATTTTTCACGTCAGATAAATTTTAATATTTGGTGATTACTGATTTGTAAAAGCAAATAAAATATTATTTATTTTGCATTCATCACAGGTAAAAGTATGAGACCACCGGAAATTGATCAAAATTACCTCTGTGTAAAATAACCAGCCATTTTGTCGATTTTTCGCCATTTACACAACCCAGAAGAACAGAAATAGATGTAAGATATTCAAAAATATAAAAAACGAGTATTTACACGCCCCTCTGGCTAAAGGCGATCCCTCCGGATTACAACTATGAACGTATTGTTTCCTGAAGTACTGTAATAAACTTATCTTTAATTACATTCCTGATTTATTATCTACGTGAACCCGAGCAACTCCGGGAACTTTAGTTAAATTTTGAGGTTTTTATTTAAAACCTGTTTTTCTACTGCCTCACTTTTCATTAAGGCATTATTTAAAATTCTTGAAACATTAACTAATATTATCTATATAAATCAAAATATATCTAATTTCTTGGTGAACCAGTTTGTACTGAGGGAAATACGATACTAAAATTATACGTATTTAAAACTCATCAGGGGAATATCTGAAATGTAAACTTTTTTAAATGTTAACAGACTTCTTAAAATGTTTCCAATTTTTTTTTCTCCTATGTTTTAGTCGTAAAGTTGGTTTAGTTGAGAGCCAGAAACGGTTAAAAGGCAAGACAGCAGCTGTTGATTCAAATGACTCCGCGACTAAGTAGCATCTCATGTTACTTGGCTAAATAGAGCGTGCGTGATTCTTATCCTATTTACAGTGACACTAATCATAGCGCCCTCGAATGCGCTGCTAGACTTTTTAATTCAGCCCATTTCGGTGGTGCCTTTAACTGCCCGAGCTTTAAAAACTGTCGAAATGAATCAGTTTTAGTACTGTAGTTAATCAAGAAGACAGTACATTTCTAGAATCTTTTTATGATTGTCTGGCTACGACGAACTGCTGTTAGAATATTTCCGTTTCTCTTCACGAACGGAGCAGAAGACGGGCGGAGTAGAATAACGTTCAAAATAATTGTATGTAAAACCCGTCATTGAATTCTTCCTCCCCACATTTGGGATCACAGATAATACTCTGAAAGTATTACAGGGTAAAGTAAATTATTAATTATTTATGCCAATTCTGGTTTGTTGTCTTCCGCCTTCGGTATCCGTGCAGCGTTATTTTGGCTACCGTATGGCTATGATTCGACGGCAGTAATGGCCGCCCAGGTCCGCCATTATCGACCTGGCCCGTGGCGTCTTCCATCATAGTTGCGGGTCCTGCTATCGCGTCGCCATCGCAAGACTCGCTCCAATTAATTTTATTGCCCGCGGAGGTTACTGGCTAGCGCGAGCCAGCGACGCCGGCCCATACACCAAGAATTTAGCGCACGAACAAATACACAAACAATATACCTAATCTTTACATTTCTTTGTAATTGTTATTGATTACAAAATAAAATAATAAAACGTATCCCAACGAGGAAAAATTGTCATGTACCTTTTGTACCCAGGCTATTTATTGTCGGTCTTGAGACATATTGACCGGTGTTCCGTTTCCTATCGACAGTATTCTTTTATCCCACAAACTATCCGCCTTCCTCCATATGGTTCAAAGCTTTATACATATTTCATAAAGCTACAGTTAGCTTTAGGCAGAGATTTGCCTATGGTGGTGTGGTTGGGTAAGGTTTCAGTCTATTTTACTGTTATAAGAGAACGTGGGCTTTCCCGGTGTATATTATTCATGAACAATTCTCGAGTTTTCAACCGGGTAAGTATAAAGTTTGAACACGACGTTTCCATGGCTTGCTCTGACATCTTCTTCAGGTGAACATGGCAGAGCAAGCCATGGAAACGTCGTGTTCAAACTTTATACTTACCCGGTTGAAAACCCGAGAATTGTTCATGAATATTTTACTGTTATTTATAATTCATTGTTCCACTATCATTTTAATTTTAAAAAATGTTACTTCTTGGCTCCATCTATTAGAAACTCTGCTCACTACTTTAGAAAACAAGGATTTTGTTACCCACGAATACAAATAAAATTGATCAGACTTAATTTTTAAATTTCTGTGCTACAATTAGGGGAAGATAAACTTGCTTTTATGAATAATGTAGGGACAAAAGAAGCAGTATTGAATTTGCATCTAATTTAAAAAAACAGGATAATAAAAAACAGGCCAAGTTCCATTACATTTATAGATTTAGAAAAATATTTTGATAATGTGAACTGGATTTTTAAGGGGATAGGAATACAAGATTGAGAAAAAAGGCTTATACATAACCTCTAGAGAAGGCAGTCAGCAGTAATTAGAATTGATGATCAAGAAAGGAGTAAGTCAAGGATGCAGTCTGTCGCCCTTGCTGGTTAACTTATTTATACAGCAGGCGATGTAGAAAGATAAAACGGAATATCGGAAAGGAATCAATACTGAAAGGAGAAGAAGTAAAAACAGTACGTTTTTACGATGATATTGTAGTATTTTGGGAGTCAGAATAAGGCTTCGAAAGCATAATACATGGCACGAACTTGGTCCTGAAGAAAGAGTTCAATATGAGGATTAACAGAGGGAAACCCAAGATAGTGTAGTGTAGTATAAGAAACAGTGGAATAAGAAGGGGTTGTCAGATTATGAAGGGATATTTTGAGGAAGTTAAGGAATAATGCTACTTGGGCAGCATAATAACTAGGGATGGTAGAAGTATAGCAGACATAAAGAGTAGGATAGCACAGGCAAGGAAGGCTTGCGCGAAAAAGAAGAATTTACTTACGGGTAATAGAAGTGTTAATATTAGGAAATCGTTGCTTAAAATGTTAGTAGGACTGTGGCGTTATATGGGTGGAGGGTAGGATTTGCAGACACAAAAAGAATAGAAGCCTTTGTATTGTGGTGCTGTAGGATAATGCTGAAAATCAGATGGGTGGATAGAGTTATTAATGAGGAAGTTCTAAACAGAATAGAGGAAGATTGAACAATATGGAAGACGTTGACCAAGAAAAGGGATAGATTAATAGGCCACATTTCGAGACATGAGGGTCTTGTGAAATTAGGTGAGGGGTGAGAACAAGAGAGAGTGGCCATGGATGGAATACGCTAAGGAGATTAGGGAGGATGTGGTAGTTTTGGGGAAATGAAAAGACATGCGCGAAATAGGTTATCGTGGAGGGTTTCATCAGCCCAGTCTTAGGACTGAATAACAGAAGAAAACGGGTAATAATTAGCACACACTCTTACATTTATCGGAGGCTTGTTCATCCTACTACGCAGTGTTCAAATAAAACACCATGTGTTAGCATGAGCTGAGTAGACTCCAAGTAGTTAAACATCTAGTGTTCTGCCAGCTTGAACACCCAAGACCACGCGTGGAAACGTTAGTGACTCTCGTTAATCACCAAATTTGGATTAAAATTACTTGAGTATGAATTATTACATTACAATTTTATACATTGCCACGTTTTTGCCTGAGATTGTAGATCCCCGTTATCAAGAAATGAAGGGATCCCTGCAGCTTCTCGGTGTTGTAGAGACTGGCCTTGAGTCCTGACACAGTTGTCGGTTCATAACTGAATATGAAAAAAATATCTGTGGATTATCTAGAAGGTAAGGAAAGTCAGGGAGGTTCGGTAGTGTGGGGGTAGATCAGTCTGATCAGTTAAGAATTGAAAGGTTGGGATTTTTTACCAGTTAAGACACAGATTTGTACTTTTAGGATATCATTGCAGTTAATATTAAACACTGTAAGATGTGGGAAAGGAAGGGAAGACTGTTACTGTGAAACCTACCAGGGAAGCGAACGAAAGCCTGTGGTCAAATTTTCCGTTATTCTTCAACCTGCATTATTGTCTTGAGGAATACGTACCAGACCACTGCACGAGTACGTAAAAAGTAATCGGAGAAATAATCGACGAGTACAAGAGTGCACGATGCGAGTTCATGTACGCATCGTTTCAAAACCGCATCGCCGATTACATTTACGTCAGAATTGCATCGTAGCATTGTGCATAGGCTCGAGTAGGTATCGTGAAGAATAGTCAAGATTTTCCGCATGCGTTCTTGACGAGTCGACACAAGAATTGGGCAGGTAAGTAAACAACAGTACATGACCAACAATTGCGCATGGTATTTCATCTGGAAGTAATCGTTGGATCGTTCAGGTTGTGTACTGTATTGGAACTTGGAACTGCGCGTAACGATGTCGAAATTAGTAAAAATTAAAAGGACTGAGTATACCACAAAAGAAGTGCGAATAAACCTTTTCTTTAACTTATATTGCCTTTTTATGTAAAAAAGGGGACAATCTGTTTTGAATTTGTCTAATACCCAACTTCTCACCCTTCCTATGGATGTCTCATCCGATTCCGAACGATGATGAATACTTTCATACTCGCCGATGCCGCATATAATTTTTATATTCGAACAATATCGTCCTATTTCCGTTATAAGGTACATTCTTGATTTTTATAATTATTTTTTTATTAATAAAAATTAATATAAAGATTTACATTTACTAATTTTATGGCTTTCAGAACTTTGATTACGAGGAAGAAAGAACACTTGCTGTCATGACGAGGAAAAGGCGACGTGCTTCCGTTTTCTCCAGTGAGGGTTGAATTCCAGGACAGTTTCACGTCGAATGCCGTGAGGTAAGTAAACACTTCCTTACGTACAAACTAGTGGAATCAGAAACACACACACAATTGTAGATGAAGTTGTGTAATTTTGAGCATATTTTTAAACGTATATCGTGTTCATTTTAAATTGTCCGTTGCGTAAAGTCATATCTCTCATCATCATTAATTTTAACGGCGAATGAGTCAGATTTTGCGTAGATGACTCGTGAAAACAAAAAATTTTTAATAATTGCTTCCTTGATTATACGCGGTTTTGTTTGACTCGTCTTGTGCATTTTATAGTCATCAAACCTTTATAATATATCTACTCTTATATTTCATTTTACCGTGTGTAACAAAACATGACTTTGGCGGATGCATAGGAAAGTGTTTAGAATCACGCTATTAAATTTTAAGATAGCCAAAGTAAATAATTATTGGGATAAACCATACGTTGCATTAAAAAATAATATCGAATGTCTTTAACCTATTGAAATTATATCTATAGAATTTACATCTATCAAACTAAAAGTAACTGTCCAATATACCTTACCTAATATTAAATTAAAGAATGAAATTGTTCATATGAATATATTTACTTTTCAATGCCTGGTTTCAAAATTTAATGAGGTATTTGTTATAAACGTAGTTCTATTATTTTCATAGCTAGATGGTTATTCCATAACTATATATTCTCATTTATAAATATATACTAAATAATCGTTTATATAAATTATGATTATGAGTAAGGGTTATATGCAATGAGGCCAAATTAAATACTGCTTCCATTACTCATCACACATTACATCGGATTCTTATTTGTATTTGCATATTTCAGAGTTTGCTAAAGGGTAAGCAGCTGTTAATTTTCTAGTTAAGAGTAATTTGAAAGGTCCCTAAGAGGTTAGTTATATTTCCAACAAGGGCAGAATTTTTTTGGAATAACGAATATTTATTAATATTGTTATGGTATGCAGTTTCCAAGATGTCTGTAAAGCAATGCTATTCTACGTTTAGAATAATTTTTTTTCTATTGTAAGAAATTACTACTATATTTTACACACGAATATCAATATTCATAAGAATTAACTTAATTTACATTTAGCATGAACCTATTTTGGAAAAAAATTAATTTTAAGAAATTCCAATTCCATTTTTGATATTTAATTTTGAATATTCCAATTTACCTCCTAAAATGGAAAACTGATTAAGATTGGAGAAATTTACTAGGAAAATTCTTTCTATCTCAAAGATTATGAATTAAAAATGCCTGATTTTTAAGGTTGATATTTATATTGAACGTGCTTGTCATCAATGTAAATAAATTATTTAAGGTTTCATTACTGAAAATCATTTTAGAAAATTGTGTTATTCTGTAACCATGTTTCGGCCGATAACTCTCTCTTATTCGTCTCTATAAAATAAAATTATACGTACCTGATTCTAGGGGTTCCCATGCATCTCTTTTAAGCAAATCACCGAATAGGATCTATGACTACAGCCCAGTGGCCTTAGTTAACGCTTGGTTACCTTTCTCTACATTCCTCATCCCCCTTCTCACTTGCTGTCCTATCCTATGAAAGGGGACTTGCCTGTTACCCTCCCTCCCCCAACCCCCCCTCCCAAAATCTCAGTCTCTCTCTGGTTTTAAAGTTCTCACATGCGTGGCACCTCAATCTATTTTCGGCTATGTATGTATTGTGGTCGAAGAACTTTGGCACACGGTAAGAAGTGTCCGTTGCTCCCATTGGATCAGTCTGTTGGAGACTTGGAGAAGGGAATGCTATAACCCCAGAGCAAACTTCTCTTCCGTCATTTGGAAGGGAGTGGGAATAGTACCCAATAACCCGACCTACCTGATGCAAGTTTTCTAGGGACTTCCCTGCATCTTTTTTTTTTTTGGTGAATCACCGGGTGGGATCCTTAAACTATAGCCTGGGGGCCGTAGTCAACCCTTGGCTGCCTTCCTCTCCCTTTCACACCACACATCTCCTTTCCCTTTTTTGCAGTTACCGGTTTCAAGATCACCCTCAGGTAGCCCCCCACCCCCATAAAATACTAATTATAACTGTTCTACAAAGCTTTATTTTAATTTTCAATATTTTATGAGTGGATATGCTTATTTTTAAAGTGATATACTGTTCTTTTAGTTTTATTTTCAATATTTTTAATTTTCTAATTATCTAATATATCTGTTTAACGATTCAATTTTTAACTCGCCACTTTTAAAAATTGTTCGGCTTAATAGTCTACATTACATTGTTGTTTTGTATTATTGGTCATATTTCATTGAAGGTGCACATATAGGCAGTCCAGTTTACATTTTCATACACTTATAATTTTGAAAATTTTATGAAATCTAAGTTCCATTATTACTAGCGTTCTTAAGATTCTGAAACTTTAAAAAATTTAATCTATTTTTTTGCACACTTTTGTAGAAACATTGTATGAAATTACCTGAGGAAGTATGAAACGTGGTGACGGTTTAATGAAATAAAAATTCTAAGTCCGTAATTTGGTCGTAAATGTATTCGATTTAATTTTTGTGAAAAGCAGGTGTTAAATCATTACTTTTAATGAAAAGTATTTTTAGGATGTAAATTACAATTGCTTGTTTGAGACATACAAAATTTTAGCCAAAAAGTGGTCTCAAAATTAAAAAAAATGAAATAAATTAGTATGGTGTTTAAAATTATTTATTGGGACTTATTAGAAACATGTTGGGATATAATACGTTAAGTGTTTTATTTTTAATTGTTTATAGCTTTTGTGATAAAGATATAAAAATGGAGTATTCTTTTTTTGAATTCATCTTAACTTAAATATCTTCCTTTAAGGGGGAAGCAGAGGCTTTACGTCCGAGTGTTGTCGAGGAGAATTGTTTGTAATCGCTTTCATGACCCTGAGCGTGGATGTTTTTCGTAGATATGGTATTTTTTCCCCCATGTTGAGCAGCCGCCTGGTGGAATTCCAGGTCGGCTTCTTTTTGCCTCCGTCCGGAGCGGCGTTCACCGAGAACTGAATTATTCCAGCATCCTTGCTGGTCCGGAATTTCCCCCGCAGTGGTGCATTCTTGCCGGATAGATATGTTTGCTCGTTGACTGGGCGTGCTGCACAGTGTTCGGCCGCTCTCGTCTAATCGATTTTATCGCTCCATTTGTCTACATTCCTCAATTACCCCCACAATTTATGGCCTTATCTGCCTACGAGAAAAAAGAGCAACGCGTCGCCCCGCTACGATTTTTACCGGCCCCGCGTATTTATATTCACGGAAACGTGTAATTTTTGTCTGGTCTGCCAAGATAGTTTCCTCATATCGCCACTTGCGAGCGTGGGTGATCCACGGTGTCTCGAGATGCTTGATGATAATTCCTCCTTACCAAACATCTCTCACCATCTGCTTAAATAGACGTGTCCTAAGAGTTATTCACCCGAACCGCCCTCAAACCAGGGCGTGTTATAAATATTGTGGGGGAAAATCATGAATAAAACAGCAAACTAGTAAAGTGATTCAAATAGTCCAATAAATCCTTTGCCATTCTAATTTAGAGTCGACATTATGAGGACGTGTCACACCATTACACGTCCACATCTCATTTTACGTCGTAAGTCGCTATTAATAACTGATTTGCTGGCGTTGCCCGACTAATAATAAATAATAAAAGCTTTACTATATCGTACGTTGTCGGCCAAACGGAAATAGTACAGATTATGCAGATGTTTACAGCTAATACTGATTAATTAGAAAGATTTATTAAAATGTCCTTAAAAAATTCATAGTCATGCTCCCATCATCCTTTATAGAATTGATCATTAAATTGTTGTTTATTTTAGTTTAATACTAGATGAAGTACCCGGCGTTGCTCGGGTTCACGTAAATAATAAAGCAGGAATTTAATTAAAAATAAGTTTATTGCAATACTTGGAGGTACACTACATTCATAGTTCTACTCCAGAGGGATCACTTTTAGCTTAAGAGGAGTGTAAACACTCGTTTTATGTTTCCCAACAGCCTAAATCTGTTCCTGTTATGAAATCAATCCTAGGTTGTGTTGTTGTTGTATTCAGTCATAAGACTGGCCTGTTGCAGCCCTCCATGATCATCTTGCACAAGCCTTTTCATTTCCCCATAACTACCGCATCATCCCTAAACTCCTTAGCTTATTCCATCCTTGACCTCCTTCTTCTGTTCTTACCTCACTCACCTCCCTATAATTTTACAAGGCCCTCGTGTCTCAAAACGTGGCCTATTAATCTATCCCTTCTCTTGGTCAACGTTCTTCATGCTGTTCGCTCTTCCCCTATTCTGTTTAGAAATTCCTCGTTAGTTATTTTATCCACCCATATGATTTTCAGCATTCTCCTATAGCACCACGTTTCAAAGGCTTCTGTTCTTTCGCTTTCCGCAACCTCTATCGTCCACGTTTCGCCACGCTCCATACGAACATTTTTAGCAACGGTTTCTTAATATTCACACTTGTATTACCCGTAAGTAGGTTGTGCAAATGGCGACAAATCATCAAAGTGGTAGTTTTCCTTACAGAGAGGTTTCATTTTTACCTACTTCCGGTGATCTGAGAAGAAATTTTCATATGACTGGACTTGTAGAGAATCAAATTTCCAGTCACCTGTCTCTCCTCTGAATTTTTTCTAAAATCCTCAGTTTTCTAACAACAGGGCCTTAAGTTGGAGGGATTTCAAAATTGAGCTTTTTACTGCGTTGTAATTCAGGAGGGAATGGGTCGGTCCACTTTGGAAATAAATATATGTACAAAGATAGGAAGCACTTTCTAGTTTCTTGAAGTTGAGTACGGACTTTGCTGGAGGCGGAAAACCACCAAAAACACAAAATCGGAGGTTTGTTGACATTTTCACACATATAAAATATTGTTATTCAAGTTTATTTAATTTAATAATTTTATCTGTTATGAATATTGTTATTATTATAAATATTTTATTTGCATTTATTTGAATTGGGTGTGATAGAAAACCTTAGAAGACAAATTTTATAAAAACTATATTAGTTTAGAAAACCCGTAAATATTTCTATATTCATTTGTACAAATGCCAACATAAGTATTTATTATCAAAATGGTTAACTTATTGATTAATCTTGACTTTGTTAATTTTGAACATTTCTCCACGTGGAAATCGTGAATTTTGTCAGTGTATCTATTTTCCTGAGAGGTAAATGGTTGCCCACATGTGGTCCAAATACTCGTCGATTCTATCTGACCTCAAAGTAGAATATTGTCAAACTTAGAAATAAAATTTAGAACACAAATGCTTCATTCTCTGAGAAATCACGCGTTTAATTAACTTTTATATGTTTAAATTTTGTTGTGCGCTTTAAATATTCATTAAATTAATTTAGAAAAGAATCTTTTGTGGGTTTCATTGATATAAGGTATTTGCATGTCTTATGAAAAATCTCTTGTACTTACATTTGGTCATTTTTATTTATTAGCAGTTTTCATAGATAATTTGGGTTATATTCATCTAATTATAATTATATTTCACTATAACTTTTTAATAAAGTAGTATTTCATACGAATGTTTAAATGACTGTAATAGATTCAAATTTTCAAGCCCTTTACCAGTATGCAAACTTGCTTCAATAATTTTTCACAGACCAAAATTAGTTGATGTCGTTTATATTTTGTATAGTTTTTAATAACTTGAACGATATGCTTTAATATACAAAAGTCTTTAAATTATATCGTAATACATTATTCAAAAGTAGGAAAGATACATAATTATTATTACATTTCAGATGAATATAACCAAAAACATGGCCGAAAGCCCCTGGAATTGAAGATGACAAATTTAAATTGACAGATACAATTATAATTATTGTTTTTGTGTTGATGAAGACGGAAATGTAAGCCACAATGTCTGGTTTTGAAAGACAACATTAGTGAAATTTAATTAGTTTAGAATTATTTGAATTTCTAGTGATAAATAATCCTTAGGAGGAAAATGCCAAATCAGTGTTTTTAATCTACAGATTAGGAGCCGGAATAGAACCCAGCTTACAAAGTGGTGTTTCTGGGTCTCATTCCCCGTACTGTCAAGCGTTTACTATGTGTATCATTTAATTCACATTCCGAGCGTGTAGTTTTGAATATTTTGAGTTTAAATTCCAGGAACAAGAAATATTAAATTCTTGGGTTCAAAGTGATCTCAAACTTATCCCACAGTACGTAGGATGTCCCTGTGGTTTAATCACGATCGATAACGCAAGTCTCACTGTAAAATGGAAAAATCTTGATATTGTACCGATTTTTTTAAATTTATTCAGTCGATAAAGTGTTGCGTTAGTGTTTCATTTATATAGATTTATGTAAATACAAAAGTTGTAATTAAGTTATTTTCGATTCCTCCCTCGTATCAAGAGAACCTATCTTACCACTTTTCAAAGGTTAATTCAGAGCCTGACATAAAGAAGTGGATTCAAAAGGATAAGGGCCTTGACATTCAGAATAACTTAATCAAATGAGGGTCGAGCTAAAGATTCTATGCTTAGTAACACTAAATTACCATAATTATCAAAGATAGGAAGAGTAACTACAAAACGTTGACTCTGTCGAGTCATTAAGCCTCAATCTAGGTAAAAAAACAGCCACGGACAACAATGAAGGCTGGCTTTTGTTGATTGTATTTAGATATAAATGGGTCAGTACCTAATGAGTGTGGCGCATTGTTTGTGTTTAGGCGAGATCACCAGCTCAGGTAGAGTGGAGTGGAGCTCCATGACGAGACGAGAGAAGAGAGGAGAGGAGAGGAAGCGTGGGTGTCGGCCGGTAGCTGGCGACGGGGGGTTGTCCCCCCCCGTTATTGATGACAGGGGACTCTGAAATTTACCTCCCGCACCGGAATTTTCCCACACAGCTCCTATGAGCCAGGGGACATCATCTATTACGAAGTCTTTGCCTTTTTGCCCACGGCACTATTCAATTGATGAATGAGTCCCGAACGACTCGCGAACTATCTGCACGCCTCCGGTCTGTAGCCCGACTATTTGGAACTGAATAACGCTCCACGGTAGCCTGCGTGTGCACTACCTCGATTCAGCCCCTCCCCTCTCCCCCATCCTTACCAATTCTTGGAAAAAAATTACTACTAAACATGAGTGACCATATCTATAATTAGATTTATCATAGCGATAAAAGACAGATGAATTCGACCCATATACCAACTGTTCCAATAAGAAACCCTAATATCAGCCACTGGTATTCTTAAATAATTTACCCTACTTGGAAGCTTTCAGCCTACTGAACCCTATATTGCTTCCTTGTTCTATGAGACACATCTAAAATTTAATAATTAAAATTGATGTAGAAAAAATAATTTTGTGTCTTTAGGTTGATAACATTGAAATGAGCTGAAAACAACTGACGGTTAAAATTTGTTTCGTTCATTACCTCAAAATTACATTTAACGATGGCGTTTCCGCGTGAAGACACCAAATTGGTTGAGCAACGTTCAGTGATCCGGCTTTTGCTTTTTCTGAACTTGAGAAACCCACTAAAATATTTTCTTGGGGGGATTTTTACAGCATGGTGAATGCTGTAAGAGGCACTGAAATTTTTAAAACAGTTCGTCAGTGACTAACGCGCAACGTTCTGGCCGGCTATTGAAGTGTCAATTTCTTCCATTGAAACCAGCGTTGGCGTAATTCTTCTTGAAGACCGACGTATTAATGTTGAACATATAGCAGAAATACTAAGGTGTTGGTATAGCTCAAAACGTTATCAGTAACAAGCCCAATTACAGCAATAAGTTGGGTCTGCCAAGTTGACCTAAGAGACCATGACTATGTCATAGTTACTTTTCTATCTCTATACATTTTATATCTTTTAATTTATATTAATTCTTCACTAATATTATTTATTTTAATACTTACCATTTACACTATTTATAATATTTACATACTATTCTAACTCATTCAATTGACATTTTTCTTAATTAAATTTTTCTTAAATACGTTTTACTTGATTTACAGTCATTTTAGAATTTTTATTTGTAATATACATTCATTTTACACTTTCCTAATATTCTACCCATTAACCCTTTCACATAAATTTCGTACCGTTCCCACTTATTTCATTCATCATTCTACTTTTACGGTCTAAAATATACGTTCTTCTTTTAAGAGCAATTTCTCTGTGAATAATTTTAATTTTTTCCCAGTATATTTCATGTTTCTCTTTTTTAATATGCTTAGACAATGGATTAAAAATGACATGGATGTATCTGTTTTGGCTTGTGAAAAATAAGGTCTTTGTATATAAATTTATATATATTTTATGTTCTGTAAATTATTATGGTATAAAGAAAGCCGAAAGCTTCTTAAATTGTTTATGAATGAAGACTGAGACATATATTCTTTAGAATAATTCTATAAGTTTAGATCTTGATGTATTCGGCTAAAAGAAAGTCCAAAAAATGATAATTGCGCCCGGTCTTATGAGACACATTCCTAAAAAAAAGGAATCATTGTTCAGATTTGAAGTATAACATTGTATAGTCATATGGATGTGTAATGTTTTCGTGTGTTGGGAGTGAATGAGAACGTTGGGAGATCCCTTTCATAATTCCCAGCCACACGCTCGGTAAGTTCCCTGATGGATGGGCTACGATTTTCCAATAGGCTCCCCGGATCGAACGCGCCCACAAAAAAGCTCGACTCTGCCAAGCCTACGACTTTAATTTCGACTTTTAATTACGATAGCGCGAGTGTTATCAGGTGTCCAGCTGTAAGCGGGCAGCCTGAATTAACTGGTCCTGGATCCACGAGATTTAAGTGCTATCTTTAGTCCCAGTCTACACGTTCTTAGCGCCAAGGTAAATTGTTTCTGTGGCACAACAAAGCATGTAATTAAGAGCTAGGGCCCCATCAAAGAAGTGAGTAAGTTATGTGCTTACAATGCCTCTCCCTTTTTTTTTTATTCACCCGTCGAGTATGTTTTCTTCGGCTGGTCGGAGCTCGAGGAAGAGGGAACAACTTATATGAAGCAAATTTTCGACGTCCTGTTAATGAGTGCTCGGGGTAATTACTACAGCTGCCCGAGGTAATTAACAGATACCCGTCCGGCCGTTAACAGTGGACGGGCCGGCCCTCGGACATAACTCACTGCTCGAAGACATGCAGGGGCGACCATGTCCTCCGTGTACGACATTCGGGTCGATAACAATTCTGCGACCGACTTTATGGACCGGAAAGACGGGCCAGAAACTGCCCCTCGACGAAAAAAACATCATCAATTTACATTTCACTAAAAAGAAGAATACATACGCAATTACACATCAGAGAAAGCAAATTAAATGACCAGCTATAACATATAATACCATAAACTCGATTTAAATATATTCATTAAATTCATACGTCATAAAATACATCTAATAATTGACAAATTCTCTCTCTTCAAGCATTATGTTTGAAAAAAAATTATCAACATAAAAAATAAATTGCATTTCATCTACGTCGTTGTCGATAAAAACGAAAAACAAGCTTCGTTAAACATGTATGAGAACTCGCACATTACTTATGCAAATTATCAAAATATTTGAGAAATAATTTCAAATGTTCAAACACACCGCCCTTGTGGTCTAGCGCCACGGAGGTCCAGGGTTCGATTCCCGGCAAGGGCCTCATCATTTGTGTTCCCTGACCGACTGAACCCGGCTAAAGGAAATAAAGTTACCTAATTAAAAAGTCGCTAATGACCCCTAGATTTTGTTGCGACTGTAAAACAGAATTTTAAAGAAAATTCTATTCCAATAACGGAGACGAAACCCGAAGAGAAGCTGTTGAAGTTTCTGGGTAGCCACTCTACGTATTCAATTATTTATATCGAAACATATTTATTAACAAATTTAATTGATAGTCAACTGCTATAATATCTGTTATATTTGTGACGTATTACAACCGAGCATTTGGACAAGTTTTACCGAATTTCAGGAAGTAATAATAATTATAACCAATAACCACATTAACGACAAGTCACTCATTATTATTCTATTTATTATAAGACGAATTTTTGTGAAGGAACTGAAAGTTAGCTACATTATTACCTGATTACAACTGTTTCTTGCGTCAATCAAATCAATATATAGATTAACGAACGTAATTAGATGCAAAAAAACGTACCTTATGACGAATAGGAAACAATTTTTTTATGAAGTCAGTTTATAAAACTTTTCGGTGCCTGACTATTCTTTCTTCATATCCTGAATTAAGCAACCTGAAGTTAAAAAATGGTTTTAATTATTTGAACAAACTGTTCATAATCCATATTTTATTTTATACTAATAAAATGGACTTATAATTTAAAATATTATTGAAAATAAATGTGGGACGCTTTGTTTCACAGGGGAGTGACAATAGCGTTGATAAAAATATTATCAAACCTTTTACAGTGAATATTATGAAGAAGTAAAACAAGAAACGAAACGTCAACAGTTTCAATTTAATACTTTCATTGAAAGAATTCATACTGAGAGGTTTTCATTCGGAATTTTTTTTTCTGACTTTTACAGTTTACGAACTACTATAAAATCGTACTGACTAACAAGGATTAATTTTTAGATTAAAGTATTGAAGAAAAGTATAATTTTCCAATTCAAATATAGAAACTAGAATAAGACACATGAGTGCACGTAGTATAATTCCATGAACAATTATACTCGTATCACATAAAAAGTTGTGTCCTGTGGTAGGAACAGTCTGTCGTCTTCAAATAACAGCTCCATACATTAATATTATTATCATGCCTATTTTGAGGAAATATTTCGAACGAAGTATTGTTACGAAGTTTGAGTCCACACGAATACAGTAAATATGTAATATTTGTGGATAGTTGCCAGCGGATATTTAATTTTATGGAAACTATAACAATCTAAATAGTATTAATAATATAGAAATAATTACATACAATTTTATTCTTTAATTTATTGCTCATGTGTATGCAATTCTTAAATTTCTACGCTGGATTTTCCGAATAATAAATATTAATATAAATAATACTATCTGATGTAATGTATAATGGATATATAAATAATATAGTAAATAAAATATGTGTGAAATACTATAAATTCAGCATAAGAGGAACACAACACATTAAAATGTTTCGGAAAACTGTTGTTTCATTTTTAACATTTTATCACACACTTTAATAACAGGGCATTTTTTCTTTGCAGCATCGCAATAATGTCTTCTAACAGTACTTTGCGTAACTGATGTAGCCATCGTTTTAATAATTTATGTTCTCCAAAATAAAGAATCCGGATTTTAAAAATTTTTAGTCTTAACAGGATACGGTAAAAATGTTTTTCCCATCGCGAAATTTATTCTTTATGTCTCAATACAGATGAAAATTTTTCATAATTTTCTTAGTATTAAAAGAAAAATTTTAAGATGAGTTTTTGTAAATATTTTTCATCATATTTTATTCATCAGCTGATGAAGTCTCCAGTAGGGTACGAAACGTAGCGATATATTCTAATAATTACATTGTTAATAACCTTTTCCGACTGTTCGGCCATTATATTTATTTATTTAGTCTTTATATGTAGTCGGATAAAAAACAGCACTGATTATTATTGTTTTAAACAAGTATTGTATCAGTCCACTATTTCTTTTGAAGAAGTAGCTTAGTACTATTTTCCTGTATCTTTATAGTAAAGAATTGTTGCAGTACTGACGATGCTAGACAGGGCTATTTTTGTTATCATTTAATTACTTCTGAAGTTTGGTAATAATATATATGAATAAATGGTAATAAAGTCGACAGTAGGATAAGGAACTTAACATAAAATAAAAAACAGCTGATTATTATATTGTTTTTATAAAAGCAAGTATTGTATCAGCACACTAATTTTTTTTATAGAGAATTAGTGAACTTAGCCAGAGAATTCTGCCTACTGTACGAATTATATCACTAATAGCATCAAAATTATCCCTTCAACTAATGGTTTTATTTGATATGCTGTAGATTCAAATAGTAACTAGATTAAATTCATGAAATGTTTTAAAGTTTTTTAACATTCGCATTACGGTGATTAATCGTCTTTAATCAGTTACAGTTATAATAATTTTTGACAGTTAAAATGGCACAAAATTAAAGATGTATTGTTGTAGCATTTTGTTTCGCGTTTTATTTATTGAATGAAAATGACAAGGAAGAACCTTAAAGAGGCTTGACACTGAAACAAGGTCAGCAGCAAGTGAGTAGAAGTAACGAAGTCTATCTGCAAGATCACACGGGCGACATTTGCATTAAAACGTTCCGAGTTTATATTTCGTGGCCGTAATAAGACAATCCTCTGTCAAAAGAAACTCACATACTCTGATTCATTATCACGAAAAAAAGTTCACCTTTATGCGACTGTACAGAAGTCATAAACTGTGAGCCAACAGGACCATTAATTCATGATGTTAGTGAATGTGAATTCTGCGCGTATGATAAAATTTGTAATCTTGTAATCGCCAAGAATTAATAACATGTTAGGGATACCTATTCCGGGCAATGTTAAGTAATTCGATCGATAATTAGTTTCATGTAACCGCAGTCTACTGCATTGCTTTTAAAACCCAATAAATATTAATAATGATGTCAAGCGTATACTTTTGTACGTTAAAATTTTTCAGACACCTTGAATCTATTACACGCTATCAGGTTCTAAATTAAAAATAGTTTTTAAATTTTAACAAGATGATGATTGCAACTTCAGGGGAAATTTAGTTCTATTGCTAAACAAAATAAAATTGTCTGTCACAGTCCAATGAGTCGTATTTATATGGCGCCGCACTTGAGAGATAAACATATTTCTATATTTTTTAAGTACTTAAAATATATTGTTACAGACATAATACGTTTACTAAATTTACAAGTTATGTCGCGATAAATAGACCAAGTAGATGGACCAACTACCTCATTATTATGAATTAATTTCATTCTTAATGCGTAAAAAGAGCTCAAATTTCGTTCCTTATTTTTTATGTATGTTCCACATACGCTTGGAGAAATTTCAACCAAATTTTGCACATGTTCTTAGCGACTCCAATTTTATAACTGTTTGGGTAAGACTTTGCTAACAACCATAGGGGCGGGGGTGGAAAATTTTAAATATACAAAATTGGCCAATTTTGCCGTCGAATAAATACTTTTCGTGGTCAACTACTTTAACTGTGTTTCCCGGGACACTATTTTGTATCCGTTAGACCCTAATAACATACAAAACCAGATACTTATGCCTGCGTTTATGCGTGCAAGCGGCGGCGACGACGACGTTCGCGAGAAACAAAAAGTATCAATACTTAAGTAAAATGTTAGTTATATTTAAGCATTGATATCCCAGTCATCGCCGGGCATCCACATTGTTTTGAATAAAACCCCGTACAAATATAGTATAGGTGTTGATTGACCAGGGATGAAAAAATTATGCTAAATAATAATTATAAAATAATCTGTGGTATGTAAATAAAAAAGAAGGATTAAAAATAAATTTAGAAGAATTATATTTTACTGATGATTTAAAAAATATATTCTATGATATTTCAACAATCTGTAGCTAAGAAACAAAATTAAATTTACTGTAATAGATTGCATGAGCTCTATTATAAAATAATAGTCCTCTACAAAATTACAAGAAAATAATTTTAGCATCAGTTGAAAATTTTTTAAAATATAAAACAAATTACCTTGCTATTTTATTGTTCATATATTTTCAGTGATAAATTATTTAATATTGTGTAAAAGAATTGTAAATAAATGTCTTTCATGCTTGTTGTTACTGAAATCGTGCAAGAGAAGTATTTACATTTTTAAGAAAGTAAAATATTTGAGTAAATGATTACAATTAAATAGTAATATCAGTGATATTTATAATTGTTTAATTACTATGATAACGCTTAATATATTTTATACAAATTGTTATTTTCTTAGAATTTAATATGTATTTTATTACCATATTTATAAATATTTAAGTTGTCAACTCTTTTAATGGTTCCCAAATGTGGGACGAAACGTCGTTTCGACCCCCCATAGTTTAATTACGTGGCATCTTTATACTATCCCGTATTTTATTAATGGCATAGAGTTTTTAAAATCCAGTAAATATGCTAATGGTAAGTTGGATTTACAGTGTTATCCAACCGTAGAAAATTCATAAATCATAATCCATAGAAGAATTATTTTATAGTTGTATAATACATTATGATATTACAGAAATTGTCTTCACCCAGAGGCATTTAAATAATTCACCATTAATTTATAATTTGTTTTAATTAAAAAGAAAGTCATCAACTTATTTAGTTTAATTTTACTTGGAGTTAATTATCATTCATGTTCTAGATTAATCGCAGTGTAATGTAGGATGTAAGAAATGCAGAAGCTAATCGAATTTTAACAGTCACATCTAGCATATTAATTAGGATTAATGGCACCTGCATGCTATTTACATTAACCGCCGTAATCATGGCAGTCCGTAATGCTAACTAAGTTCAAAGCAATGAAGTTGAGAGGATATTACATTAACACTAATTTAAAGTTTTAATATAAACACTCATTTTTGGGTTTTCTTTTTTTTCGTGCCATCATAAATTATAAATAAAATGATTCTGCATGTTAATGTTTGCCGATAATTGGTAAATATAGACTGGAGTTTGAAGCATGTACAGTTATAAGCCTATGTATTAATCAATTCAATGCCTTTTACCATGTCTTCTTTGTAGATTATGAATTTTGAATTTGTTTGAATATATTATGATTATTCTTTGTACGGAATTGATGCGTCCCGGTAATCCTCTTGACTTCAAAAAGGAAAAATTACAAAATTAATGACGTTGGAACTCGGCTTTGGTAAACATTAATAAACATTATATCACTCAACATCGGTTTATGAAATGAATTGAACCGACAAACTATATTTTACTCGTTTCGTTCACAATATTGAGACTTCTTCAGGTACATAAAAACCGTAATAACATTCCATCAGAAGATAAATTGTTAATGGATCAGGCCATGAATCAAAATTTTCTCTTATTGGACCTGTTTTTTATTTAATTTTACAGGAAACAATTTTAAGGAGTAATTTGATTATCTTTTCTGTACTTGAAGAATTCCAGAAATTGTGGACGAAACGTCGTATCAATAAAATAATAAACTTTGTTGGGCTAAGAATTGGCTTAGTTTAATCATGCGAAACATCAAAAATTTTGAATAATTATTTCTAGTTTTGTCATGGAACTGGGCTGATTTCAATGGTGAGGAATCAGTTACTAATTTTACAGAAATAAAAATAATATTACGTTTCTAAATATGTCGGTTAGTTAATGTTATAGGAGGAGCCCAAGGAAACATAGTTTTTTATCTGGAAGTGTTTGATGTTGTCTGAGAATATTAAAAGTAGTATTGCCGCTGTAATGGCTTCTTTATGTTAAATAAACAGTGTTTAATTTTTTGTGCTAATTGTTTCGTTTCCTGTTTTTGATAATATTTCAACTGGTGAGGAAGAGCCTATTATAATTTATCAGAGAAGGGAATTAATAATATAAGGATAAAAATGTCCCATTTACAAATGGTTCAGTGTTTCTAAGACAAAAATCCCCTTCACTATATCATGTGAATTAATGATTGATTATTCTGAGGGTATTTTTTTTCAGAAAAAAACTTGACTCTCAAAAGAAACGACTAATGTTTTCAGAATATATTTGATTGTTTCCTTGAAAAAACACGCCTGAAAATGATTCTACATTCTAGTAACATCTGAAAGTTTGCACAGTAAAGTGTTTTTCTCATTTTAAGATCATTGCACCAGTTAATAATATTATTTATTAAATAGCTATAAATTTTATCTTAAAGACACACATATATATATATATTATTTGTAATATATTTTATTTTACTTAAAGGCGTATCGATAAATACTATCCAAGACGTATATTGATGCGACTAATTTTCTCTGAAATAACAGCACTGAGTTCGTGGATTTTGGGTAATATTTTTGGTGAGGTATAGAGGCCAGGAATGTTCCCAGGTTGTAACCTTGGTGTTGCCGGCAGATAGCGTGGCAGACAGCCCACGAACGGCGCTCACAACATCCCGCTAGTCTTACACACACACAACTACAATATTTACATATAATTACACGATTATCAGCAGAAATCTCATCGAGGTGAAGATCCACACTGACCTGTCTGCAAACTTGTAAATCGTGTTTCTGATACATTATAAGATGACCTTCACAATTAAAACAAGCACGATTTTTAATAATAGACACATCTTATACAGAAACAAAAAAAATCTGACAAGGAAGTAATTATAACGGCATTACTTCACATAAGAAACTCGGACAACAATAAACAGTTTATCGGTAAAAAATATTAAATAACTTTTTATAGGCACTCGTATAAGAATGATAAAAATAAAATGATATTAGAATAATTTTATGATAGATTAGACTGAAACGTCCTAGATAAATTTCGTGTTGTAGCCCCCCAGCAGCTATAAGAATACTGAAAAATTACACTGACACACAAACCAGCTCTGTGATGGCGTGACTGATAACATACTGGGAAAATATTCCGTAGAAGGGAAAACATTTGAATATAACCACTGCGCTTTACCTTAAAGACAAGGAGTATTAAATAATTATAGAGCTCAATCAGTCAGGAAAATATTATATTTTATTCGTTTCGACCACAATATTGGAACTTCTTCAAACGTAATAAAATTGCATCTGAAGTTAAATTTTGAAAGGATCAGTTCACGAATAGAATTTTTCTCTTAATGTACCTTTATTGTCTATTCAATCCATACAAATTTTAGCATCACGAGTAATTTGATTACGTTTTCTGTACTTGACGAAGTTCAGAAATTGTGGACGAAACGTCGTATGAATGCAATAATAAAGTTTGTTGGGCTTTGAATTGGTGTTTAATTTAATGATACGAAACATCAATAATTTTACACAATCATAAAGACGAGTATATAATGAAACAATTAGAAAAATATATAACTACCCGTAGTACCTATTTTGGTTGTACTTAATGAGATGACAATAAAAATAAGATATTTTAGTTTAGAATATTCATTTAGATCTGATTTTCTTTACATTTTTAACCTGATAAAATCTCAAGTAAGGTACGAACCTTAACAATGTATTTATTTGTATTTGAATTGCTAATTAGTGATCTTTTCTGACTGTTTGGCCATTATATTTATTATTTTACACAAATATTATTATAAATATGTAAATAAATAAATTTTGTTTCTATAACTGTTACTCGTCACACGTGCTTCACAGTTACTAGTCAACCTACATATTTGAATTTATATTATGCCTTTGATTCCCCTCTTAAGACTAAGTATTGGTAATATTGATTTAAATGATCAGCAGGAGACTTCAAAATTACTTCTGAGGAATTTTTTGGACGACAGTTTAAATAAAAACAAATTTTTTGGAGAGACGAAATTTATTCAATAAATTTCTAATTGTTTTCTAAAGTAACAAGTAATTTAGATAATCGTAGTTAAGTAACAATTTTTGAAGAGTAATTTTATGTGAAGGTTAACAATAATATTATAATAAATTTCTGTAGCTGGAGTTACTTCAGAGAACAGCACAAATCAGCCAACGTGTATTTTTAATCTCGTCGTTGCAGAATGATCTTACATTTCTGATCAGAACGACTTTAAGAATTTTCCCTGCATTATACTCAGGTTAATTCGGAAAAGATTTTGAAATGATATGCTTCGGGCCGTCGTTAACCTTTCCTCACCTATCTTATATTATTTATTAGAGACCACTAAGCTTATGGTAATCTTTTAGACACCTTATAAATTATGTTTATATTGTAAAAAGGCTGAATGTTTGTCTCTAATGATGAGAGGAGCAATTGCTTGATATGTATCTTAATATTTTCACTGTTTCTATTTTAATTATCTATACGCGGTTATAATGTTTCTATTATGGCTTTTAAGTTAGCTTTCTTGTATGGGGATTAAGCCTTATGTCTGGCTGAGGTAAGATAGGGAGTAATGAAGTGAAAGTTTAATAATACATTATCAACCTATACTGACCTACAAATGTAACCTACTAACCGTCTGATAGCATGGAGAAGAAATGCCACGTCCCCACAACAATCACAACTGTCGTCATCATCGTAAGGGCGTGAGTCAAGTATCTAGAGTCCTGCTTCACTTAAATAATAACCTATGGACTGTAGTTAATCGTTTCTTCCTTGGCTCTCTATTCCAAATTCTTTTCTGTTCTATAATGGTTTTGTCTTGAAAGGATTGCATGAACCATCAATTACTAATGAATAAATTTTATCTGCCTAATGACCTGAATTCTTACTTATTTGTTACAGAAACGAATTATTATTTTTCGTCTGTCTAGCACAGGTTTTACATAGACAATTTTTTATCTTCCCCCTGTTTTCTACCGTATATTTTGCGAAGAATAAGAGTCTCTGTCAAATATATGATATTTTGTCCTTGCCAGGATTCCATTCCAGGATTAATATTAATTATCCCACGACCGTCTTAGGATTGTGATAACGTTCTTTAATGCATCCCATCAGAGCATTGGGATTAATCGTTCCGTATATTTATTTCGTTTTATTTTGAAGTGGGACGGGCGGATATTTTCGAGATTAAAATATAGCTAGACGAGAAGTGTTAATTACTTTTAGGAAATATTAATGCGCGGACGGAGATGCGTATCTTCGCACTTCGATGCGTTTGCTTGACAACTAAATATTGCTGAGAGCGACTCCA
Source organism: Eucriotettix oculatus (assembly GCA_034510155.1). Classification (NCBI taxonomy): domain Eukaryota; kingdom Metazoa; phylum Arthropoda; class Insecta; order Orthoptera; family Tetrigidae; genus Eucriotettix; species Eucriotettix oculatus. The sequence goes on along the minus strand of CM067382.1, from coordinate 26,308,738 downwards.
ATTTGGAGTCACGAACTGAGCCTCCAGATCTAGATACCGCAAGCGTAAGAAACACAAAGTAATTTTTGCAGCAACGAAATTACAGATTCTTGACAGGATGGGTATAATTTACTCTTTGTTGATCTTTCGATTATTCTTTCTGATCTCTGGAACAAAGAATTTATAAGAAACGGGAGATACTCGGCGGCCACACTCGTCGGTTCGATGCCGGGCAAGAACAGGTACAAATTATTAAATGGTATTAGTCACACCTGAAGCGGAGGCGGGACCTGCTCGGCCGCAGTTATTAAAGGGAAAAATTATTACGTTGGCAATCGTGATTATCAGTTCAGTATCCCCATGAGAAAATACCTCCTTAAAAAACCTCGGAAAACAAATATGTAACATTGTTGTTCATCATCACGAACAATTAGTTTCTGTCTCATAATGTACATTGCCGTCTGTTTTGCACTTTTACGTATACAACACGTAATGTACAAATAGACCAATTGATTGCAGATTAGCACGAATCATCTATTAAGAAATGTCAATATAAACAAATAAATGATAGGAATGATACTGATCAGTGATTATCACGTAAATAATGCGATATGATTTAAATAAGACGTTTATATGACATTTAAATAAAGAATTTAACATTGTTACAATCTATTTGTCACTTTTTTATTTTATTTAAAAAATTGCAGTATTGTCTGATTGACTAATGGACAAAGATTTGTGAACAGCTAAATTTTTAAGTTTAAAACCATGTATTTTTTAAAGTAATCAATTATATTTTTCATTTTAGTGAAGAAGTCTCAAATGGGAGACAAAACGTAGTGATAATATATAATTTAAAACACTCCACTAATATGACTTACAAATTTTTATGAGTAATATCATTATTAACATCATTTTGTAATTAAATGAATTAAAAACGTCTTCAATTATTTATGACAAAGCGGTAAATTTTAATTTAATAACACTTCATAGTTTTTATAATTACTTATATAGAACTGTTTTTATCATTTTTTATTTAATTTGATATAATTCTGTATCCCTGGATTATTAGTAAAAATTAGAAACACTTGTATAGATTTTCCTCAACTTTCATTTAAAATTACAGGGATTTCATGTAACGTCGTAATTATCTTCTTCATAAAATTCAAATTTTATTTTGATGGAAGTCTACAACATGTACTTAAAATTATTAAAACTCATATACAACACGAATATTTTGACTTACACTTTTTTTAATTTATAAAATATTAATAATACTCTTTTTGCTGTTTCGCGAGTTTATGCATATTTATACGTCCTTACTTTCTGGTAAAAAATGTAATTAAATATCCTGAAGTTTTATAGCAAGTATTATTGACATGTTAAACATAATATCTTTAAAAAGGAAGAAGTAAAGTTTTGTGGTAATTTTTTCTGTTTTTTATTTTATTTTCAGGAAACAATTTATAATTTTGATACAACTTATATTGAACCGTCTTATATCAACTATGGAAGCTACTACTATACGTAAATATTTCACCACATCGGTAAAATTCATTAGTTAGATTTTATAATTATTTTTATGGGACTGAAGATTTTACTTTTATTTTATAAACCATTATAATTTTATCCTTTGTTTATCAGAGGAAAATTATAACGCATTTACACAAATAATTCCTGTATATTAAGACTGTTTTTGTCTTAGTTATTCGCGGATGTTTTTTAGCAACACGTAGTTGTCTATTACAAGAAAATATGTGATTAAATTCTAAATGCCATAGTATTCTAAATACTATAAATACAACAAAGTATTTTTATACTAATTTAATAGTTTTAATAAATTAAGCAAACAATTCCAGTTCTTGAATAAGTATAGGTAAATAAATGAAAATTTCAATATGACTTGTCAGCTCGTTTTAAAATTTAATGAGTTGATAACGAACATTCTAATTATTACGAAATATTTATTTTATAGCTTAAGATTTACAATGTACAGAAAATTTAATGTTGTTTAGTAAGATGTCTTTAGCAGAAAGGCCCTTAATTTTAACAAGTAATTAATGTTAGATATTTAAACGAGGGGTGAAACACTTAAATAAAAAGTGGAAATTTGTTCATAGTGATTTGTGATAAGAATTATGGTCATATGGTTATATTCAATGGAAATGTTTATCTTTTTTAACCAGTAACAATAGTGTTTATGACTTGCCTTCTATAATAATTAACTTCGTAAATGAAGGTATTCGAATTTCTTTTAGCTGGAGTCGTATCATTGAAGAACGGGTAGAAAATAAATAAAAATATCTTTGGGTTTAAATATATAAACAATGAAAATTAAATGTTTTGGTTTTTTAATTATAATTTAAACTTTCCAATTTGGAGGTGTCACGCCATATATTTTCTAGTAAATATTTGTCAAAATTGATATGAGGGATTTATTAATGTCTGTATTTGTTTATAGTTAAAAATAGCAGAGTCAGGTAGTCGATAGTTATGTTTTAGCTTTTGTTACGTTTTTTTGCCATTTTAAAAATCTTTATTGAGAGAAGGTGAAATACATTCATAAAATGGACGGCAGTGATGTAATTGACAAAAATAAAAATTTAAGATCACAAAAACGGTATTAAATTTTTTATTGTGAGATCATGTACAATTAATATGAAATCTTAGGAATGAAACACATGGGTATAATTAATAATTCCTGCTGAAAAAGTAGTTATTTAAGAGCATGTAAAATTTATTAAATGTTTTAGTATTTTGAGACCAATTAGGCTTCCAACTAACTCTATAATTAAGACGAAAATATTGTTAAGATTTAATTTTTCTTGTTTTATTTCCCAGTTTATGAAAACTTAAGCAAAAATTTCACTCGTCTTTTGTATATTTTTACTTATATGAAAGGTGGTATTAGAGAATAATTACATAAGAAATGATATTTAAGTTGTAGATTAATTAAAATTAATTGGGCAAGAGTCAATAAGATTGATTCCAAAGTTATAGGAATTTTAATTGACCGATTTTTAAATTTAATTAGTTAAATTAACGTAATAGGTTAGTGTTATCAAAGCATATGTGTCACGCATAGTTTCTTTCCGACTAAAATTTTTGTACAATTCGATATAATTATATTACTATTTTGTTTAAATTGTTAAACGCAGGAAAAGTGACACATCATAATTATTTGTTATCTTTCTCCTTTATTGCTAGGTTTCTGTAAATGGACAAGTCGAAACATACAATCATAAAATTAATGGTAGTTTTAGAGTTTTATATATTCAACTGCGCATCAATCTACAGTTATTAGCTACATTCCGTTTACAGAAAGGTTATGTTACAACCTTTTTTCCAATGATATAGTATTAAATAAGTTCTTTTTGATCAATGCTCTAGTAGGCTGAAAATTGCATCAGGTGAAATACGGAAGTTCTCTTTTCCAAATTTGGATAGCAAGGCGTTTCTTTCTGGGAAAAATTTCTGTTAGGTGAAGAGTGAAAATAGTAAAAATTAAAAATTTCGTAGAGAACACTTATTAAGACGGAAGTTCAAAAAAATGCACTCATGTATGATGAATAATAACTAATGAAAATATATGCATATTGAATGTTAGTAAACGTTTTTATATTTCGAGATAATTTCAGTTTTCAATTTTTTTTATACAACAGACAAAAATATTTAAAAAATTTAATTTATTTCATGCTGTGAAAGTTGATTGAAATCTCTGCTTCTGCTGCTCTGAAATCCAAAAATGTGGCTACTTAATTGAAATGTTATTAAGCAATGTGGGGAATGGGTTAATTAAAAAATGTCGCCCGTATTTAAGTTGTTGGATTTATTGTAATTATTTGGGCAATAGTTGCAGGATTAATGTCTTGATTGATTTATAAATTGTTTTAGTATTAATATTTGTTTTTATCCGTGACAATTATTCGGTTTCTAAATATTGGTCCTGATTTCGGGACGCAACGAAAATCTATTCTTAGGCTAGGCGATTGTGTGCCTCGAGGGATATCCGATAAACTTTTGCTTCTTACGTTTCAGATTCACGTAAATTTCAAGGAATGCGTTTATTTATATCCGCTTATTGACATAAATTTGTTTCCCCCGAGTCTTTATTTATACAGTGTGTCTTTGTGGAGGCGCGGTATATACAGCGTCCGAGGCATATAACTCGCGCTCCGCGGATATATAATGACTGTCGATGTCCTTGTACTCGTAGCTTTAGAAGCTGCTTCCAGAAACAATATACTACTACATTTCATTAAAACTGTCCATTCTCCAGTGTCCTCCCTCCTTCCCCCCACGCTGCAGTCCCTCTCTCTTCTTGCTGCCGACACTTAACTTGATGTCCCAACACGGTCATAAATTAGGAACACGAATTATTTCTTCTCCCCGTTTGCCGTGGCAGCCAACACGACCCGTATTTTACAGCGGCTGAATTCCAGTTTCGAATTTGTATAAAAGCTCTGCATTGTTTGTACGCGGTCGAGGTCTCTTCATCGAGGCTGCGTTGATTAGAATGGCGGAGGATGTTGAGTGTGGGCTCGCACCTATCGTCGTGAGAACTTTTCGTAATGCTGTAATATCAAGTCCGTAGCTCAATTGTTAACTTAGCCTGTCACATAACATTTTTTTTTGTTAAATGAGCTGCAACTGAGAATACCTTAAAGTAATCGTTGATGAGTTTTAATTTAAAATTGAAAAAGGAAACCATCAATTAGAGTTAATTTTTTTGCCATGATTGGCCTAAGAAAAACAACAAACTTATCAGAAAGAATTTAGTAACGTAAAAAGTATCCCAACGTTTCGATCCGTTTCTTGGAACGTCTTCAGTACACAGTTGTAACACATTTGGTATTGTTGGATTCATTAAGCATGAATATATTTAATTTCTCTGTGCTTCAGTAAATTGTTAAATTTTGGAGATAAATTTGAAACACCATTTTCTTTTCTCATTTATTAAAGTCAAAAGAAAAATATATTGATGCTTATAGAATTTATTTACACTAGAGCACCTGAGGAGGTTCAAGGAAAGGAATGAAACGTTGTACTATATTTTTGTTTAATTCGGGGCAAGTATCTTTGGTTAAATATATTTTATTACTTTTTAACGCTATTAGGCGGATGTAATTATAATTACTAATTTTCCTTATTTCAGGTTACCATTAAGTTTAAAATGAATTCCTGGTTATATCAATTTTTTATATGGGTTATATATTAGCTTTTTTATACTTTATTTTTAATTTCCTTATTGCAAACGAATTTATATGATAAATGTTATCTGTTTATAGAATTCAGTTTCTATCGTCTGGGCTGTTTTGTTTGTCTATATTTGTTTGTTGACTTTTAGATAGGCCTTTATATGTGTTAAATGTGTTTACATTTTTTGTTTTGGATTTAATTCAATTCGTGTGATTAAGTTATGAAATGTAGTTTTCATATTTGTTTATTCATTGGTCTTCTTTCAGTTGTCTAATTACAAACAAAATGGTTTGGTTTTATTTGGTGTGTAGAATTTATGAAATAACGTATTTCCAACTGAATAAATAAAAATTGAAATCGTAAATAATTTTTAAATTGAAATTGTGGTCGTGTCAACAGCTGACGAGCAAAATTTTATAAATCCAAAGACAATACACTTATTGGTATCCAATAACACAGAAGTTCACAAAACCCACAACAGTATACTAACAAGTGAGAAATATTTAATTATTTCAATACAATTTATTTAATTCGAGAATAAATATTGAAGTAATTAATAATCATTGAATACAGTGCATGCCTAAAAGTTTTATATGTTGACCTTTATTTGCGTCTAGATGAATGCGTGTCAGTTTCAAAAACCTCAAGAAAATTTTTTGTACCTGAAGAGGTAACAAATGAATAAAACACGTCTTTTTTCTGTTCATTGGTTGTTTAAATTTATCTTTAAAAATACTTTATAGATTTAATCAATTATTTAAATAAAGGGGAAAAACCAAGAAAACGAACAATATTATTTATAATAAAAATGAAAAAAAATGTAGTCATTGTACAAACCTAAGAAAAAGATATCACGACAGTTGATTTGATCGCCGATTCTTAAAAAAGAAACATAAAGACGGTCAGCGTCGGCAGCTGATCATTCTTTCCTTCCTTCTATCTACTCCATCATATATAACTTGTAATTTCTATTTATAACGGAATATTTCATCTTCAATATCAGTGAATGTTTGGCAACAATTGTGAATACACATTCTGCATCAATGGAAATTATTTACACGTCTCCATCTGTTACATTCATGTTTGTTAGTTTCTTTTAATATGGTAGTTAATCGTTATAAATATATATAACTTACAGCATTACCCATTACTAAAAATTACACTTAATGACGTACATATACGACTCTCTGCCAATAATGTTTTTCCATTGGTCTTAAAACGACAGTAATCTACTTATTGGCTGACGAGTTTTGAAAATATACCTGTCAAAGAAATTCAAATTCCTCAAACAGAATACATACAAAATTAAACAATATCTGTGTTTGAAGTATTATCACAAGTGTATGGGGCCCTATATATATATATAACTTTGCATATGTCACTGCAGTAATTTATGATTAATGGCATCCTTTTTTAATTTCACTTTATACGCGTCACATTTTCATCGTTTCATTTTTTCTTCGGTGTTTGTGTATAAAATGAATCTCGGTAAAAGTTTATCAATTTATTCAGTTAAAAGAAACAAACGGTACTTTGGATCATTTAGTCATATTCATCTACAAACATCATGCATACTATAGGGGTTTAAATTTATGTAATTATTTTCTGACCTTATATCGTGGTTTTATAATTTTGCCTTATATAAAATCTATTCTCAAGTGGCATAATCCGAGGGCAGTTACCCGGTTTATAAAGAAAGCTCTTAAATAAATTATTGTTTATCCAAAAACAAAACATTATCTCTAGACAATAATTCAAATTGTAATGCAAACTTGTACAAAGATGTGAAATCAGTCGAACACCTATGAGCACGAGATTAATGAAGGAGCATACTTTTGGATCTAAAACAATTTTCTTAAGTTTCCCTACTCCAAATGTGACATAATTAGTGAAACATGATATTCCCAAAATTTTAAATTCATACAGCGACAATTCAGCTATCCGCTGTTGAAATTGATCCGTTTTATCCAGAAGAGTAGAAATTTGGCAAATATTAAATAGTTTAAATAGCGATATGAAATTCAATGAGATCTGTAGAAGCCATTTTATTTACAGTGTTTAAGAACTTTTTCCCATTGTTATTATGAACCTTATGAGTAGTTTTATTGGCAGGTTAAAGTGTTTCATATGCTACTTGCATAAAAACATATATACATCAGGGTTAAATCTTTATAAAAATCCTGAATTATATATTTTAATGAAATTTTGGTTTATTAATTGTTAAAAAGACTATTATTATCTGTGGTGAATCTTGGAAAAGAATCTCTGAAGGTGGATAGAAATATCGTGTTTGGAATGTCGGAATAAATGTCTAAACAAATTATTGTATGAATAATAGTGCCTGAGAAAATATAATTATTTAAATTTGAGAGTTCGTGTTATTATTGGTTATGAATTTTGTTTTTTTCCTTAATTTAATTTATGGGTGCATACAGTACAAAAGTTCATTATTGACTGTCTGCGATTTGGTTAATTCTTTGTATGTTAGGGCATCACTGTAAGGGAACTAAAACAGCATAACGTCCAAGACCCAGCCAGGATTCGAACCTGGGGCATCTTTGGTGCGAGGCAACGTCACTGACCACTACGCCACAAGTGGTCGGCGTTTTACAGTTAATCCATTCCAAACGTGACAACATTTTATTTATAGAAATTTAAGAATTGAGTAACATCTTATTTATTTCTAGAATTATCACCCGTAAACTTATCATGGCAGAGGTTTTCAGCAGACAATTCCGGGCTTCTTGCTCTAACAGAGGATGATCTATTCCATATAGTTATAGTGACTAGTTTAATGAAACCTGTAATTGGTTGAATTAACAATTTACAAGGCCTAACTCACGTTAAGATGGAACCTGCCCACCTCGTCCTTCCTCCCCTCCCAATCGATAAGGTATTGATTAAGTCCGGACAAAACCGGTCTCTTGATAATATTAGTTGCTATAGAAACCCTTCTTTAACAAAAACAATAATGCTTAGTTACGGTTTACAATTTCGCATTTGTGTAATATAGTCCTATAACGAAGTTGAATTCAAAACCTCGCTCCGTATAGAAATGTATGACCGTCTTTGATCACCGTATCTGATTAAACTTGTATTTTATTAAAAGGTATGTCAACATTTGCAAAGAATCCCTTTTTAATATTTTTTTTTGCAGTCGCACAAACTGTGCACGATTAGTTTAACTTACATACATAGTATATCATAGTATGCATTCTCTAACAACACAAATGTCTAAGCCCATGCCAGGACTCGAACCCGGGACCTCTGTGTTGCAAGGCGGCGACGCTAGCCACTAAGCCACAGAAGGTCGGCAAGAATCTCTTGCACTATCACGAAATTTTCGTAAATATTAATAATAACGGAAAGCATTATTAATATTAACAAATAATTTAAGTGAATTTTCCGGGTACTTAAAAACGTGACAATTCTACGACTGAATTATTAAAGGAGTACTTGAAAACTAACCGTGTGAAATAGTAACTGCAATATATCAGCCAGATTTAATATTTAAACGCAATAAATATTGAAAGATGGTAGATGAATTAGTATAAGAAAAATATTTTTCAGACTACAATCACAAGGAACAGATTTTAACGATTCTTTAGTTATGTAGTACTAAAACTATATCTTCGAAAAATACTCGGAAAAAAACTGAAAAAATTAATACTCGTCGTAATGTTATTGCTGTAATATATTGGGGTTTTAAATAAGAGCGGGTCGATGTTGAAATGAAAAAATAAGCTGTATTTGAGGTATTAACGAAATTATAATTTTATTTGAAAGTTCCATGTATGCCCTTGAAAATGAAACATAATTTTGTCAATACCTCACACATCATCAACCCGTCCTTATTTAAAAAAACCTATATATTTTTAATCATTTTCATTCCCTTTAACATCTTCACTAGCTCGTAAGTTTTTGATAACGAAGATATTGATTAAGGTGTTTAAAAATATTATTAATTATCCAATTAGTATAACACGAGACCGTTTCGCTGGGACGCAATAAAATACATACATAAACATAAAATATATTTTCCTGTCATAAAAAGTTACGTTGATTATAATTTTGGAAATGAGTTCTGCACATTAGGCCTTCGACTTTTAGATCTGTAGTATTTCATTTTTATAATAATATAATTTAAATTAATGACTCTTGAACGATATGAAACCATAGTTGTTGCGGTTAATTTGATTAGTACTGTATTTAAATAAAATATAAAAGTATCTTTATGCGTTTAATGTTCACTATTAAATAATTATATACCCAAAAATCGGAAAATATTAGGCGAAAAGAATAAACTTAATGATGTTTGACTTATTTTGGCTGCATTTAGAGCGTTACGGAGACGCATTAAAAATGGTGTCCAAAATTTAATAATCTATTGAAATTTCAAGAAATAAATACAAAGTATTTTTTAATGTTTTGAAGCTCATATAACTGTATTATAAACTTTTTAATTCTGTTTATTTAAAAATTGTTCTTTAAATATTTAGTTTTTCACACTTATAAAAATTCTCTAATATCAAATTTATAATCCTTACACACCTGAGGAAATTCCATGAAAAGGAATGAAATTGCTCAACAGTTTTATTTATTAAATTATTTTGGGCCCGTTTATTTACTCATTTTTTCAGTCTTTTCTTCAGAGTGTAACCGTCTCCCTGCAATTAAGTTTCAATTAACGGATGCTATGATATAATTTGTAGATCATTTTCTAATCCTCGCGTGACAGTATAAAACTCAGATTATAAGAACTGGGTTATTACCGTTATTCTATCACTATTTGCATTTGCCCGTGTACAAATTCAGTGTTATGGAAGATGAGTTTGGGTTCTGCTTTACACGGCAGTGGTGACATCAGACGAGCTTGGTGTCAACTATTCATACTATGAAGCTGCCTTTCAAAATATCCTACGAAATAAATATGACTTATGGACAGATATTTATTCACCACCTATATTTTGGATCATTTGAGTATTAATATTTGTGCTACATTAATAATTAAAATTATGGTATTAGGTGTTCCTATACCATTCATCGAACTTACTGTCTTATTATAATTGTAATTATTGCAGCAACGAGAGAGAGAAAAGGGGGTTGGAGCGCGGGATTTCTCACTCCATCTATTGTTGCAGCAGGATTTCAACCATAATTAATCCCTGAGAAATAATTAATTTATTTGGATAGTCGATACGATGTATATGTAAATTGGTCTTATTTGTCGCGTCAGGAAAATTTTAATATTTAGTATTGCTCATTTTTAAAAAAACAATCAAATAAATATATAACTGAAGTTCTGTCTGTCTGTCTGGAATTTTTGTTTTGAGTAGGCTCCTAAACGTGTGAAAGCGGGACCTGTTCAAAACCAACTGCGAGTTATAAGGTTTGCCCTGAAGCGACTATAAATAAATGATAGAAATTATATATTCAGTGAATTCACTTTTCTCAAAATTCTGTACTTTTTGTTTTGTTTTTAGGGCAAATTAAAAATAGCCATTTGTCCAAGTTCCGGGAAAACGAATTCGCGGGCATAGCTAGTTTATTAATAAATTTGAGGGATGGAAGAGTCTTTGGATGTTATAAGTCATTAAGTTTGAATTTAAGTGGTGTCAAAAATTCAAGAAATTTCTGAAGGGAGGGAAGAGTTGTCAAGAAATGCAATTACATTATTATTAAACGTATTAACAGTAATTGAATTGGTAAATTTATTTACGTCGTGTCAACTATAATTATCTCGTTTGTAGGATTTAGGGAAGAAGGCCGAAGAATAACATTAGAGAAGGACTAATTAAGCCAACAGAGTGTCATTTTGTATATTTGAAGTGTCTTCCTGTATGAGCTTGCGACAGGTGAGGTGACAGCTGCTGGCTAATTAATTTGAAGGGTAATAGGTTTGGTTGGGGGAGGGGGAGGGGGGGAGGGAGTACAGCAAGCCGGCCTGCAGGATTCCTTAAATAGCAGTGCACGGCACGCTGAGATTTGCCTGTCGGCGCTGCTCTCATTACGAGCGCCTTCTATGCCGAAGTAATGAGATCACGTGTTTCGCAGACGTTACGTCTCCGGCTCAGATTTACAGTGTCTAGGGATACAGCTCTTAGCCACGAGCCTCGGGGACAAAGGCCACGGCTCGTCTCTTCCTGCCTCAACTAATCATCGTTACTCGTGTAAAAATGCAAGATGTTCGCGTTGCTTTGGTCCAAAAAAAAGCGAATACAGTTATTGAACGCTTATTTTGAGGATAAGCCGAAAAACAAACATTTTTATTCCCGGTGACATAAGCGTTGTTCATGCTAGCCACCACTTGGCCCTAATATTCCAAATGTGGGATACCTTTCTACCATTAAATGCTTCATTTAAATTAGGCAGTAATAAAGAGGCGGCATAATTTTATATACCTACAAATGTGACTTTTAATGAAATTATTACAGTTTTTTCATTGAACGGATACAACAAAAATATTATATATATATGTATATATAAGTGAATCGCCGAATTGTATGTACGCGCATAACTTCCGGATGACTGTCCTAGAGGGAGGAGGTGGAATTGGTGGAATTTTTATATGTAATAAAGGCTCATATTTGAGTCGAAAAAGAAATATGGAGGTCAATTACATTTATAGTGTTTTCCCCAACTATAATTATATATGTCAACCGGAACATCATTTTTCTAACAACGCGTTTAGTAAAAACTACGGCTGAATATGTCTCCAAATAAATTTAATTTGTATCTAATTAATATAAATACAACTTTTAATCCAGCATTTTGGACTTCTTCAGGTTATTTATTTGGCCGTAATTTTGTTATTCAACTTAATGTCGGAAAAGTGATGTTTGAATTTATGATTCTTGGCCTGAGAATTTTCATATTACCTGTAGAAGTCCAGAAAGATTAATGGAACGTTGTATTTACATGAACTAAATTTATTTGCGCACTTATTTGGCCGTATTTATATTTATTTACTCCCCCCTAATATTGTCTCTGCTTTGATACTGAATGTAAAAACAAAACGTTGTGATTGTCTATGAAGATTTTGGAATTTCTTTTTTAAACGTTTGTTTTGTATGGTCATTAATTTTTACATGATAAATTTCAAAGCGTTGAGATAATTTCAGGTCAGTTAGACCCTTCACGAAACGTGGTATCTTTGAAACAGTATCGTGGCTATTATATGATAAATTCCGGCGTCGGCATAATCTCTATGAATAAGGTTGAAAAGTAGAATAAGAAAAATTCTTAATTAAAATTTGGAAACGAATCCTTTGATATCACCCATATTTGGGTCACATAGGATGAGTGAATAGAAACTTGTTGAGGGTAGTTGATGGCAGTAATGATGACTGAGAAACACCGTGATGATTTGTCACGGAACGGACCGTGCTGATAGGGTGAAGCGAGTCGTGGTTATGGTGCTAAGTGAGACGTGGATGTTTAGCGCCGGAGCGCTGTGTTAACAGGGTCGTTGAAGGCCCGGCCATTACTCCTCCCAGGACACGGCTCCTGCGAGCCTCCTCTGGACCTGGACCCTGGACCTGGACCTGGACCTCTGGACTGCAGTAATTAAGAGAGCAATGTCCCTGTCATGAGCGCCCAATCTCTCGCAGTACCACGGACCAAATTATCTCCCGCTGTCAGACGTACACACTGACATTCCCACAGAGGAATCTGACCAGCCCATCGAAATCGGGTACCAAAATTTGTGTGATAGTATAGTGACATCGACGCCTCGGAACCAAGACATGTAAACATGAACTGACTGAAAGGCTGATTGATTATCTGTCAGAGGGATACTTTATTTACCAACAAATCCCTTCTACGTGTCACAAGTTTCCAGACGAATCATTTGTCTGACGGCCATAATTACGTCCTCAAGAGCTTAATATCTAGTTTGCTAAATTTCCGACCAAATATTGCTAGAGACCAGAAGAAAATGCCGGTACCTGTTTTACTTAAAATATTAAATTGTCAGGGCGTCAGTCAGTAGGTCACAGCTATAGGCGTCCAAACTACTGATCAGAATTTGACCAAATTTGGCACACATGTTCCTCGGGGCCCGAAGCTGCCCATGTTTAAGTTTTTTCATCTACCAAGGTTATATATGTGAAAAAAGTGAAAAAAAATTCTATCAAAGTTTTGGTGTTTTATAGACGTATCTAGATTTCTAGAAGTGTATGTGCGTTATCTATACTCTTCATTAAATGACACCTTTGTTAGTGCGTTCGTTAGTATGTATGTCACAGCTATAGGCGTCCAAACTACTCGTCCGAATTTGACCACATGTGTTACTCCGGGGTGGATTCTGACCATGATCTTTAATTTTTTTAAGTATACTGAAGTTATATATGTGAAAAAATTGAAAATATCAACAAAACTCCAATTTTTTGGTTCGTCTAGGGTTGGGTCAAGCAACAGCCTTCTTGTTTGAGCGGAGAATGTTAGAACCATGAATGTAGTGTACCCTCGAGTACTGTAATAAACTTATCTTTCATTACATTCCAGTTTTATTATTAACGTGAATAGCGTCAGATAGTTCAGCTGGTTAAGTATTAATATATGGAACGTATTATGATAATAATTTTCTGTTTGTTAATCATTCACTATAATTTAATTTTGATTTCAAATTTATTCAGAAGTAGCTTTCGGCATGTAATTTAGTATGTATATAATTTCAAATTTATTCATGGATTGTACGTGATCATAGTTTTGGTTATTAATGTGACTAATTAACATGAAAATTATCATACTAAGTGAAAATCAGTATTTTAACAAAAATTTCAATAAATTACTTGAAGAAACGTTATATATATATATATATATATATATATATCTTAAGAAAAATTGCCCAGGTAATATTTTTAAAATACACCGTACATTGAATAATAAACGTAGATATAACGAGTTATTTGTTTCAAGTGGGTGAAACAGAAGGTCCAATATTTTGTCCGTCTTTTTAAAAGGAAACCGTCCCAAGGGAAACTCTTAGGAGAAGTTTTTGTTTCACTTTATGAATAAATAAACCTGGAGAATGAATAACATTCTGCAATGGGTTGCTTCGGTGTTACTCAGCACGTCTTCACAGTGACGTCATCAGATTCGTTGAAAAATCCTTATGTTTTTTTCTTATTTGTTGCCAATTACCCTGATGTTCTGCGTATATATTGCTAGAAATCAGTTCCTTCTGCTTTCGACGTATTACCCCTAAGCTTTTATATATTTCTGTAGGTTATAGGCTAATTAATCACACCTCAACAATTAATTATCCCCTCTTGACTTCAGAATTCGAACTCAACTGATGAAGTCAACTGAAACGTATTATATTTGAAAAAAGAATCTTTTCTATCTCTTTGTTTTCAGTTTAACTCTATTGATGAACTTTTTTGGCTACAGATCGTTTCATAACTAGAAACATTAAAAAGTTTGATGGAAAAAATTGTTATCCAGACGGTTTTATTTCAGCTCTTTAAACAGAAACGAGGAAAATATAAATGCGAATTTATCTACGTGGAGAAGCTAGTTGCAGAATCCAAGGTAATTAGTATCACGCGATGAAATTAATTTCGCTAACGAGAGAGTAGGTATTTCATACAATACGTGCGTAGTTTTTCTGCTAACGGGAAAATTGGCAGCAACTCGCTCTTCTATGATCATTGGACAAATGAGTCTGGAGACAAAAAGGTTCTGTCATATCAAGACACAGAACTTTATGAGGCACGAGATAATGAGAATATAAAACCGGAGACAGGTGTAATATGATGAAATTACTTTCCTTAACTAGAAAAATTAGTTACATTATACTTTCTCTTCATTAATTTGCTAAAAATAAGGTCTTATGTAGAAGCTGAACTAATTATACCTACGGGTCTGTAACTGTCGAAATACTAAGGCTTTCTACTTGACTCTTTCATTCATTCCTTCTTCTATAACAAGCTATTTTTCTTTATCTCCTTCACAAAAAAATTATCAGTTATAATGAGAAAGAAAAATGATTCTTTTACTGCTCAGAAGTCTTTAATGGCTGCAATAGATGAAATAAAAAATCAAAATCAATATTTTGGCTCTCAACGTGGTGCCTAATTTCTATTGGTGAGAAAATGTTTATAACTATTAGTATGAAAAATTAATAGTTTTATTGTTATACATATTGCTTTCTTAATGTTGATATTGTGCTACTTGTTGGGTATGGCTGTTGATGTAACTAGTCTAATATTTATATACATTTGCAAGAACATTTTTAGATTAAATGTGGAAAATAATTTAGGGAATTGAGTAGTGGGTCCTTTAAAATAATTTTTTTGGCATGTAGGCAATTAGCGTCTCCAAATTAATTTAAACCCAAAGATTACAAACTCCTCTTCGGTAATTCGGGAGCGCGTGATAAAAGTACCCAATGACCCGACCTACCTGATACAGGTTTTCTATGGTTTTCGCTACATCTCTGCAGTTTTGGTGTTATTGTTGTCCAATGTATCATCTTTAAGAGGCATAAACGTGATATGAAATTGTAACTTAGAAGTAAAAACCCGACGTTAACAGTTAATATTATCTGACTAGTGAAATAGAAATTGCGAAAAAGTTTTGGAAGAATAACTTAAGAATTGCTCAAGGTTAATGAGAGAAATTTTTTATATCACGTCTAATAAATCCACCATTATTGTGAAGGATTATATCAATAATTTAAATTAAATCCTTGTTACTAATAACTTAAGTTATCATTCGAGGTAAAAAATTGTATTTGTTAATTTCAAATTGTACCAAAAGGTCACTGTTGTGTGTAAAATATTCATTTCCGTTGCAGTTGTGACCATTAGGCAAACATAAAAAATTTCTAATTAAATTCATGAGACAAATTGAAAGTAACGCTTCATAAATTTACATTAAAATTAAATTACTAATTTCATGCAAGTAAAACCTGTTTTATTTGGATTTATCAAACTTATTTATATGTTTTGTTACACTTGGAGAGATTACACAATTTTTGTTGAGATGGGAAGAAACACCGTGAGCTAATTAAGTATTTTGTTGTCTGACTTTGGCCATCACTTATGTTTTAGTATTTTTTTTAACTTATTACTATTATGTCGTGCGGTTCTTAAAGCAAACAGAACAATCGACGCAATAAAATTTTCTGCCTATGACAGTTCATTGGCAACAACTTCGTGCGTGGCGGGTCAACATAAGTCATTAATTTGTTCAATTCAATCACAAGTGTTTTTGTTAGACCACTAAAATATTATTGGCGGAAGCTACTTCCAATCAACTGATTTGACATTGAGTCTGGATGAATGTTTTAGTTTTCTCACGTTGTAAAATTGAGGGAATCACTTTGTAAATAGAATACTACGGAAAAGTACTGGAAATAGCTTACAGATTCTTGGCACGGCATATTCTTAATTATGGAACTGGGATCCCTATTGAGTCGGAAAGATACAGACGTTGGGAAGGGTTCAAAACTGAGAAGGGAAAACAATTTTTTATAGAGGCACGGGTGATTAGGCGATTCTAACGAACCGTGTCTGGAGTAATATCAAAGCTTGTATAAGAAGTATTACTATTAAATCATTCTATTTATCATATAGAGTAGCAGAACTTCATGAATGTGGAACGCGTCAGAGATTGTTCATCAATTGTTATAATTGCTTAATTACTATTAACTCTATGTTACTAGATTATGTATAACTTTCAATAAGATATGCTTTAAATTCTACATAGAAGGAAATATATATAAGTTGTACCTGATTTATAATATTGCTAGTATCTTATACTCAGAAATTATTGTTTCGACAATGAACTATATCTATAGTAAGGTCTATACTAAATACACTCTACTCCATGAATTCTTCAACAGAGTAGAAAGAGTAGCTAAGTTACGTTAATTCACGTTTGAACTTGTTTGTATTTACTTATAACTGTTTAATGGAGGCTTTAAGTTAGTTAAATATGTGAATAGCATTATAATAAACACATTCTTGTATTATAGTTAAAGACTTCTCTTACTTGTGTAAATTATTTTTATTTCTGGTATCAAAGCTATGCACACTGAACTTCTTGTGAATAGATGTCTGTTAAATAATCACAAATAACGTCAGTGATTCAATATACTGGGAAGAAAGAGAAAGTATTCCCATTTTCTTGAAGGGGGTGGAACCTGACATAATATTCTGACAACTTTTTTCTGAAGACTATAAAAAGTTTGTCTTTCCCTGATTCATTACTCCAGAATATAGTACCATATATCATTAAAGAGTGAAAGCATGCAGAATAAATTAATTTTCTTGTGTTTGGGTCATTACTAGTTGATATTTCTAGTAGCTAAAGTTACGGAGCCTCTTTGTCATAGGACAATAGTAATGTGACACATCAAATTTAATATATTGTCCACAGACATACCTAAAAAAAATTAGTGCATTCTACTTATTTCACAATTTTTTTAGTTTTATTTTAACTGAGTTCAGTGTAACAATCTTTGTCTGAAAGTGCATGAAATAAGTCTTATCACAATTGACTGGCAAGCCATTAACTGAAAATCAGTAAAGGCACCTTCGTTAATATGTTATTGGTAGCAATTCTTGACTTCTTTGCTTACATGTTACCAAAAAGCTAGTATCGTCTGCAAAGAGGAAGAAATTATGGCTTTAGGTAAGTCATGTAAATAGATTAGAAAGAGCAACGGAACCAAAATGGAACCCTGGTACATTGGTCCATAAAACATGTTCTTTCCTGTTGGTTAGGTAAAAGAAGAACCAAGTATGGGAAATTATAGTTGTTCCGTGATACTTCATTTTGTTTAATAAACATTCAAGAAGCTTTGATAGGTCACAGAATATTCCTAATGGCTATCTTTTTTATTTAGTTGTTCTGAGATTTCATTTACTGACGTTTGTAGCGGAGAATGACTTTTTATTCAAAATTAAATACAGAAGCCAATGGACTGACGTGGGTAAATACTGTTTCGTAAATAGAACCATAAAAGAGCGGAAGCCGATCTGCGTTACTTCCGGAGAGTGCGAAATTATTTAGAGAAAAAATTAGGGATATTAAATTAAATATATACAGTGTGAAATTAGTGTGAAAATATTTATAATTTCAATATTAATATAAAATGTATGTTTCCATTGATCATTGCTTTTAGTGGACTAATACTTTGTATTGAGACTGTATTATGCTGAATAAAAAAACCACAAGACAGCAAAATTCCATTACTCGAAATTACTTGGAATGCATATAGGTGTATATAAAATGCTCACTGTGGTGTAATTAGAACATATTTTAAGAGACCGCGTCTTTATTTTATTTTTTTTAAAAACTTAAAATTACGCAATGAACTATTTAAATCAGTATGGAAGTTAGATGTGTTCTGTCGCAGACCTTTGATAAGCTTATGGAAGTGTTATAGCATAGTGTCAATTGTTGAGTTTTATGTATTGATTAGATTGCGTTGTTGACGAGTTCATTGTGAATAGTGGAATAGTGAATTACGTAGTGAGAGGGACTGAAACTCTGTGAGTCACGGACGTGCCTCGGGAATCTGGAAGCAGTAGCCGGCGCAATTGGACTCACGCGATGAGGCGACGTTTTAATTTAGCTATTGCCGCGGCCCTACAGGTACTTACACGTGTTTACTCCGCAGTGGTTCCCAGCCCCGTAGCGGGCCTATCGCGGCCCGACATCGGCAGCGCCCTTAGGACGTGACAAAGGGCTGCAGTCCGGGTGACAAACGCCCGCTCCGGCGACATAACTCGCGCTGGCCCGACCATTTGTCTCGCAGGAATGCCTGCCCTCTGGAACACCACCCAGTCCTCCACATCCCCATAGCCTCAGCTTGCATGTACTCCCGAGACTCCAGACCAGCGTCGCCGAAACAACCCTCCACGCCCTCAAACTTTCCATAGTCACCACCAAGACTCATTAATAATTACCCCTCAAGATGAACATAGCCAAAAACCTCAACTCCTCACCATCAAACCCAACGTCCACCAAACTAACTCCAAATTTCAACTTTTTAAAACCACAATTCTCTCTATTTGCTCATCACTATAAGATAATTCTAACAAAAATTTATTATAATTTATCAACTGAGAAAGTTCGGAGTTTTCCATCGGCTACCTTTGGGAACGTCAAATAAAATGTGAGTTAGGATAAGATCAGTTTGGTTTTAGGAAGAATATAGGGAGAAGAAAGCAATATTGATTTTGCGGTTAGGTTTGGAAGATAGGATATGAAAAAACCGGTATACGTTCATGGCATTTGTAGATTTAGAAAAAGCGTTTAATAATGTGACCCGAACACACTATTAAGGATTTTGAAGAGCACTGGAATAAAGGAGGCTAATTACCCCTGAAGATGAACATAGCCAAATTTCCACCATTCCAAAAAACCTGAACCCCTCACCATCAAACTCAACGTCCACCAAGCCGACCCCAAATTTCAACTTTTTAAAACCACAATTGCTCATCACTATAAGATAATACCAACAAAAATTTATTACAATTTATCAACTGAGAAAGTTCGGAGTTTTCCATCGGCTACCTTTGGGAACGTCAAACAGAATGCGAATTAGGATAAGATCAGTTTGGTTTTAGGAAGAATATAGGGAGAAGAAAGCAATATTGATTTTGTGGTTAGTTTTGGAAGACTGGATACGAAAAATCCACTATACGTTCATGGAATTTGTGGATTTAGAAAAAGCTTTTAATAATGTGACCCGAACGCACTATTAAGGATTTTGAAGAGCACTGGAATAAAGGAGGCTAATTACCCCTGAAGATGAACATAGCCAAATTTCCACCATTCCAAAAAACCTCAACCCCTCACCATCAAACTCACCGTCCACCAAACTAACCCCAAATTTCAAAATAAAATGTGAGTTAGGATAAGATCAGTATGGTTTTAGGAAGAATATAGGGAAAAGAAAGCATCATTGATTTTGTGGTTAGTTTTGGAAGACAGGATACGAAAAAACTGGTATACGTTCATGGAATTTGTAGATGTAGAAAAAGCGTTTAAAAATGCCACCCGAACGCACTATTAAGGATTTTGAAGAGCACTGGAATAAATGAGGCTAATTACCCCTGAAGATGAACATAGCCAAATTTCCTCCATTCAAAAAAATTTAAATTTTGTTAATATACTTGGTGAAAATTTATGTAAACTTTATTTATTTGGCAGCATAGTTGTTTATTTAGTTGAAAGTGGAACCAAGTATTAAGCCTGAGAAAAAGAGTAGAAATTTTGTTTACGTGACTCGTTATGACGTCATCAGTTTTGTTTCTGAAAAGAACGAGTCTGACATTTAAAGTTAAAGTAGTTTTAAATTCGGAATAAGATTATTACATTTTCTTCGATTACAACCCCGGAAGTCGTTAAACAAGAAAAAAAGTTTGGATACCAAACCCGGGCTTCTTAATCAAATACTTGAGAATATTTCATTGGACATATTCACAGTATATATGAAACGCAGCAATAGCCCTGATTACTGACTTTTAAAGTTACTTCCTTTTTGGGCTTCATTTGAAAATCTATTTTTCTCCATCTATGCGGTTGAGTTCGTAAATTTTTTGTACAATTTGTCAACACCAGAAGGGAGCAACAAGTATTGCACATACGTTGCGAGGTATTTATTTTTGTCTCTTCATTGCCTACTTCGTTATCTACGCTACTCGTGAATTACCTGAGGGTTGAGCTTCTTGACACAAGTATTTGCTTTAACACTAAGGATGTTGAAATAATTAGCAAAATATATTAATGTTAATTGTAGAATTGTCAATTATATTCTACTTCGTCTCTTCTGAATTTGATTAAATTTGATCATTTGTGAATTTTGACTCTTTTCTGAGATACACTTGAATCGTTTCAGAGAGAAATAGAGGACTAGATGGTAGTGAATTCAAATCCGTTCTCTGTACATAAACGGACACATAATGTCCCTTAAAGATTAAATTGTAGACGGTCACATGAACCATTTAATGGCTGAAGCAGTTTCCTAGTAATCGCCAATAGAAACGTGTGGCTCTGTCAGAGTGTCAGGGAATCAGACGTAGGAATCGCCGAGGTAAGACTTAGATATTAGGTGGTAGCTGCTCATTAACGCAGTAAGCTCGCGTGCTCATTAACGTCGCCTCTTACATTATTCACCAGCGATCAATTAGAAACGCGGGCAGGGGCACACGGCGATCGCAAGATAGTCAATATGCGCTACACAAGTCTGCACTATACTTTAAATATTCACTATATCTCTGCTAACATACACAACAGACCTTTATCGATAGTCTGGAAGTTTACCAGTAATCCACTAAATAACCAAAAAAAATTTCAGATCCGTAAAAAATGTAGATATTTTAGATGGGATATTTTTCTTTAACGTGCATTATCGCCATTTGTGTTTCCTATAGTATTTATTGTAATAAACGCGTGTGAGCCAAAAACCGAGCCATTGAAAGTTTATGATAATTCGTTTGGGTTAAAATAAACTGCAAAATAGTTTTGAAATTTTCCCTTTGAAAGGTGGCGAAAAACAATCCGGAAAACGCTGATCCGTTCATATGTAGACGTTTGGCTGAAAATGAGCGACCAGAAAGTGACTAATGGAACGCCGTGTCGTATTTGATTTATGTTAGAAATTTTGAGAGGTGGGTACGAATAAAATAGCTGGAACGTATAGTACGTGCTATAAGAAACGAATCAATTGATTGAGGGCAATAAAAATGTACATATGAAAAGTAGTCATATGCAGAAATAAGAAATTCATAGCAGTGCTTACTTCAACTACTGATGTCAATTTTAACGCGGACGACCGCAGACACTGGAGCGCCAGTAGAATAACTTGAGATGACTCCTTCTGAACTTAAATGTCTGTATTTTTACTACTGTTGTACATTTTTAACTGTTGGCATAATTTTCTCCAAATTTTTTTTCATTCCGTAACCCACTTCGCTATGTATGATTAATTTTTCTAATAGTTTTCTCATAGTGTTGTTCATTATGAAGTGATTGCCTAAGTTTCCAGAATTTTCAAGTATCAGAGCCAGTTGTAACATAAATAAAGACCTGCCATAGTTTTTATTTTTTATTGAACGCGTGTTCCCTCAAGAACCTATTTCAGTAATTTTAATTATTGGACAACATTTGTATCAAATTTGTTTTCCAATTATTCCAAGCATCCGTTGCGTTTCTTACCTAACTTAAATCGGGATTTCAATTCATTCTCATTTCCACCAACGATGGATATGATATGGTCAAATCCCTTCAGGATCTTGAGATAGCTCTGTGATCTCTGTCAATTCGGATCACGATAGATATTATTTGCGATCGAACTCTTTGAACGTTGAACTCGATTTGCACGAATTACCGGTGGGGAGAAAAAAAATTACCGTTGCGGTGAATTTTATGATCAACCGAGAGACGAATCTGGTAGATTATGGAGTGGATTATCTCGTGTTATCTAACGCATAAAAAATATGAGTAAAAGGTTTTTGAGAAATCGAGAGTACGTTTACGCTTATAATATTAAAAATGTTCTGATCGCTTTGGGTGCTCTCCTTCATCAAGGGACTGGAGTAATTTAATAATTTTTCATGCGTGTTGAACAAAGACTGTCACCAGTTGCCTGAGCACGCCAAGTCTTGATCAAAGTTCTTAGATCATTTTGAAACAATTGTCACATTATTACAATTTTTAACGTATATCGTTGGCTGACCGTACTTTGTCATGTACGTATAGTCTTTTTTAAATTGCTTACAGGTCTACCAACTGCTTTACCTGTGATCTCGGGTTCAATAAATTATTAAAAACCAATTCTTCATTAAATTTTAAAATACAACGTGGGCTATCTCTTGACAATGAAAGTTCTCAAAATCAACAGAAGACTGAAGTGATGTTGACCAATTTAGAACTTCCTCGTTAGTGATTCTATCCACCCATCTGATTTTCAACAATCTCCTATAGCACCACATTTCAAAGGCTTCTATTCTTTTCCTTTCCGCAACTCGTATCGACCACGTTTTGCACCTACATAACGCCACGCTCAATACTAACATTTCTAGCAACGATTTCCTAATATTCCCTCTTATATTACCCGTACGTAAATTCTCCTTTTTCACGAAAGTCTTCTTTGCCTGTGCTATCCTACTCTTTACGTCTACTATACTTCTACCATCCCTAGTTATTACGTTTCCCAAGTAGCAGAATTCCTTAACTTCCGTCAAAATATCCCTTCCCAATCTAACACCCTTTGTTATTCCACTGTTTCCGAAACTACACTCCATTACCTTGGTTTTCCGTCTATTAATCCTCATAATGAACTTTCCAAGTCGTCTTCTGACTCCACTAATACTACAATATAATCGGCAAAGCGTAAGTTTTTATTTCTTCTCCTTGCAGTTAAGATTCCTTTTCCATATTCCGTTTTAAGTTTCTTCATCGCCTGTCATATATATATATGTTAAACAGCATGTCCGACAGACTGCATCCTTGGCTTACTCCTGCCTTGATTTATGCTTTCTTTTCTTGGTCGTCTATTCTAATTACTGCTGCCTGTCTTCTGTAGAGGTTATGTATTAGCCTCATTCCTCGTTATTTGATTTCTGTGTTCTTCAAAATCCTGAAGAGTTTGTTCCAGTTTACATTATCAAACGCTTTTTCTAAATCTACAAATGCTATGAACGTAGGCCTGTATTCTAAAATTAGACGCAAAGTCAAAATTGCTTCTCTTGTCCTTACCTTTTTCGTAAAACCAATCTGATGCTCTCCTAACTAGCATTCTATTTGAAGTTCCATCCTCCTATATACTATTTTCGTTGATGTTTTGCAAGTATGAGATACTAAGCTAATTGTCCTGTGCTGTTCGCATCTATCAGCCCCAGTCTTTTTCGGCATGGATATAATTGCTTTGTTACTAAATTCTTATGGTTTTCGTCCTGTTTCGTAGATTTGGCAAACTATTCTGATGATAGATGAATAAAACGAGGTCTTCATGAGGAGACCTTTTCTGGAAAAATATATTGATAATTTCTTGTAAGTCTCGCACGTCTTTGAAAGACGAACTGATACAGTTGCATAAAAACTATTTTGTACAACACTTTTGTTAATCAGTACAGTTACCAAAAGTGTTTTGATTCTGGGATTATGTGGGCTTATTAGGGCTTATATTCACATGTAATGAGATCACTTATCAGTTGTGGGTGTTTCGAACTGAGGATTATAAAGTTCTGGAGGTCGCAGCCACGAGCGTCTTTAAATTGGAATCCCAGAGAGAGATAAGAGTGTGCGAGGCTGAGTGTGTGGAACAGCTCAGCCACACAACGCGCTCGCACCAGTTTGGGCAAAAACAACGGCCCGATCGGGTGGTCTCTTCGCGGATTGAGGGAATTATTTGGGGAATGTGGCGTCCGTCCTGACAGCCAGATACGCATCTCCCGCTCTGCCATCACTCTTGCTGGCCGCTGGCCAATTGAGTCCACTGCACACTCTCAGATCATCGCGATCGAATACTCTATATCTGGTCGTTCTCTCCACCTTTCACTTTCACTAGTAAGGCACACGAAATTATTTTCTTTAAAAAGCAACACGCCATGACGTAATTGTCTTACACGTCTGATTTACGTCTAACGTCATTTAGCGATGCCCAGGTACAATCCTCCCAAAAAAGGGTAGTTAAGAATCTACTCCTATCATGAATATAGAACTGCCAATTCGATCCAAAGTCGTCCTGCGTTGCCTCAATCGCGGGAAAGCTACATCATTTATTGGTGGCGGGATTTGATAACAATTATTATCCGCTTCTACTTTACCGGAAAATAACATTAGGCCTAATTTCATGAAATTTAATTAATGGGACAAATGATAAATCGCATTTTCGTTTTTACATAACACATTAAATGAACAGAAATTAAGAATAAAGATAGTCTTCTTTCCACCCAACACAACTTCCTTGTGTAGTTCAAAGGTTGAAGTTCTATTATAAAAGATGTTATCATAGAACTAAGAAGTCAACCTGAGAAAACATTTGGGTGGTATAATTACCATACTCAATGCATTACATTTCCTGAACGATGCAGTAAAGAGTAAATTGTTTTATAAACCCAAGTTATTAACTGAAGGAGATTTTTCATGGAGAAGATGAGTTACTCTTGCCAATACGTGTTCAGCAAGAGTTGATATACCTCCCAAATGCGGAATAAGTGTTGATGGTGACTTAGCCACATTTGAAGTGTCTACAATAGTCAAAGAAGATGATGAGGCTGATGACAATGAACAAGATGTGGCAGAACCAGATCATGTGCCCACACTTGAAGATGCTGATAATGCCTGTGATGTATTAACTCGTTTCTTCCAAGACAAAAGGAGATTTCAGTACATTAAGCCTGATTCTAAGTCAATCGGCTGAGTACAAAATGAAAATCATAAAGAAGAAATTGTTTTTAACTGTAAAAAATCTGTGTATTTTGGTTTTGTTTCTAACTTTTTTCAATGTATTTAAATGCTTTCTACGAAAATTTTATATTTCAGTTTGGTCTGGTCTTGACTTGTAATTTTTATTTTTTATAGTTAGTTATAATACAAAAATAGAAAACGCACCAGTGGTCATCCGTCACTGGTGGCTGAACTCAAGCTGATCTGGTCGCGTCTGATGAACAACCAAATAACATGACATTCTGATTTCCCATAGTTACAATATCTGCTTGTTCGGAAATAACAAAATTGTACAAAATCCTATACGGAAAAAAATATAAACATATATTTGACAGTCAATGAACAGGACAATTCGTTCCTAAATTGTGACCTCATCTGGTGATATTTAAACTGGAATCAAGTCTGAAATAACACCAGATGAGGTTAAAAATTTAGGAACGAAACGTCATGTATAACTACTTTATTTTTCTGACTTATAGACTGCTGTACTATTTATTTATTAAAAATTAGAATAATGAAAGCACAAATGCAATCTGGGAAATCAGTTCATAAGTTCTGATTTCGGTCCTAAATGTTTATAAATTCATTTGAAATACATAATTTGCTTATTCAGTCAAACGCGGTTTTTAGGCTTTCTCCCATGACGACGATTATTTATTAAAATGATATATAATTGATTTTATAGAGTAACTATTAGCCAATAACTTATTTACGAAACAGGTATTGCTACTCCAGTAAATAAACAATAATTTTATTAAGGCTGTATTTTAACGTCTGATTTAGTAATAAGTCAATTTCACCATTCAGCTTTTTTAACATTCAAGAAAAAAACTTTCGGTATTATTTGTCTTTCTTAATAATCAATACATTAATTGTCACATTTTAAATAAAAGGATTGTTATGAACATAACCACAAATTTTGAAAACTCTCCCTGAGTCTATACGATAATTTTGCCCTTTTTTCCTCTTTGGAAATTAACATTATTAATTGCCCCATATTTTTATATCATTTACAGGGAAAGAAAATATGTAAATTTAAAAAAATTTTATTAAATGCCATTATCACCTTGATTTTTTCTAACAATTTTTGTAAAATTCTTTAAAGTCATTCTGACCGGTTCTAGTCATTTTGTAGGCAATGACCAATTTCAATATATTTGCAATTGTACAGTATTAATATGAACCATCCAGACGTTTTGAAGATTATAACCAAATTAAATAAGAACAACAAATACCCGAGATATTAAAGTAAAGGAGACGTTTTCAATGCAAAAGGCTAACAAAAGGGAACGAATCAATAAATATGAAGGAAACTTGGAACTTCGTATTCAGTTGTTTATAAAATAAATTAAATGTTCTAATTTCCACAAAGACTGTCACTATGTATACACTAATATTAATAATTTTATTATTAATTTAAATACCATCTTTTTATATCGGAGACAAGAAATAAAAAATTATTTTGCAAATTTAAATTTATTAATGATCTATAATATAATTTAAACTGATTTTATGGAATATAATTAAAGCCAGTATAGTTGTTATACAAATTCTCTAGTGCTTATGAAATGTTTAACATATATGTTAAAAATGTGCGTTACGTTAATAACCTGTAACGTTCGTTGCATTAGGCTTCTTGATTGCTGCATTCCTTATAATTGATAATAATTTAAAAATCGAGTTGCTAAACGATATTTTCGAATACAATTATTTCACTAAACTTAATCGCGCTGCTGAAGATAGCGCCTCTTGCGGCAGTTTTGATACGTAGGATGCTTACACGACACGTTTGGCCTTCATAGCTTATACCTATATGAATCTGCAGACGCGCTTCTTCTTCCTGACGATTTCAGAGCCAGGATCTTGATTATTGTTTAGTGACGTTAACTCAAAGAGACCAGTTAATATCAGTAGTTAATTTAAAATATATCTCCTGGTTACATGGCAATGTTGCATCCCTGGCCTATCGTTGAGAGATGAAATTTGAGGATTAGCGTAAAATATTAACACTCTTTAGTAGTTCATTCGTTTCCAGCGCGAATATGCACACACAGTTTCGTCATCGGACGGATGCCCGATAACGGTAATTAGAAATTACAGCGACGAAAATTAAATTTCTTCAATTCCCGTACCGGGATTCTCGCAGTTCTGCTCTTTCGGAGTATCTTTTAATTAACTTTTATATCTGGGTAATTAAAAGCAAATGAGTCACGTTGAACTCATTCTGAACCCGTTCACTTCCCTGCAGAGCTCACACTTTGGGTGGCGTTGGCATATGGGATCCGAAACAGTTTTAGGGGAAGATAAGTCTAGTAAATATTTAAGTCCTGCAAATGCAAGGAACATCTACCAGAGTATGTGAGAAGGCAGCCCTTATAATTATAATTATGTACGTATAAGTTACCTATAAAATTATGTATCTCTTAAATATACTCTTATCTATAAATTCCGATATTTAAAGATACATTTTTGAGTATAACATTTATAAAATAAATTTAATAGAAAATTAAAAGACAGGATCGATATATTTTCTTGGAAATTCTGAGGACTAACGATTAGACAAGAAACCTAAAACAATCCCACTCACTGAAAAAGTTTGAAAAAAATCCTATTTGATATTACGCTGTTGTGGGTTAGCAAAAGCTGTAAAGAAAAGCTTGAATATGCGGTAAAATTTGTTATAAATTGAATTTCTTAATGTTTTTGTATTAACCTCAAGCTATGATTAAAAGATCGAAATAGAATAATCTTGACCACACTGGGAATATAATACCTGTCTTAAACTTTACAGACGAGCTCCGAAGGAAAGTTTTATGCTAAATTAAATTTTTGGAGCCTTTCATTTTGACAAAGTAACTTGGAAATGCCATAATCTTCTAAATTTTTCTTTTTTTAAAAAATTTACCTTAAAAACATTTTACATAAAAAATATAATTTAATTTTGAAGCTATTAAAATTCTCTATTTTATTTATTCAGTGTGTTACGTTATCCTGCACAATTTTGACTGACATTCTATGTTCTGTTATGAAAGTGAAGTTGTTAATCCGACGGGTGTCTGAATAAATTAATTTCCATACTTTGTATAGTACAAGATGAGGCAGAAGGCGTGAAGTGTGGGTTTTTAAGATTTCATGGTGTTTTATTGTTATCCATTTTGTTGAGAGTACGAAATCAGGAGACTGTTTCATTGATATCGAGTGGATGAAGGGATTTGAAGTTGCAGAGCTTCATGTAAACGTCAGAAAACCTATAAAAAACTCTTCTTATCATAAAAAATTCAATAAGGTAGTTGTTCATGCCGAATTTATCTTGACATCTGCTGTTAATTTACTCATAATAATATTTGTAATCTTTTTATTACTTCAATATACCGTATTTTTATGAAATAGAAAGTTATAATTTTTCTTTTATGGATAAACGAATACCAACACATTACCCCCAAATTTCAAAAATAAAATTTGTAAAAATTCTATGATTAATGCCGTTAATTTTACAATAAATATAGTACGTTTTTGGGATTGTTCATATTACTTTCAACTTGACGACAATAGTAGATCATATATTTAATATATTGTTAGTGATGCGTAAATAATGTTTTGATCTCAACAACTAGTTAATAAGTTATCATTACTAGTTATATTCACATTAACAGAATTGTCTCAAACTTGAATTAGTCTCGGGAAATAAAGGTACACTTGACAATACCCGTTTAAATTAGAAAATTATAAATTATTTTTCTACAAGAATAACAAATATGATAGTTTCATACCTTACGATTAGAAATTAGATTATATTTGTTTTTAAATTGTATGTTTTCGTTATAGGAAATTTAAAAAAGTAACGTATTAAGTATTAAGATTATGATTGTATGGTCACGAAAAAATAGGTTCAAAAATTAGTAACTTTATATTTCAGGTGATCAATATGAAAATATGACGCAATTAAAAACGAAAACCAGTCTTAATAAATTGACAGTAGTGGATATTAAAATATTTCATTTATGTATAGGTCCGAATATGGTGTTTCAAATATTCTTAAAATTTTTATTTTCTTTAGTTTTACGAACACCTTAAGCTACAGTAAGATGTTTGTTAGACAGTTTCCACAGAAAATTGGTTACAGTAAACTTACTGTTAACTGCCTCAGAGTGTTGTTCCAAAATATTTTATATTTTCTTTGGCAAAGAAAAGAAAAATTAAACTGTATACATATTGTTCCGTAATTGTTCTTTTGTGGAAATTGAATCTTCAGTGACTTATTTTTGGCCAAATACAAGTTTGCGTAAACAATCCCGCTTGAATCTAATTATTGTGTCTCCGGATGTGACGTCAAGCCGGATGTTCCGTCTGATGTCGTTTCACATATAAAACAAAGGTTGCTGGGGTCAACGATGGAAAGGAGTGGAGAATTGCAAGTGGAAAAATTAGGCGAAAATATGACCATCCTTGTTACTTCGTGAAGAGTCAATGAAATAAAAGACTGTAAACTGTGTGATTTCGACATTAAGTAAGCTTAATGACATCTCCATTTATTTTATTACATACGCGGATATATCTGGCTCATTAGACGAAAGCCACGTGGTCGGTTGAACACAGTTATTGTGAAAATAATCTTTTCATAAAAAAATAGCTCAAGGTTCCGGCGTTGCTCAGGTTCACGTAAATAAGAATGTAATTCTTCCAGAGGGATCACTTTGAATCATAAGGGCGCGTAAAAACTCGTCTTATATGGTTTCCAACAATCTAAATCTATTTCTATTGTCAAATGCAGCTTATTTCAATCCTAGGTTGTGTACATGGCGAAAAAGCGTCAAAATGGTATTTTTTCACAGAGATGTCTGATAAGAAGGGGGCTATAATGATAGAAATGGTAGAGAATCGAATTTCAAATGGACTCTCTGTACTCCGAATATTTTTAAAATCCTCAGTTTTCAAACTAAACCAGCCTAAATTTGGAAAGGTTCCAAAACTGAGGTTTTTATTGGGTTGTAATTCAGAAGGGGAGGAGGGAGGTTGGTCCATCTTGGATATTGATACGTTTCGGTGAGAGAAAGAAAAAGCCCTTAGTCGTTTCTTAAAGTTGAATACGAGCTTAGAGGGGAATAACCACCGAAAAATTGTGGTTTTCTGACATTTTGACATATGCAGTATTTTTGTTATTAAAGTTAATTTGATTTAATAGTCTTATCTAGGTTAATGTCACTATAAAATACTTATGTTTATATATATTTTTTGAAAAAATAGTATTATATGCCCAAAATAAAGGCAACCCTCATACACTTAGGAGATCTCGTTGCAGGTATGGGACACGAAACCTCTTCCGTTAAATGTTTTTCACTTCTTCACATAACTTCAGAATATTTAAAAATTAAAGATCATGGGCAGCTTCGGGCCCTGAGCCAAACTTGGATCAGAAGTTTTGACACCTATAGCTGTCACGTACATACTGATAAACTGAGTAGGTTTTTATGTATAGATATATAGAAACTTCATGAATGAACGTGCCCACTTTTTAAAGGGTTTAAAACATGCTCTTTTTAAGAACTAATTTAAAAGAACACCTGTAAGGATGTTTTTCATAAAAGGAGGCTAAATATACCCTATTATTGCGGTATTTTTTTTTACAAAAATCGTCAAATTTACTCTCAATTTTTAAAGTACCTGAGGCCATCAGGTAAATGAAATTTTACAGTCAAAACCCTTGTGATTTTAAGTTTGTAGGTGCAAAGTTTCACAATTTTCATACATTTACTGTCAGAGATATAAATCGCCAAACTTGAAACTTGTTTTCACACCCTACTTTTTTTCGGCGGACTTTGATTCGAATTACATAAATCAAATTTGTTCATACTTTCTTTTTGTTTTTTGAGGTTAAAAGAGCGAAAAGGTTGCAAAACACAGCCACTTCCCATGTCTTATAATAAAATATGGCCAGAGATATTACATCTCAAAATTACTGAAATTTCAGAGTCACATGGTATGGGGTCATTGAAATGACTAGAGTTATCTAAGTATTCCAATAGAGAAATTAAAACTGTAACAATGTTCGTTGGCGACATTTATGAGCATTCATACAAAATTTTCATTGAAATTGGAGATGGTCGAGCAGGGACTTCACATGGAATGACATCAATAGATATTTGCCAGCTGGAGTCAACTTTGGTCAGGCTGACTGAATAAGTCAATGGCATTTTACTTAACCGGTTTTGTTACAATAGGAATGCGACATTAGATAACATATCTTCTTAACATACGAGACATGATAGTAGGACAAATAAGTCGTTCAGTAAGATAAAAGCTAATTAATAAACAAAATGGTTTATCAGAATCGACGAAATACTGACGTATGGTTGTAACTGTAAAGAGAGAAACTGAAAGTACGGAAGAATGGCGCCAACAAGCAGTGCATCCTAAATCAATATTCGGGAAGGTAGGGAGGGGGAAGTATCTGTACGGAATGTTGACGACCAGTGACACGGGATAAACGATGCGTGGTGGAGCTCGTCTTATTAGGGTGGCTCATTAGGGGTGACTTGCAGCCTGGGAACGGGGCGGCCCCGACCATCCCTCACCGTGGATCGCCTACAATTCAATCGCTTTATGCCCTGTCAAGGACAGGTCCGCAGGTACCCCAAAGCACCGGAGGACCTCACATCAAAATACTGAAAGAAACAATCCCCGACGAAATACAACACTTCACGACAGTCATTTGTGGCTCACGGAAAACTATGCAGGGGTATTCAGGGGATTCTAGGAGAGAGGAAAAGGATTCTACTGAATTTGACCCCCCCCAAAAAAAAGTTAAATCTCAACTATTAACCCTAAAAGAAAAGTATCCTTTGAAGAAAATTGATAACAATAACTAAATATTTTCGATGGGTGTCAATAAAACTTTTAACTCTAGTGATTCTTAAAAGTCGATGGTAAGAAGTAAATGAACATTTAATTTAGTAAATAGGGCGCAGAAAGACCAAATTAGAAATACGTAATTGTAGCACGTTTGGATATTACGAAAGGCTATCTCGAAATTATGGAAATGCTTAATTCAAATATAATTGTTCTGTGTAAAAAGCAAAGAAGAATTTAAAACATAATTATTTATTTTAAGTGAATATTTGCATTGGAAATGGCTTACATGGTTCTGTAAAATTGCTTACATTTATTACACTCAAAAATTATGCTTTATCTCAGTTAATTTCTTTTTGCGTTTGAATCTTTAATTTATCAATTTATTTTTAAGTATCCGTGTAATAGTTTTTTGTTTTAATGACTTTTATACTATTGGTGAGTTGCTAACTGTGAATTCTCCAAGTTTTTAACTTTCTGGTATATTTTTTCTTTGTTTTTAGTATTAAAAACGTTTTGACAAATACTAAATATCGAATAATGACCTACATAAACATTTATTTTATATTTTATTTAAGGTCGCGCCAACTGTCAACGGCTGGACGTCACTGGAAATATTATTCCTAACCTTCTGATGAAGGGGAAGGTGCCTCCGAAAATACACGAATGGTGCCTGCCATCTGTGAACTTCAGGTAAGTCACAAAATTTCTCACTCTCTTTCCTGTCCTTATTAATTGTTTTAATTAACCTGACAATGCAGTTTACTCACGCATATATATATTAGTAAATAGCTCTGAATCTTGCTACTTTTTCTCTTTTCAAAAGTTGTCTTTGAAAGCACCGACAAATTTGACAGGCGTTCAAGTAAGAATCAAAAAAGAAACGAACGTAATTTATTTACTATATATATATATATATATATATTCCATTTGAAACTAGAGAATATTAAGTATCAGATATATGAGGAATTAAATTCAGAGATTTCTTTCTGTCCGCAGTGTTTTATTCTCTGCAACAACATTCTTAGTTTTCTTGACTAATTTACAGAATGTTAAGTTACTTTATTTCCATACTAGTGCCAAATATTTAGTGTTAATCATTTTATATTCATGTTTATTTGTTCTGTTCATTTTAAATTGTATGCAATTTTTTATTGAGTGGCTCGGAATCATTCTAGTGTTACTTTTCTCTTTTTGAAACTTGTCTTTGAAAGCAACAACCAATTTGACAGGTGTTCTAGGAATAATAAAGAAACGAAGATAATTTATTTAATTAACTGACTTAACACAAATTTATCTTAATTTGAACAAGGTTTAGGTATGGAAACATTCTAACGGTTCATCGTGTTACGAAATCGCTGGTATATTGTTTTAGTGCAAAACCAAATTTAAATTGTATTTTAGCCAATTACTAATGTCCTTAATTTTATTAATGTCTGAGTTGGTGTTTTAGATTCGTAATAATTCTTACATGCTAATGTTTGTTGCATACCTGAATATAAATTTGAGGTATTTTTTTTCAGTTGTTGTTGTCAAATTACTCTTGTAAGTACCGAGTTTAAATTCTGTTCGTTTATTTTTTTCGTTTGAAATGCTATGGAGCCTGTATTTAATGTTGTTTGATTAATCCTCGGACAAATGGTCTGGGCTGCAGCAAACAGGTGCAGCAGGTCGATTCGTCGTAGCAGACGCCGCTCGCTTTAATATTCTGCCGGTTTTGGGCGAACAATGCGTCCCGAAATTTAGTGCAGAGGCGAGATGACGGATGCGCAGCCTCCGTTCCCACACTGACGTCGTCTTGTTTTACGAGGCAAGGCGGTCCGAGCTCATTAGCCTTCGCCAAGGTCGCTAATAGTCCTGCCTCACATTCGCAAGCTCAAATCAGCCGTCCGGGACCCGTTTATCTACACTCAAAATGCAGATCATTTATCACCTCTGCCTTATTTATTTTTATAGGTACGTTTTTATTTGACTTCGGACTGCCGCGAGACAATTACTAACACTGAGCCCGGGTTCCATGCTAAGGAATTTTGCGCAACTCTGGTTTGAATGATGGCCGGAACTTATCAGGATAGTATCACTTGAAATTATTTAAAGTGTTTATATTACAAGCTTTATAGTCACCATTTATAACAGGGAAACTAATTCATAATTTTATAAAATATTTAATTTTCAAATTATCTTTCACAAATATTTAACGCTTGTTAATAAATTTTAAGAAGTATCTTTTTTCGTCAGGTATACCCTATAACGAGGTATAGTATTCGATTACAGCATTTCGACAGAACTGTAATAATCCTGTCCAGAAATTAAAATTATTGTAACTTTAAACATGTCCGGCTCGCTTTTATGAGAAAAAAAGGTTGATGACGTCATAATGCGTCATTCACGTAAAAAGAATCTACACTTTCTCTCGGGGTTGCTATCAAATAATTTAGTAAATCTGCAAGTGAATAAAATTTACTTACCATGAAACAACATATTGAACAAAATTACACTTTTACACGCCACAATGCAACAAGTTTACGTATCAACAATTTTTGCCACTTTATGAAACAATAATACAATATTACTACTCATTTGTCTCCAATCAAAATAATTCTCCCTGCATATAACTCCTTAACCAAATTTATTTTTGATGGCGTATATGTAAGGTATGTGTGTTTTAAATGTGAAATTGAGAGGAAGAATGGCTGTTTTAGGAGTGAATAACAGACAAGTGGCTGATCAAAGAATCGTGACTACACGAGTTTATGATTTCCCACGAACATGTTCCATTATCAATCAACATCTTCCATGTAAACCTCTCTTTCGCTCTTAATAACTGCTCATATTATCCTTTTCTCTTTCCGTGATCATTTGTTTTGAATGCAGACTTCGGAAAATGTTTCAAATTTCTACTGTGGCTTCATCAGGAGTATTTACATCCAGGATTTATGATTAACACCTAATTATAAATTGTTTGAGTTGATAACGGAAGCTCTTTTCATATTTACCGTCTTCAAGATATTTGAAACGTCTCATAGATTGTAATTTGCATGAAAGCATGCCGGCGAGAAGGGATGATACAGCATCGAATTGGAAATAAATCAGGAGTTTACATAGATACTTTTATCTTTTAATTAAAATAATTTTTCAATGAATTGAACGTAGCACAACGTGTTATTACTTTCTTTGAAAAATCGACAGGTACAAGAAAACATTGATATAAATAATTTAAGCAGAAAATTAATACAGTGTGCTTCATCTTTTCACTTTATTTTGCTGTTTCAATTAATGAGATAAATTATATAAATGTTCGCTTTCACCTGAAAAGTTTCCAAAAAAATGGAGGTGATTTAAAGATTTTATTATTTTAATTACGACTAAGTTGGTGACTTGGGTCACTGAGGTTCGATAAACTTGACTATTAACATCTTTATCTCGTATGTTGGGTTCAAAGAGAGACTTAGCGAATTTTGGAGCATTACTCTTGTCAATTGTCTGATCAGTAACACATTGGTGTCCTCTCAGGTTTTTTGATTTTATGAGGATGGAATATATTGTTGTCATTCGGTAATAGCATTTCAAGGACAAGTACACACTGGCGTAAGAGGTAAACGAAAGTACATGTGTAAGTATTAAGAATGACACGAGGCGCTAATGAAGGGTAACGGGAGATTGTGCGTTGATTACGAGTTTAATTGATCGCTGGCGCACGATACATTACCGCGGGCGATGTCCGGAGGTGGGACATCTTTCTCCTCGGAGTGGATGTCAGGTATTTCCAGGAACGTGAACTGTCACAGATCTACAACGATAAAGGAGTCCTGTACAAGGGCAGAGACAAAAGAAACGACACAGCGCCATCCCAGGCCGGGTCCGGGCAAAAAACGATACGCGGCCGGCGAATATACTCAGTCCCCGACATTGTACTTCACGCCCAATATTAACATATAATACAAATAGAAGAACCTCTTACGATTTATTGATTTATTTTCATTTAATTCTTGGTGAGCCGTTAGGTTCCAGGAGTGGGAAAAAAATCTTCCATCTAAAGTTTTATGTCCCTACGACTTCCAGTTCTGAAATTTATTATTCCTCCTATGTTTTGTATAAATATACAAGCATGAGCCAAGTCACGATGGCTTGATGAGACTGATATATTGAGGAAATGGAAAAGAAAAAATATAGATATTTAATAAAAGGAAAATATTATAACATAATAACCTTCGTAAGGACATATATTTAAGAAACGATAATATAGTTTAATTTGAAATATGGCAACCCAGTAAATACTAACTACAACGATTAATGTTAAATAATATCATGGTACAGTATTTAGATAATTGACATACTAGAAATAGAGTTTATAAACTGTGCCTCAATTTTCATACCTAGCGTGATGATGATTATGTATATATATATATATATATATATATATATATATTGATAGATATTGTCTGCGGTCGTTGAGGTATCCCTATGATATCTGCTATTGACTACGGTCATGACGCAATTTAATGAGAAAATTGGAAAACTTATATAAACTTAAATTAATTACTTATTCCCCTTTTTTATAATTTATTATATATGTTTTTATGATACTATAAACGTATTTTGTTTATGAAGTTTAGAAACTAAATATGGGAACTGAGCAAATATTAATTTTAAATAATATGGAGGGAATAATTTTCATGGATGATGAGTAAATACATATATTGCAAACTCGTGTGTCCTTATTTTAGACTCTTGCTTGATGATTTATGAAGAGATGTCGTTGGTGTCACCACTGGGACGTTTTGTTGACGATAAAACGCAATTTAGTAAAAAATGTAAAACGTATGTAAATTTGTAAAAAAAACACGATTTATCTTTATATTATTTTCCATATAAAACATTATATGGTACATGGGTTAATGATACTTTGAAACGTTTAATGGTAAATATTATGGCTATATCAGGGTACTGAATAGGAATAAATTTAATATAAATGACTAAGTTGAAATAGAAGATTACAAACTTTCCGTCTCGATTTTTGACTTGATGTGATGATTTACGGATATAATGTCTGCGGTCGTTGGCGTCATCCCAATCATCGCCTATCGTCTACGGCTATGATTTGAAGCTTTTTTGGTATCTGCACTGCTACTAGCTTTCGTACTGTTGGTTCCTGTCTAATCACAGACAATATTAGCCTAAAAATGCAAATATTTCCAAACGTACTCTTCCTGCAACTTTCTATCATACCTCTTTTGTTCACCGTTTCTCAAGTATTGTTTGTGACCCTATACCCGGGAAATTACAAGTGGTTTCCCTTCACGGCTATTTTCTCAGTAAACCCTTTCAGTGATTTACTTCCCAAAGTCACGGACATTTCATGTTTCTAATGGCCATGTCTATGCGATAACTGCGCAATTTTTCATATACATATTTGGTCCTTATTTCGTGGTAATCTCAACTATTATCTAGTACTTCATACAATTTCTTCAGTATATTAATGTAGAACTAATTGAAAATTTGTATTTAACTACTAATTTATTATCGAAGTTACAATCGATTTGGGAACTGTACTAAGAGTGATGGCTATTTAAGATGTTCTTCCTTTCCGCTTCAATTCACAAATTTGGTATTTCAGTAGTTATTGTAAAGGTATTTAATAATAAATCGCACTGTAGTATGTTTATATTGACGAGTAAAGGAAAGTCCTGGTGGAAGACCTCCTCGGCGACAACAGCTTGGCCAGGACATATGAAAGTCTTCAGCCTACATGACCAGGTGTCTCAGATTATAAACATTTATTGGCCAGCTGGACTAAGTACGGGAGTTACGGAACTGAAAAGCAATAAATTTGTGGAAGGAAAAGAAGCAAGCGCGAGAGTATCGGAAAGCTCCTTACTGATAAAACGACGGAGAATGACTTACGAAAGGCGTTGTGTAACATACACTCGCGCACATATCTACATGCGAATTCCAATATCAGACGGCGGAGATGAAATAACTCGGGATTCCTTGTCACCGGAATGTTCCTTATCTAGATACACGACTCTGGCACGCCAAAGCCGAAACTTCCATTCGGGACCCAGAACTGAAGAAGAATATCTCCTTCTCCTGTCGAAGAAAAGAAAACGTACAGTTTGCGAATATAAGTGGACTCATAAAAATAATCAGTATTTCATTTTAAAATTAGCCATAACATTGATAAGAAATCAGAAAATTACCTTTCATAATCGCGGAATAACCAGTTCTTCTCTGGATGATAGTTGTCCTGATTTTTATTTATTATTTTTTGATTTAATAACTTTTGGTCGCATATGCAGTTCTTTTTATATGGAAAAGAGAAAACTGGGAGACATTTTTGTGCCATCTAATTTTGACTTGACTCATTATCTGTAAATTTTTACAGCCGCCGTCCCACTCAGAATGATAAAATATAATATATAGGTTGCTAGAAAGTAAAGTAGGAACCACATATGCGCTAGGAGAATTAATTTTTAAGCCATTTGCTACATTCATCTCCTCTGAATAATCGCATAAAAACTAATGATGTGATATTATTGTAATGTATTGTTAATAAATTGCTGACATTTTATTTCTTGGAGATATGTATCACATTATTTTACAGAAATCAGACCGAAAAGATGGTTTCAGTATCTTATTCATATAAGTATAACTGTTTATGTCTATTTTGTCAGTATGTGCCGCAAACAAATCTAGTCGCGTGGAGCAATTTCGACCAAATTTTGTACACGTGTTCCTTGCGTTGCTAAATCAATCAAGGACTGGAAGACACTAAAACCACCACTGTGGGGCGGGAGTGGAGGGGGGTACGAAAATTCAAAACTACATAAAAGGCTGATACTTGCATGTGAATAAATATTTTTCGCGGCTAGTGAGATTAATAGTGTGTCCATCGGTATTGTATTTTTGATATACTGTGCTTATTTAATGTACCAGGAGATTTCTTGACTTGATTAAGATTATTGAGTCATCACGGTGGCTATGATGAAATTCAGCTCTCTTAAAGTAGGAGGCCGGATGAGGTAAAATTAAAAAAATGTGACGCTCTCGGTAATGGTTTCATCACGATATTTTTCATCACTGTCAAATTAGTGTAATGGGCTAATATGAGAGTCCAGGACTTCACCGGGAACCCAGATAATGGTATAAATAAACTACACCTTTCCTTTAAAGAGATTTTTTGCTAATCAATATTCTTGAATTTATAACTAGTGACATTTATTGTTTTCTAAGTGAAAATTAATAATGAATTTTTCGCTGTGTTCCGTGTTGTTAGAACCGCAGATGTTACGTGCTTTGAGAGTTTAAATTACCTTTTATCTTAACCTTGCCATCAACTGTTGGACATTAACTGAATACTTTTTGTAATCCTCCTGGCTTAAAATTAAGTACATCCACTTAAAACGGTTCCCTATTGTCACTGAAAGTATTGGAGCTGCGTGGAGCTTTCTTTTTCGTGTTGTTGAATTCTTTATGTGGGATCTGTGGTCCGTTTGACCTCGAACCCGGAGCAGTAACCTTTGAGCCAGTGAGTCACGCTTCCTCTGGCAGACTGCTGGTCGCTGTCCAAGGGCAAACATTCTTACACAACGGCTCGGAGGACTGCCTCCGGACTGGACTATACCTTTATAACATTAACCTTTGCTTCGAATATCGAGGCAACGACTCCAAAATTATTAATTCCCCGCGTGTTGCGGAGAGTCTTCCTCGCGTCCGCCTCACGATGGCCTCTGAGGTCCATTAGTTCCGATCAATACGAGTTTCGACCGCATGAAATCTGTACAAGAGAAATCTGTTCTCACAGATTGGGAACATACCCGAGGTGTGCTGTTTTCTCAAACTGACAGTAGCATTTATATCAAATTCAGTTGCATTTTGGTAATGATCAATTATGTAATTCTTAATTTGAATCATAATTCGCAGTGGCGGATCGAAAGGACGGGGACACGCGGAATGTTACCCCAAGGGGACAAATGTAATTTTTCAAAAGTTAACTTAGTGGGACAATTGTTATTAAAAGAAGTTACAACATTCGTTCGTGACGAATTTTTTCTCATTATTGGTGACAACTGAGAATTGAGGTATTATAATAAATATTTCAATGAATATATTTGTTTATTGGTTATCGTGTCAAGATACAAAAATAGATTAAAAATGTACTTTACTACATCATAACATTCAGGTCATTGCTTTAAAGCTACATGAACAAGCCTTTAGTTTTTAATTTATAAAATTAAAAATTCAGATATGAAATTTCTCCCTCAAAGAATTACCCTTCACTGAACAATTTAAATTTGTATTTTCAGGTAACAATTGTTATATTGTTTGGAATTTTAAATGCAAATTCATTCTAATTACTATTCAGTGTTATTCAAAAATCAGTATTATCTGTTAAATGTGCAACAAAAAGTAACGGTATAAAATAAAATGGAGAGAAATGATTTAGAGTTCGATTAATTAATTATTATACTAAGAAAAAAACGACAGAGACAAAATAATAATCAGTTGGCCGAAAGCTGCTTGGTTTCAAAATTAGAGGACACTAGTAATGGGGTTTAAATTTTTTATTGAAACTGTTTAAAAGCCACGGAAGTAGAAGTGCATCATTTGAAGTTCAGACAAAGAGTGTATAGTTAATTTAGAAGAAAGGAGCGAATGAAAAAATTTCGACTTGACCAAGGACTGGAACCCAGAACCTCCCGCTTTATTTTGATCACAAATTTTGGTTCCTTAAATCCTATATTGAGGAAGTAGCAAACTTCCGATGCAAAGAATCAATATATAGACAGGATATTCAACATGTATATGTATTGAATATATTGAACGTATATAACTTAATTTTTAAATAAAGCAAAGTACAGATATATCAACCTAAAGGTTTTCAATATGCTTTCAGTTTAGACACACGGCTTGTATTTTTGGTATTCAAATTCGTCCCACACACTTGCGATTTCCTGCGTACACGGCTGTTGTTATGCAGTTCCACAGTTCGATCACTGTTCCTGGAAGAGGGTACACGTGAACTGTATCTTTATAACTCCAAAAAAGAAAAATGTCACATGCAGTGAGGTGGACATGAGCCATTTTAGGCTGAATTTTTTGCCGATGTGTCTTAGAGGACGCGAAACATGACGTGAAAGTCTATATAGTCTATATAGTCCCTCTGTTCATTCACATAGGA
Organism: Eucriotettix oculatus; assembly: GCA_034510155.1. NCBI lineage: Eukaryota > Metazoa > Arthropoda > Insecta > Orthoptera > Tetrigidae > Eucriotettix > Eucriotettix oculatus. The sequence continues at coordinate 26,267,121 of CM067382.1, read as the reverse complement.
ATAAAGCCTAAAGAAGTTATGAATTTCTGAAACAGGATGATTCTGTATTATATATATAGAACTACGAACATATGATTATTGTCAAATGTCTAAAAAATGTAATTATTAATTGGAAAATCACAATTTGACATTCTCGTGTTTTAATGACAAATAAACTAGTCATATAAGTTAAAAATAATGATGTATATATATTATTTATTTAATAAACTGTTATTCGTTGTATTTATTTGACTGAAGCTGAGGAAACTTCAAACAATTATTTTTTTTACTTTATTTTCGTCAATTGGTGGTGACATTGGTGAGTCCAAAATAAATACATCAAATAATTTATAATACAATTAACGTTTCCTTAGTTATGATTCAAGAAATTAGTATCTTTCAGGAACTTGAATAGACTGTTGATTGCTTGGTTCAAAAAGTGATATCGCAAGGTGATTGGGCTCCGAAGTAAAAATATTTATGAGTAACTATATAAATTATAGTCAATCTTAAACCATGGTCTGTTTTACATCTTTAGAAGAGTTGGTTACGGTTTCGCTGTATATTTTAGCAGGTGTTTTGTTTGTGGATGCACCCGAGACGCTGAAAGGGAAAGGCACGTCGCCTCCCTCTCTCCCCCCCATGGCTTCCCAATCGGGAAATCTCGAGGAAAACACCGTTTTAAAAGGCCACTCCGGATGCATATGAAGTAGCGACGAGGACGTGCCCGGTATGAATATCCGGCCTGCCGCCAATCACCGGATCTCGACACGACAGAAATTCAATTTTTCTGGGAATTGTGAACCCCGATCGGCTGTCAGATAGGGGCTACAAATTCCTGGCTGCGAGCATTTGTTTCAATATTTGGAGGGTGGCGTCCATACAAAGAGGGTAACGGGACGTGGATTCTGCGATACGGAGGGCTGATAACACAGTCTCACCGTTACTCTGTCTCCCTCATACGCACTTAACATTTACTAATACCTTATAAACGAATTTGTCACTGTCAGAGATCATCCTTGCTAATCAAGTCTACGCGTCGAAGAACTGATCCCTGAGAGACATATTTTACCTTTCATCTATGAATCAATCCGTCGTAATCAATTACAAATTCTTAATACATTTATTTGACGATTCGTGTTTACATCAGTACCTCTTCAGGTAATTATTAATTAAAAATAAGAATAACGTGAAATAACTCTTAACATTCAGGAATAAAAAAGTGAAATATAAATTTAAAAAACTCACTTCTCAGCTGCACGCCAACAAATACCATGCGGTTAATAAAAATGATAAATTACATAAAGCCAAAAACTGGTTTTTGCCCTTAACATTTATATTATTTTACTTTTATAAAAACATAGTTTTCTTACTGCAAGTTTTTTCAACTTATACGTCGTTTCATCCATCGTTTCTGACTTTATCAGGTAAAATTTCCTTATGATATTAGGCTGAGAAATATATAGTTCCACTTATATTAATTAGTCAAAAAATGGAAGCCCAAATATTTATTATTTGGTTGTAACTGTCGCTGGATTCACTCCAGGACAATTTTTCTAATATATTTGGACTTCAATTTATGGTCAAAATTAATGATAACTACTTCCAAATTTAGTATCCTGATGGTGAAAACGAATAGAAAAATAAACTTGCTTTAGTGCGAATAGGTCGATTATTTATCTAAATCATTCGAATTAAGGATCGTTTGATTTTCTTGAAAGCTGCAATATAAATGTCAAAAAATTAGTTCCAAGTAAAATCGGGATGTGTGTAATAAGTAAAAGCTCAAATTTTGCGAAACTAAGCATTATGTTTCAAATTAATTACAAAATGCAATATGGGAAAACGTCAAAACCAAGTTTTTTTCTATTCGTACAACGTTCCATTTTCATATTCAGGATACTAAATTTGGAAGTATGTATTTAGTTACAAATTAATTTTGACTATATGTAGATGTCCAAATATATTTGAAAAATTGTCCTGGACTGCATCCAGCGACAGTTAAAATCAAATAATATATATTTAGACTTCAACATTTTGGAAAATTAATTTATATAAGTTTCACAACTTAATACCATGAGGAAATTTTACCTTATAAAGCCAGAAAAGAGGGGAAGAAACGACGTATAAATTGAAAAAACACTTGGTTTGTCTACTAATTGGTCGTTAACTTAATTGACGTCAGGCATTAACTATTATATTATTTAAATTATTTGAATTTATTAAACCACTACGACTGGAGAAAAAAGAAATGAAAGGAATAAGTAAAAATCCTGAATGAAAGAAATTACGATTTCCTCATGTTGCTTTAATTAAAAGGGAACGTTAAGAATATCTTACCTTTACGGTTAAGGTCACGAGAAGACTTATTAATTAACCCCGGGGTACAATTCTTGATCTGGTCTTGATTTCTGCAACCTTATCCTGATAATTCAGTTTCATAGAATTTTCATCGTTCATGGATTAACGGTTGCCTTGTACTAGGGCTGTAAGAAAACCTTTACAGGAAAAGGAAGAAACTAAAGTCTGTTCTAAATGGCTCCAGAAATCATAGAAATCCACCATCCACTTATCAACATCCAACTGGATTCGTGGTCTCATCACCGTTGTATGAGGCTCACGAATCCGATACAGTTTCGTTTAACAGATTGATTTATCTCCATCAGAAAGTGTTTCCAAGTTAAGAAATATACCAGTAATTATCCATTTTAACTCTTACATATTGATGTTCAACATAAATCGTGGAACAAATGATCAAGAGTATGGACGCTGTAGTGATGCTACATCACCGATTGCTCAACCAAATGTTATTTTTAAATCCCATGTGGAAGAAAAAGTACAGAATTATTTACCAGTCAAAGCTTTCATTATCAGGAAATTTGGGACAAAAAAACATGAAATTTGGAATCGAAAATAGTACAAACGTTCAGGCATTTGTATGAAAATCTGCGGTAGATTATTTAGTGATACTGAGAAAGGAATCAGCATGATTAGTTGGAATTTATAATTTAACGTAAATAGTTTTATCTTGTGTTATAAAAAAAATTTCTCTTCTTTGATAAAAATATCCAGGTCAGAGTTAATTAATTCCCTTTCTTCCCGTGATGTGTGATACTTTCTGATTCTAGAGTTGGTTAATTTTTTTTCCGTTTCGTTAAGCAGATACTCGAGTATAACGAACAATTTCTTAACGTTTTTTGTGAGAGATGTTGCGTAGAACGTATGGACCAGTTTCCGTTTTCATTGTTTGAAGTGTTCGCAGACCAGTCACGTGTGATGTAACGCGAGTGTTGATTTTGGTACGAGTGTGTAGAGTTGTTGATGCGAGCACGGGCAGGTCCCGATCGCTAATGAGCCGGTTCCCAGGCTCGTAAGTAACCAGGCTGACAAGGCAATCAGTTAAGCGATTCTCCCCGCCTGATTAACATAGCGCTGGGAGGGGGCGGGGCCGCTCTCCCATTGGCCGGGACCGGGATCGGGATGCTGCGCTGGACCGGGAGGCGTGCCGTGCCATCTCTCCTCCGCAGGCCCGTCCCTCCCCGGCAATACCAGTCGTACTCACTACTCACTACTCGCTCGTACTCGCCACTCCAACACTTCTTCAGAACCTTGTCATCACATTCGTGACAGCTGAGTCACTAACTCAGCTAAATAGAGGACTGACTTCCTCTACGAGTTATTGACTTGGACTGTCAATGACAAACAAAAACAGTAAGCCCCCGATTTTCATTAAAACAAAAAGGTTATTTAAACAAATACAAACTGTACAAAACTGTCCTCCCTCCCTGTAAAATATTTCTCCGGATCCGCCACTGTAATAATACATAAGATCGTTTCTATTTTCTTTACATGCTTCAAGGGTTTATTGGAAAAATATAAGAGACACAGTTTCTCCCTTGATCGTGGAATGCTAAAATGTCAACAATTCTCGTATCTATATTCCACGCATGATAACTGAATTTTAAGTTATTATTTACACAATTTTAATTAAAATGACGGATCATGTGTGATATAATCCTGAACTTAAGAAGTAACAGTTTTCAGTAGTCTGAAAGAGATTACCATAAAACTGCAATGTGCTAATATTAATAAGGATCCTGGCATCGCCGGACAACCAGCTATTTGTGAGGTAAAAGAGAATTTCAAAATAAGGACCCATAAATTTTTTTATTATAATTACATTAGTTTCGAGTAGTCATGCCTACTTTGAGAAGTACATATGGTTTTAGTAAAAATAATTAAAGGCGACAACCGATCCAAAGTAAATGACGTACGTTGTAGTTTGAGTAGCGTCTATTTATGCAAATTTAGGTCTATTGGTTTCTAAGAAGCAATGACAAACGTTCTCTAAAATTTGTTTAATAATTTTTTCCGCAAAAGTTATCTTATAGCATTTCCACCATTACTAGTTATTCTTTGTTGAGTTATTAATTTACTAATTTTACTAATAAAGAGAGACTGGGATTAAGACTGCTGGAGAGTCGATACACTGACCTCGTATCACTCCAAACTTAGAATGTGTCATGTAGATGATTGTCTGGCAGTCGTTTGGTGGTCTAACGTTTTTAGAACAATTGCAGAATGAACAATTTTTCGAGTAAGGTTTCTTCATATTCTGAATCTTTTTTAATAATTTCGTAAGGAACCTAGCCGCATACAGTAGCCAGACAACGTGGGAAAGAAGCTACAGCGATTCGAGAACTTTATTGGAATTGATGCCAGATTTTATCTCAATGACAAAAACGATCGAAATGCGGTAATACAGAAAGAAGAAACGTCACTAGAAAATAGTATACCAAGTCATGGCTCCCTTTATTGATTTTTGAGTGGAAAATAAATTGAAAAAGGAAAGCAGGAGTTGAGAGACTGGGAGTTGACGGACTTACCAAATAGGTTGTAAATGATGGGGGGTTATTAATTAATGAATTTAATAATTGGGTTTAAATATATACATTTATTAATTGTAAACACAATAATTTTAATATGGGTAGTGCGTGTAAAAAATAAAAATGTACAAAAATAATTAATTAAAATGGGATTGTATTAAAGATCTCAGGGTATTAATGGTTTGGGTGACCACGTGTAGCAGATCTGTTCGTTGACGAACCTGAGTTGTTTTCATAGGCGTCTCGCTGTAATTTCCGTGTTGACAATAGTACGAAGTCGCTCTGCCAAATTGAGGAAACTCCGCTTTTTCCTCTTCCTTCCCTTGTTGTTAAGACCTTTCTTCCCTGCTTCCTGGACTGATCAAAGCATGGTCCACCTCTCCGCTGCCACCTCACCAATCTCCTCTCTCCACCACTCTGCTGCCAATCTCCTTTCACCACCACCTTGTATCACCAGCAATCTCTTTCTCCACCACTCTCCTTCAATATCCTCTCGCCATCCCCTGCAAAAATCTGTCCAAAATTGTCTCCGCCAGCATCTTTAAAACCTTGTCCCCACTTATCCGACACCTATCCCTAAGGTGGCAGGGATGGATATTCTCCAATCATATCCTTTGTTTCATTTGGGGAACACACGCCACCCGGTCACCCAATTCCCAGGCAGACATTCCGAAACGGCGACGAGGTGTCTGCCGCAGTCCCTTTGTTATTATTCCGAGCCGCCAAGACGGCGCGTGGAAAAACCCCTTCTTCCTGGCAAGCGACTTGCTCATGCCGGAATATTTCTTATTTAAGTTTCCGTAAATAATAATAAAAAATTGGACGCGGGTTCTACTGCGCTACAAGGTATTCGACTGTAAATGTAAGAAAGTCAAATCTAAGTATTTCACGTAACTAAAGACGTAAAAAATGAAGGAATTAGTGTCGATTCCGATGTCATAAAATGATACGCCTCAGACAAAATGTCGCCAAAAGCATGAATCAAGTCATATCATTTGAAGTCTTGAAGTTTGAAAGTTTTTCTTTATCTTCTACTAATTAAATCGTCTATAGTGTTAGCAGTCGACCCAGTAGGTCAAGGTCCTGGATGGGCCTAACAAAGTTTAGAGCATACAGAGGATCAAATTCCTCCAGGTAAAGGGAAAATAAAACACATTCCCTTTTTCTACGTTCAGTGGACTCTATCGCAACTCATATCTACTTACGTTTCATTACTTCCAACATTTCAAGATAACGGAATACCTGAAAGTGGAGTATCTTATACCACATCGGTTTGTCCTTAGTGTGGCACCTTGCAAATGGTGGTTTCTTCAAGCTGTGTACCTCGTGTACTGACATCATGAAGCTATTTAAGGTTACAGGCCCTTGGAGGTTCAGGAAAACTTAAAACTTATAATACTTCTAGCCAAAAAATAATAATTGGTCTGTAGCCAGACGGTGTCTGCGGTCGTCAGCGTCTTCACAGGTCTGAGCTAGTGTGAAGTAGGACACGAGTTACAGAATCGGTAGAAATTTGAGAATGAGACTTCTCATTTGGAATCCATTATAAGTGGACTATAAGCTTTCCCCTGACAGTTACAGCTAAGAATAGACATACAGCTGTTTGAATAAAGATAAATAAAAACGAAACTGTTATTTATTTTGAAGAAACTCTCAATATTGATTTAAGTAAATAACAATAATATATAACATTGATAATAAAAATAATTTTTATGTTTTAAAAAAATTTTAAATTTAAAACAAATTTTAAGGTATTATAAGAGTACTTTAAAATATTACAATTTTACATTATGTAAAAAATGATTTTGTGAATTTCTGAATTGGTAGACGATTTAATTAGTAAAAGGAAAGAGAAAGGTAAAATAAAACAAATTCAAACTCCATGCCTTCAAATGATCTGACTTGATTAATGATTTTGGCGACATTTTGTCAGTGACTTATCGTCTGCTGTCGGAATCGACACGTATTCCTTCATCCTTGACGTCTTTAGTGACGTAAAATACTCAGTTTGACTGTCTGACACTTACTGTCCAATACCTACTAGGGAAGTTCGTAAACTCCCAGTCTCTCAACTTCTGATTTCCTTTTTAGATTTATTTTCCAAAAATCAATAAAGAGAGCCTTGACAGGGTATGATATTTTCTAGTGACTTTTCTGTACTACCACATTTTGAATTCTTGTTCATTCCGAAATTGTTCTAAAAACGTTAGACAGCTAAATGACTGCCTGACAATCATCTAATTTTTTTTAGAAAGAAGGATCATATCGCATGAACAGTTTAATTGGAAACCAGGGTAAGCTCAAACCATAATGAAAGGATATGAGGACCAAATTCCATCAGAATAAATTGTAGAATATTGCTTGCCATATATTAATATCCACTATGGATGAAATTAATAATAATTTATTCACTTAGCTCTCCCAATTTCCTTATATGTAATCTGTCATTACAGAAGGCACAAACAATCGCAAGGAAAAAATTTCATTATGTTGTAAAACCATGCATATTAATTAAAAATATGAATATTCCTCACCTACGTGTTGTAATTTATGGAAAGATTATTAGGAAAATAGACTTTCTTAAAGGCTTCTATTTCACATAGGCCCTAATGTATTCCTGTTTCAATGAATCACAAATAAAGGAGTCCGCACAAATTCGTAAACGACTCTATGAAAACCGGAAAAGTGATATTATAACCATAATATTTTAACTTCTTGAAAATATGAGGTGAAACTCTTTTCTTTTAGCGGTAGCAACTTTAGCATATTGAATAGCTGAAAGTTCCCAGACATAATTACCGCATTGTTTGTTGTTCTGCCTAACAACGTTGTGTCGACAAAGTTATGGAAGCTGTCTACTATTACAAGTGTTTCTCTCACAGCGTGTGTAAATCTGTAACGCTCAAGGATAATAGACTTGCCCGTAAACTTTCACATCTTAAAGCAGCCAGCCGACCGCTCTTACACCTTCAACGCAGGGGAGCAGAGCTCCTGTCACATAGGCAACCTTCACTTTCAAATGGCTTTCAGCGCACAAAGGTTTAAATCCATATGCCGTGGTTTCTAAAGTCTTTTGAATGACCATGCTCTTCTTTATTCTTTCAATACAGAAATGGACTGTAATGGTCATGGTTGTGTATAGTAGAAGAGAGAAATTATAATTAATAGTTTCATAATGCAATCTTTCCAAAGAAAAAGGAAATTCTTATATATGTTTTTAATACGGATTTTGCAATTCATGAACAACCGATACTCATTGTAACAGTCTTAATACAACGTGTATAAAATCAATAGTCAAAAAATATATTCTGAAAATATGTGTGAAAGCAATTGTTAAGAGTTCAATTTTATTTATTTTGCGTAAAACGAAAATTTTTGGGTATTCCTCAAGAAAGCATGTTTAACGTATTGAATAATATTTGATGGCGTATCTAGTATGGCAATGAAATTTCATTCCAAAAAATATTGCTGTAAAGGAAGACAGTTATGTTTATAAAATTATAATTTAATTAATGGTAACACCTCATTTTTTCTTCCAAAATAGTGGTATAAATTAATGGTAAATTTAAACCTACATGTTTACAGTTATAATGACCGTTGACATGATGGTCTTTGATTGGTGCTTTCCTTGATTGGTAGGCTGAGACGCAGATGTGGATTCTGTTAGTTTAACCCCGTCACTTCACTAGCCATTAGCATCACTATCAACTCTTCGATTCTCGTAGTCTTGCCCCTCGTATAAAAATTTGAGCTTTTAAAAATAATGTCTACAGGAGGATAAAAAATGAGTATCCTCGCTTCCTTTTAGAAATTATTTTATATTTTACAATATGACGCCAGAATTCATTTATTTTTCTGCGTAATTGGCTGCATGAGGGTCAGCCATGTGGTGGTCACTCGTCGTTGAGATAGTATATCAAGGGATTGAAAGAGGCGTGCGAACTGGAAATAGCGAGGTAACCTTAAGTAGTTCAAGGCCCAATATGTGATTCAAGGAAACTGTTAGAAAACTTGCATCTGTCGGCCATTTCTCCGACACCCTTTCAATGACTGAAGTGAGATTTACTGTTGGGGCCCCAGCATACCAGTCTTCATGCCTCCAGCAGGTTTGTAGGCATCTGATGGAAAAGTAGACAAATATCTACGCATGACCTAGGTCTGTAATTACGAAGAATTTACCTCTCAATGTCAATCTAGTCACCTTATTGGAACCTTTATTCGAAAACAAAGCGAGAATGCGTCTTCTCTACGTGAACCTCTGTTTCGAATTTATAGGTTTCGTGAGTGACTGTGGACTAAGCTTAAGGATCCTGCCCGGAATTTCGTCTAAATGTAACGAAGAGACGTATCCTAAGAAACTTTCATCAGATAGACTAGCCTTTGGTAGTTGCCCACGTCCTTACGATGATTGGTGTTGAATTTACTGTGTGGACACAGCATTCCATTCGTTATTTTAATTTCTTTAATAAACCGATTCTTAGTATTTAGCGATTTATTTTTTTATTATATAGTTAAAAATAGACTGAAAAGAAAAATCAGTAAATTTGTAATTATTGACTTGTAAAGAGTACGAAGGTATTAATATTTTACGTTCCAGTATTACATTTTAGATTTCACAAAAAAGGTACTTGCTTTTGGGATGTCAAGTAATTATTACGTTAGTAACTACAAATATATATAAACAAAATGCAGTGTGCATTGGGCTTTATTTACCGGGCGTCGTTCGACCAAAGTGAAACTGAAAAGGTTTGCCCTTAAGCGTTCCTATACCATTCATCCGTATGCTATGAAATTTCGTTGTTTAGCGTTCATCATCCTAGAAAAGTTTTCTATCTGTATTTTGAAAATTTAAGTTTGTTTTTTCCCACCTTTTCAGTCTAAAATTGGTCTCACGTCAATCATCTGCTCTGCCACTGATTGTTTGTCTCGTATGTGTTCCTATACTTTTCATCCGATTTCAATAAAAATTTGGTGTGTAGTTCAGGTTGTAGTCCAAGGTTTCTGTTAACTTTTTTAAGAGTTAGATTACATACTGCTCCCGTTTTAGGCTATGATAAAGCCCTACCCTAAGGACATGATTAAATTTCTGTTAAGAGTGAAATAACAATTAAATTTAACTAAATTTTTTAAGCAATGATACTTTTTAAATTGTTAATAATAATGGAAAATATTTTATGAGTCGTAGTGGGTATGATTGAGGCACTGTATATAATGACTAGGGCGGGACGTACTCAATTTAATTTTTCGTAGATTTATAGATGCAGCTGCACATTATTTTAGGCTAATCAGACCGAACTTATGATTTAATTATATTGTCCTTAAAATATCCGTTTCTGTGTATTTTTCTGTATGTTCTTGCTTAAGGAACCAGTAGATTTATGGACTCTATTAAGATGCTAAGACATCGCGGTGGTTGTGATAAAATACATCTCTCGCTAAGTAGGGGACGTGAAAAGGTAAAGTTTTGATGGTTTTTCTGCGGTTCAACCACGTGTTGACACTTGCATTGTTATCGAATTAAATAATATAGTGGGTTAATATAAATAAATTCCCGGGAATCACTTGCATCCAGATAGTTGGAAATAAATATAATTAAATAAGATAAAATAATTACTTTACAAAATTCGTGCTCAGAAACTGACAGTTTCTTGGTCATTATTAACTTTCAGGTAAGGAACCTGGATTAAACCTTTATTAGAACTGTAATCTATATTTCAAAATTGACGAACTTTTCGAAACTGTAGTATGAATATTTTCAACGTTGATTCCGAAGAATGAATTTATGTTGATGTCTATGCAGTTCAAGCCCTCGACTTCCCGGCTTACCGTTTGTATCACAAGTTCATGGAGTATATAAATAAGATACTTCGATAATGTCTTTCCGTTTTTTCTCAATGTTGTTAATCAATAGTAGCAGGGGCACCAGATACATAAAGAAACTATATACCGTTGTAGAAACAGGCTTGTAGATATCGTGACTAGCGTTCACGTCTCTGAAACCAAAGGTTGCTGGCTCGGGCTCAAGTTTATTACGATGGGAGCGCCCTTTCTCTGTAATACGACGCCGAGGTAAGTGCATGTGATGTCATTTTGTTTCACGCTGAAAATTCTTTAGTTCTTAAGTCATCTACTTCAATATTTTCAAGATCTAAGACCAAGAAAGAGTGGAAAAGCAACTAACATAGGCCTCCAGTCAGTAATTTAGGCTTTAAACTGAACAAGCATATTTTCAAGTTTGTGTTTCGTGTCAGTATGTACATATTTTCATGGGTTTTGCTTTTATTAAAGTTCTCCTGTTTCGCTTTTATATGTTGAAAATTATTTTGTACGGCTCTATTGTACGTAGTGTAATAAGTTTCAGTTTCTGATTTTTTCAGAATATATTTATTTCTGTTGAAACATATACCATATAGAGTTTCACTTTAATAAATATCCAGATTATTAAATGTTCTTTCGACATTTATCATGTGACTTCCTCCAATGGTCAGCCGATAAACGAACAGTGTGTGCTGACGAATTATTCTTCTCAGACAGTGATTCTAGTGCACCAATTGTAAAAATCTCACTAAATAATTATTTCGGCCTCAGTGGACATATCTATTTATTTATAAACATGTTTCTCGTGGACACACGCCAAAAGACTCACGTCGGAATAAAGGTGAAGGGTTACTGCTTCTTGAACACACAAATCGCAATTCGTGCCAAACTGAAGTTGTATATCCAATTATTAACAAGATAAATTAAGTAATCTCTTTATACAGAGGCCTTCGGTAAATTTTGTAAACGTAAAATACTATTTATAGTAATGCACAACTGTCGAAGTTTTACTTTGTAGATAAAATCGTGATATGTAAATTGAAGTACTTGAAAATACGGAAAAGCAGCAACTGAAGTGAAATGACTTTACGCCGAGTTACCTTTCGCAGGCAACCGCTATTACAGCAGCTCTATAGTTTTTCATTATGATTTACTTAATACTGATTCGTGTATCAATATTTTATTTTTATTTAGATTTATTGTTGTAACCATTAGTCCTCAGTTAAGGAAATAGGATAGATACGTTATACAATAACTGAAGTAACAAATAATTATAAGAACAAAATTAAGTAGCATAATTAACTTTAAAAAATCTTTAAATACATAACTACAATAAACAAGATATTGTCATTGGAAACATGACACCCACACTAGAGAAAACAAACAAGTGCATAAACAAAGGAGATTTCACTTTTTTGAGCTGCACGACGATGAATCTGACCTTTCGTTGGACTTCCTGGCTGTATGAAACAAACAAAATAACAGAAAACCGTATAAAATTATATAATAGGAAATTTTACAAAGCAACACATTGAACAGTGTAGCAGGAACATTAATTTCAACTATGAAGGGAACGATCAGGAAGCCTCTGTACAGAGAAAAACGCGGAATTTAATACAATAATTTTACATTTATTCACGAAACTTTTGTAATTATGATTATTCTTAACCACTGGAGGAAGACTGTTGTATGAAATTGGAAAACAATTTATAGATATTTATATCAACTCAAATCACAGCTTGTGTGTCACATTTTTTCCTCCGTATGAGTTTTTTATAATTTAAATGGTAAACCCATAGATTATAGACGTCATTCTGTGGCCTAGTGCCCGGTAGATGATGATTAGTGCGTTTATCAACTACATAAATATTATAATTAGGAATTCATGTGTAAAATTTTATAGCTGCCTATAGCGAAAGTTTTTCATCTTCGAACCGTCATTAACTAAATTTTTTTCGTTAAAATTTCTTACACAAGTTTTAAATTATAATACTACGACGTAACAATGAAACTCCTCAACTTCTCTTGGGTTTTTTAATTTTGTATCGTCTTAGTGTAGTTGTTTCCAGCAGCCTTGATACTTAATTTGCTATCCCAACAATAATTGAAAGAATGTCTTTCGCCAAAGATTCCATTGCATACATCCATGAGCACTGTCAGTCATTTCTGGCTTGAACGATTGAAGAAGTACTCTGTCATTCAAAAGAATTTAGAAATCACGGCATATGGATTGTAAGCCTTTGTGCTGCAAAAGTTGGTGAAAGTGGATGTTGCCTATATCACAGGAGCGTAGCTCCGCTGATGGATGAAGCCGTCAGGAATGACTACTGCAATGACAATCTTGCAAGTCAATCCCGGTATAAAACACCAAGAAGGAGCAACCCTTATCAAGCGTTCTTTAAAAATATGCATTTTATTGATACCATAAAACCTGCTCGGACATTAGTTCAATTATGAAGGTACAATACAATTGTTACAGTAGGAGAATTTATAAGTATGAACATTAATTTACAATAACTTCAGTGGAATTAATATTAGATTAAATATTTTAGTTCTATTAATTCCCGGTTAAGGAAGTTGCACATTTCATATTGAGGCCAGTTATAAACATAAATAAAATAAATATACATAATAATAATAGCTATTTAGTAAGAGTTCATATTTTAAAATACATTAAATACGATTATTGATAAAATATTTATTCTAATGTGAACAGTAATATATACGTTAGAAAAGTGAATGTGTTAGGATTTTAGAGGGAAACAAAACAGAAGTAAGAAAGAATGAAAATAATTCTGTGGTATAAACTTCACTGCACAAGTAACACTAGAGTTCTCAAATACCGCAATGTACAAATAACACTGCACATTGATCAATACAAGATGATATATACTCAAAATGTTGATGTCTCTGGAAGTATTTGTCTAGAATCTCTTCCCAGCGACAGGAAATCTCGTGCGATTAACATGAAATAAGCAATTATGGACATACAACATATTTAAGTATTATTAGTTGATACTGTAACAACTCTCCGTCCGCTTCTGATTAAATATACGCAAGATTATTCGATCGTTAAGCCGAATGCCTTCAAGCCTCTCGTACATAAAATATTTAATTATTATTTATACCACTGCAGTAAAAACATTACATCGGTTCATTATTATTAGTAGTAAAATATATTTAATACATTATTAACTATGTTTTTCCCTGTATCAACTTCAGTTATTATTATGATAAACATTTGTTAATTCAGTCTCTGAGGGTCATCAAATTCTGAAAATTTATTGATACCAATTGGAAAACCTGTAAATCAGCTGATAGAGCAAGGATCTCTTTAATTTTGGCAATGTGTAACGTTTCTCTAATTACATTCACACAATGCTAATATTATTTATCCATTATTTATCAAAAACTCTAAATTCAAGAGATTATTGATATTAATATTTATACGTTTTCAGTTAGTTGTTTAACTCCTGCTTACATTTAAATTATCGTTAATTATTCCATGAATACGCGTCTTCTTTCTGAATAAGAGCGAATTTTCATCTTCCTTCTAAATTGGTAACAATTGCAAATAGTTATATCTGGCATAACCAATTTCCCCGGGAATTTTCTTCCTAACCTCTCTCCAACTGTACTCCCACTTCCTTCTCTCTCTCTTTTTCTCTCTATCCACCCCTCCCCGCTATCTCTGACTTACAGCGATATCCCCTACGTATTCTCTTTTTATTCCGCGATAGAACAAATATAAACCGTTCAAACGAACCCTCAATTGGCCGTTAGAATACTCAGTCTTTACTGAATAAGAAATAAATAATGATGATAATTTTCCCCTTGTTTTTATCAGTCACACATTTTTTTTTATTTCCAAATTTTATTCGGAGCTTTCGGCAATTGCCATAATCATCTATAAAATACAAATTTTGAAACATTACAATTTTTTAAATATAAAATACATAAATATGAAACATTGTTTATTTGGTTTTATTGTTCATACCTTCCTATAATTTGAAGCAAAATTTCTAAATTTCTTCAGGGAAAAGTATGCGATTCCAGGCTATGCTGGCTTACACAGAGCATTTTTTGGACTTCAGTGTTCTAGAAGTTCTTGCTCATGTGCTCACCGAGCACAACCGGCAGCATTATTAATTTAACTATTAGTATTAAAACAAATAATTAGTAAAAAAAATTATCATAAGAAATAATTTTTTATGGAATAAATCTAATTTGGGTGGTAATATATTGAATAGAACAGTCATTGGAACCTTTGAGGTGATAATTATTTAATATTGGACACAATAGAACACGAAAATTTACGTCGGATAACTAAGTGCTATCATCGATATTCCCATTACATGGGTTGCACAGAAAAAGGATCGACGCTCGTTCAGGCCTGTTTGAGGGTTTAACTATATTACCTATTTTTAAAAGTTCGTCGTATGACGTGTCTAAGCTTTAACATGCAGTTTCAGTGTAATAGAGATACCTTAGAATTTTTCTGAATTTTCTCTACGTCGTGAGTTTGTCTCTTGTAAACAGGATCGTAGATTAATGATGCATACTGTAATATTTGTCATAATGGTGATTAATAAACTTGTAACAAAGTGGCTGCATTTTTATTAAATTTGGAGTTTTTTACGATTAGTCTAATGACTGTAGTTTGTTTTTTTGGTTGCGGAAAGTGAAGCAGTGATCAAGAATTACGACCAGATTTTTAACATATGAAAATTATTCCTGTTGTAACTTATGATATTAAAATTTGTAAACAGGATTAGCTCCTGTGTGACACGCCACAACTTAGAATATATTTTTTTAGTTCAGCAGTGACTTGTTCTAATTTTTGTTTCTTGCGTGGTCTGTGGAAAGAGTGAGCGCCAGTAGCAGCAGGCACGTGATGTGGGTCACCTCCTGGTGACAGTACGTAATGATTTGGGGTCGTGGTCTGTGTGAGAGCAGGTAAGCGAGGCAGGTGGCCCGCTCCGAATGCCCACGTCTTGTTTGCGTTACAAAGGCCTCAATTTTCCGGGCCCTGACAGAGATTAGTTTCGGGCAGACGTCATCTGACGTCATAGCGGGGCCTCCCAGGCAGTCAAGTTTGGTTTCAATTTGCAGTAAAACCTGAGACAAAGTACAGGGTCCCTCCGCGTCCCTAAAAGCGATGTCAGGTCGTGTGTGTCAGCGGGGGGACGACGGACGCCACCAGGGGGCTGTGTGTGGGAATGTCGCGTGCCAATCTCTGCGCAACAAAGCCCAACGAGATGTTCCCTGTGCCAAAAACTAAATGTGAATTTCTGGGCTAAGCCAGTTCAAGAAGTATTGAAAATAAATACCATTAAAATGAATCTGTTGTGGTATTCAGTCCTAAGACTGGTCTGATGCAACCATTTTCATTTCCGCATAACTACCACATCCCACGTCCGCCCTAATCTGTTTAGCATATTTCATCCTTTGTCTCTCTTCTTACCCAACACACACCTCTCTAATGATAATTAAAACGTGGCCTATCAATCTATCCCTCCTCTTGGTCAACATCCTCCATATTGTCCACTCTTCCCCTATTCTGTTTAGAACTTCCTTGTTAGCTACTCTATTCACGCATCTGATTTTCAGCTTTCTCCCATAGCACCACATTTCAAAGGCTTCTATTCTTATTCTTTCCGCAACTCCTATCGTTTCACACCCAAACTTCATACGAACATTTTTAGCAACAATTTCCTAATATTCACGCTTATAATATCTGTAAGTAAACTCCTCTTCTTCATGAAAACCTTCCTTGCCTGTGCTATCCTATTCTTTATGTCTACTATATTTCTACCTTGTTACAATACTTCCCAGTTGTTCCCAATCTAACACCCTGTGTTATTCCACAGTTTCCCATACTACACTCCATTACCTTGCTTTTCCCTTCCTCCAGGACCATGTTCATGCCATTTATACTGGTTTCCATGCCTTTTTCTGACTCCCCTAATACTACAATAAATGATGAATTTATAGTACAGGAAAAATCTATGTATATTAGTACTTAACGCTATTTTATTATTACGCGGTATTGAGTTTCTTATTGTTTTGTAGCACGAAAGGAAAAGGGTGGGGTTGTTGGTCCACTTTGGAAATAAATATATATTCTGATAGGTCACGGGAGGCAAAGAGAATACGTTCTTATTCGTTTCTCCAACTTCAGTACAAACTTTGCTAGAGGTGGGAAAATACCTCCAAAAAGTGTAAAAAAGGTTCGACATTTTCACTTTTTTCTCTCTCTCTCTCTATATATATATACAGTATTGTTGTAATTAAAGTTTATTTAATTTAACTCTTTTACGTGTGCTGAATGTCACTATCAAATCCATAATATTTTATTTCCTTTACAAATGAGCAACTCCAAAAAATTAATTTTTCCTGACGTGAAAAATAAAACAAATTTACAAATACATCGTAACTGCAACAATTATTCAGGAATATCTATTATTATTATCTCATTTTTATTAATGTTAAAATGGAATATTATATATCCATGTAATATAATAATTATACAGTTAATTGTTCTTCCACTGCTTTGAAAGAAACGTTGTTACTGTTCGAAATAATACGTATAATACAGTCCAGGGTAAAGAAAAGGAACACAAGTCAGTGATGTTTGGTGACGTCACACCACACATTTAGACCAACGTAACATATACAGTAAAGTGGTAAACTTTTTATACGTTACTCTGGTTTCTATTAGTTAGTTTTATTCTGTCTATCTCCAATTGCTTGTATGACATTATTCCTTTTGTAGGATAGCCAATAAATATTTCTTATGTCTGCATGCAAGATATTCTGAGTTCTCCCGTCATTACGAATAGAATCTATTATTATAGTCGTTTTTTACACGCCAAACGAAATAACGTTAAACGAGGTCCTATTAACACTGAAATTTTGGGGATAGTGACAGGTAATAGAGAATGAAAGTATTTTTTTGTTTCCTTTTGTTACATTACATTAATTATTAGGATTATTTATTGCTTTGATCCATTGGATGGATCAATGAAGTTGTATTTGGCGACCATAAAACCACTTCGCCTGAATAACGCTCACGTGTAAAAGTTTATCAGTTTTGTGATAACTCACAGTATCTGTTTCAATGCTGCTTGTTCCCCTCTTAAAATTGTGTATGTGATATTTTCGATTCTTTCATTTTGTATTTATTGTAAATTGGATAAAATAAGGTTAAATTAACTGTTTAATAATTAATAAAGGCCCAATACCGTCCAACAGAATGAAAATGAAGTGATTTATGCTAGCACGAGTAAATTTGTCAGCTACAATTCGCTAACTTTCGTTAACAGCGTGTCTCATAGATGGCACTAAGCCACAATTTGCCCATTTTCCCTTCAGTGGAGAATATTCGACCTGCCGATTGCAGCTTGGAGAGTTGTAAACAATTCTTTACATTATACGTAAGCTCTGTATCAGTTAGTTTGTAGCATCTTTACGATTGTTCCTTAAAATCTTTACTGGACAAGAAAAGTATTTATTTTCAGCAACGACTTTTACTTAATTGTTGTAAACAAACTCTGTGAAAGTACTTATAAGTAAGAAAATAAAAGACTACCGCTATTGTTGTCCGTGAGAATTTTTTTTGGCCTTCCGTTTTAATTGGAGGAAGAGTAGTTAATATTGGAATGATTATAGTGTGCGGTGTTAATTAACTGTCCGGGAGAGGGAGGGAAAAAAAGTGACCCATATCCGCAAGAACTGGTGGATGTCGAGTTGCAATTAGGTCGTGCGTCTGGAAACTCACACCTGCCTTCAGTTCCAAACCTCCAACACACGCTCCAAGTTTTGTAGTCATTTGTCTAGGCTTCGTCAATTAAATTAATTGCTACCCGGCTGAAGACAAGAAGCTAATGTGCTCATGCAAATGAGTTCGGGTGTAAATGTATGGTTTTCCTTAACAACGATTTTTTAAAATATCCTTTCGAAATAGACCTTGATAATGAGTTTAAAACTTTGAAAATCCTGGAAAGTAGTTTTTGCAATGAAAGAATAGTTTAGTTATTATAGAACATCATGAGACGCAAAGCTCCAATGATGCCGATTTTTTTGAATCTATAATTGTTGATTTCAGTTATTCATATATGGCAAGAATGAGGAACCCGCGGCTCAGAACATTGTTTTTGCAACCCTGGTAAGTTTTACTTTTAAGTACACATTCTACGTGAAATCTTTAAATTACCAAATAACCATTAGACATTTCGAGTGTAGAATGAGTACATCATCTAATGGTGTAACAAGCGAGAAAGAGATGAGATTCTGCACTGTAACGTGTTAATCGGCATTCTATATAAATGAAACACAATGTAACAAAGAGCCTTCATCTTGGTTTAAATATCGGGTCTGTTGAAACACATTGCCAGTAAAAGGGTTTGCCCTTGGGTGTTCCTGCATCCGATTGCCGTGAATTTTTTGTACCACTGATCATCCCAGAGATGATTTCTGTCAATATTTTGAAGATACAGGTTCTTTCCTTCCCCATTTTCAGACCAAATAAATTCCTAACCTAAAAGCGTATAGAATGTGCAAGTAAACAGCTTATGGCCTCTCGTAGCCTTTAAAGCGAGATAATTAAATTGATGTTTAGCGTGAATTAATGCTGACATTTTTAGGTAGTTATACTTTTTAATTAATAATAATACATAATGTTTTATGAGTCGCAGACGTGAGGGATTTTTCTGAAACTAAAACTTAATTATCTGATACGATATACGCGGAAAACATTAAACAGTTGTCGTAATAAATTATTTTGCGCTATATAACCATAAGTAATTAAAATTTTTAATGGTTAACAGATCGACGAGAAAGTTCAAGTAGCAGGTAAATATGCACTATTGTAGTGGAAATTATAAAGTTATACTCATAGTACGTTTAGTTGATTTCGGAATATGTAATTTAATTTGAGTTATATATTACTGAAAAGAGTTGACAGCGTCTGAAGATTTTTAAATGTGACGAAAACTTCTAAATAAAGTGAATATATTTTATAAGGATTTTCCGGTAAAAAATATTATTTCTATTCACTTTTGTCATTGATTTTAAAATATAATTGAATGCTTCAGTGTGTTGTTGTGTATGTATGTACGAAATACAAATCTAAACGCGTGGTGCAATTTCCACCAAATTTTGTACACATGTTCCTTGCGATTGAAAGCAAGTAAGGACTGAGGGGGGTAAGACAATAACTACCCCTCCCCCTGAGGGTGGGGGAGAGAGGGTGTGGAAATTTACAGATATGTAGTGATATTGAGTGTGTCTCTCTCGGTATTGTACACTTTTTAAGACACTGAGTTATTGCGGTGATTGTGTTGAAATTCAACTCGCATAAAGTCGGGATCGTGAAAACGTAAATCGCTGATGGATTATTCTGAAAGAGATTACTGTAAAACTGCAAGTGGGCTAATATTAATAAGGATCCTGGCATCGCCGGACAACCAGCTATTTGTGAGATAAAAGAGAATTTCAAAATAAGGATCCATAAAATTTTTATTATAATTACATTAGTTTCGAGTAGTCATGCCTACAATTCAAATCATAGCATCTTTTAGAAGTACATATGGTTTTGTAAAAATAATTAAAAGCGACAACCGATCCAAAGTAAATGACGTACGTTGTAGTTGGAGTAGTGTCTATTTATGCAAATTTTGGTAAATTGGTTTCGAAGAAGAAATGACAAACATCCTCTAAAATTTGTTTAATAATTTTTCCCGCATAAGTTCTCGTTTGTTTCTTTCTGTGTAGCATTTCCACCATTAATAGTTATACTTTATTGAGTTGTTAATTTTTTTCTTTCTTTCTCCATGGCTCTACAGCCCATTAAGGGTCTGGGCAGAATTTGTGCTGACACGTGGTCAGCGTATCATCCTCCAACAGTCTTAATCCTGGTCTTCTCGACCAGTTTATTTTTTATTTTAATAATAAAGAGAGAGAGACTGGGATTAAGGTTGCTGAAGCATTGATACACTGACCACGTATCACTCTAAATTCGGAATGTGTCACGCCAGATGACAGTCCGCAGCCGCCCCGGTAGGCCCAGGCCCTCAATGGGCTGTAGAGCCAGAAGAAGAAGAATAAAGAGATAATTTGAGTCTGTCATCTATTAGTATTTTTACTTTAATTTGTTTCTTATATGTGACTCGTGTAAAATTTTTAAATTTGTAATAGATCCGTATTCAAAAAAAGGTTCCTCATCTCTGTAAATAAGCGTAGGCCTATTAAGTAGTTAATGTGTGTAAAATTATGACAATTAAATCACTAAAATTTTTAATATAAATTAACCCGAAAATATTTCAGTAAAAATAGTTCATGGAAACTATTTATGTCATTGTATTAAGATTTGAAGTTAGTGTATTAATACAAATAATTTCCAGACACTAATTTGCAGAGTAGAAGGAGTGTATACGTAAGCGCGGGACAAATTCGCAGTGAAAGATTTGTCTGACACTTAAGAAGAGCAAATTGAAGTCGCTGCAGTTTATGTATATTTTCTCTCAAAGATCGAGTGTTAAAGGCCCAGATCGTGAGAGCTAACACACGAGAAGGTCCACGTTTGATCGTCTGGGCAGTCAACATGAGTTATATCTGTACTCGTGTAAGTTTTCGGATGCGATCGTGCAGCTGTGGTCGTGTCGTCTCGAAACTGTACGTTACGTTGTGCTACGTACAGAAGCACCTGGCAGCGATGGCGGGAGATAACGCCAGCTGCTGCGCCATTCACTCCTTCTCGGTTATTTATGTACCTGCTACTTGCTACTTTAATTACCACCACGCCGGGCCTGCTAATAATAATTATATGCACACACATGGCCCGCCCTTCGGCTCTCGCCACCTCCCCTCTGATAGCTTCTGTGCCTTCAGGGTCCTTCCATTACTCTACTTCCACATCTCTCGCTTCTTTATTATACTCTGTGAAAAAAAAGGCAATTGCTAGGAGACCACAGGCCCGGAAATGATCACTTGTCAGGACGCTGACAAGGAACAACCTCTGAACACTCAACTGTTTCTAAATTGTATTCAAATACCAATTTCGCAACCACTGAACCATATTGTTTGAATCTGTCGGTTAATAATTGTAATTTATAAATTCCAAATTACAAGACAAAAATGAATTTTTTCAGTTTACTGTTTTTGAAGTGGAATCAGTAGCGTTCCATTGCTCATGAAATGAAATTATGAAAATCCCACTTCTCGTTTCACTTCGCATACCGACGCATATTAAAATTCTACAAAACTAGAAAGAAAAATTATTTATACCAATGTAAGAATTTTATATTCTATTTTAAAACTCCAATTACCTCATTGGTGATATTTCACAACTCTGGTGGCCCTTTTGCTCTGTTCGTTTCATTCGTGACACGTTAGGACATTATGATTTGCGTGAGCTATTTATTGAACTTTTTTATTCAAGATCTACATCATACTCTAATGTAAAATTCAAGTTATTATTAAAGAACAGAAGAATTGCTTTGATGCTGGACCATGATCCGGATGGAAAACTCTCGACCGATCTTATTCTTTAAGTGCTGTCTTATTATTCGAATTCCATTTTTATTGGGTTTTAATGCCTTGTCCCCACTTAATTATTTTTTTCCGTTGGTGGCGCCGCCCGGTCTGGATATAAAAATTATTTCCCTATCGTCGCTGGGAGGAACTATACACTTCCACCCCACTGATGTTTACGGGAAACCCACCGCGTGATGCCGCTGAATCTGAAAGGCTTGAGAAGAACCACTGTTGCGCAAACTTCTATTTCTTTTTTAAACCATGACTGTAACCTTCATCTTCCCTGACGCCACATGCCTTTGATTCCGTACCGCCAAATTCCGCATGTAGTCGTGTTTTACCATTACACTAAGAGTAATGTGCTGGCTTTGATAATATTAGCACTAGAATAGACTGAATTTAGTAAGTGTATTTTTCCTTTTAATCAATGATCACACCTGTACTAATAAACTTAATGTTGGAAGATCATTTTCCCAAAATGTGATTAATATTTTTTGTTTTTACTTATGTTCTTAAATGTTATATGAAAACAGTTACTTTTAGAGCAGTAAAAGCCATTTATTTAAGAAATTTAAATTCATAATATGACGATTCATTGCATTCCAGTACTTTCATAAGATTGTGACACGTTGTTTCTAATTGACAACTTCATAAGAAAAAATTAAAATTTTACTAAAATCCAGTTTGTGTATAAGAAATTTTCATATTATATCGAACTGATTTTTCATTTGGCGTACACAATTTTTTGTTTGTGATATTTTATATAATAATTGCATTCTAATCTGTGATTAGTTTTTAATTAGGTATAACGAGTCACAACCTGATAAAGGTACAAAAATTTGTTAATACAACGTTGCTGTTTTTAATTGAATTTCCTTAAATACATGCCAGGGTTTTGTAAATAAATATTTGTGCTTATGCAACGAAATGTATTCAGGCTCCTGCTATTTAGAAATAAATTAAACTCAATTTGTGTCTCTTTTCGTTTCCAATGCCTATTTTAATTGAGTTATCCCCGATTTTCATATCTTACCATCAATATGGAAGTAATTTATCATTCTTTAAACATTATTGATTCAGTTTCCGTAATTAAAATTATTTCTTTTGTTTCCTGGTGATTTAACTGTGACTTAATGTAAATATGGCATTAAATACTAATTCGTGGTCTTGTATGCTGCACTTCTCTGTTTGAAGTGCGCCGTTATTGACTGCTCGTGTCTGAATCTGATAACAACTCGCTCTAAGACAATTCTCACAGATCAATCATTTCGGATTTTAATTGGCATTTGTAGTGAATGCAGGAGAGACTCTGGAACCTTGTACGGAGTTCACATCAAGCCACCACTGCTAATTGAGTGAAATATACGGACACTGAAATTCACTCCTAAAACACACTGACGTCGTCAATGGCGAATAAATCTCGCTAATTAACGTTACTTTAAGTGGATTTCCTTCTCACAAGTAAATATTACTTTTAATTGTGCAGCAGAAAAATTGTCTGAAAACAGTAGGCAAATATTTAATCATTTAATGAATTAAAATTAAATAATCTGCAGTTAACAAAAATTAAAGTAATTTAGATTTAAATCTAAATTTACCTAAGAAAAATTTATAAAACCAGAGCTACGATTTTTTTAATGATTATAATTTAATATAAGTTTTGTTAATTGCTTAAGTGAATGTTTTCAATAAACTGGGTGGTTTGTGTATTTTGCATGTAATGTTTTTTTTTAATTTTATGCTCTTGATATCATAATAAAATTTCAAAGCTGTTTGAAACCCAAACTGAGGTGAAAGGTTATATTTTCCTATGAGTGTGCACCACATAAAGTGTAGGAGATTGTAGCGGAGTGAGTGGTGACGTCATAGTGAGATCTCCATAATTAGGAATTGATAAAAATTGGAATCACGACGAGTATCTACAAATGGAAAACAAAACAAGATTCACACAGTTCCATTGCGCATATTTCCGTTTGTTAGGAAGACATTCTAAAATCGTTGTTAGAACCAGGGGATATGGAGACTTGACAACGCGCTCTACACCCGTTAAATTACATTAGCGCCGAATTAAGTAGCGTACCGGCCTAATTAAAGTAAATACCCTGGCATGGCTTTATACATTTTTCGTTAAATTTCTATTCATTCCTTTAACAATTATTTTACACCTTCAAGGGCCGCTGTGATAGGCTGTAACCTTTTTGTTCTTCTCTGGATCAAATATTTTTTGTCCAAATTCCATACCTTCAACGCAAAGTACTCCGTATTTGTTTCTTGCAGCGTTTTTGCCTTCTTTGTTGAATTTAACGCAGCCTTTGGTAGCAAGGACATCAATAAGAAGGGCGCTGCGGGAGTTTTCTCGCAGACGCTTCATCCCAGAGTGACTGCGGGGCTCACCTGATCATGTCGGGAATGCCTCGCACTCTCTCTGGGTACTTTTTATCAAAGTTCTCATATGCCGAGACACCTTCACCTATTTTAGGAGGTATATGTACTGGGGTCAAAGACCTTGGGCACATTGCAAGAGTTGTCCGCTGATCCCATTGGATCAGTCGGCCAACTGCCTCCTGAAACTGGTGGAGACACGGAGAAGAGAATGCTGCGTCCCCACAGAAAACTCGTCTCCCGTCATTCGAAAGGGCGTGAGAATAGTACCCAATGCCCGACCTACCTGATGCAGGTTTTCTAGGGTTTTCCTTGCATCTCTTTAGGTGAAACACCGGGTAGGATCCTTAACCATAGCCCGGGGGCCCTAGTTAATCCTTGGCCACCTTGCTCTACCTTCCGCATCCCCCCTTTTCAATTCCCTTCCTATGCTATTAAAGGGGAGTTGCCTGTTTCAGGATCACCCTCAAGTAGCCTGTTAACCAAAAAAAAAGAAAAAAAAGCAAGGACATCAAGAGTTTATTCGTTTCGCTTCGTAGTTACATGCGTCGTCTTTCACTTCAGTAGTTTAGACAGTTCGTTAATTAGATTCCCCTTTTTTCATATGTAAATACTGCCGAGTATTCTGCAGGTGGGAATCGTCTTGAGAATTGACGTCGCCTGCTGGCAAATAATTGCGCAGTGCGCCTATGAAGAGCGGAGTGGCGTATGATCGTGATTAGGCCGGGTGTGAACATCTGCATCTGATCGCTACCTGAGAAGACAAAGGCGGCCATAAGTGCAGCGTAACGGGGCGAAACTGCAACATAACGACGACCTCGTTTGTGATTGCTTTCGTCACCCCCGCCCCTAGAGGGAGGGTCAATATTACCCAGCGTTTTTCTTCGGACGGCTCGCTTATGTATTCAGCATTGTGTTAAGACAGGGAGATAATGCCTCACACCATTATGCCTGGGATCAGCCGTAATAATGGATTCGAGGTGCAGACCTCCGACTGCGTCCCTTGATTGGCTGATTATCACGTCATCTAGTCGAGGCGCCTTGACGTCACACCTCGTCTTCTTTCTCACGCCCAGTCTCTCTGGAGCTCTTCTTCGTCAACACCCTTCAATGGCAGAAATAGCCCACTACTAGCTCAGAGTTCATCCTGTACATTACTCAACCTGACACCGATACTTTAATTTTTTAAGAAACGGTTGATTACATGCCACTCACTGCCTTTATGAACAAGAAATAGAACTTATAGTTTTATTTGACCAAGTTGCTGTATCTATTTCAACCTCGCCACCCTGATGAATATTGACGTTATGATGCGTATGAGGAAAGACAGAGGTGACCAAAGAATACTTTGGTATCAACTCAGTTTTATTCGGTCTTGAGAATGAGATAATCAAGATTCAGGGTCGGATTCTACTTCATTGCCCATATTGACAAGAGGATGATGGAAGACAGAGTTGGATAGATCTAAGATGGGAAAAAATATTGGTAGAAACTTTCTTCCAAAGATGTTCCAAGAATACTCCGAGCTCAGCGGTCAAACCGATTGACCCAAGAACCGTTTATAAATAATTTTTATAGTCTCTATTTCCCACTGAATCATTCAGTTAATCCTCAATTTTGGCAGTAAAGAATGCGATTTAACAAATAGTAGGTGAGCCTGTGTTCAGTTTTATCCAGGGACAGAGAAAGCTCTAACCTGATCAGGAGTCGACCAGGAAATCATAGGTTTTAAGATCTCCTCATACTAAACTTAGGTCCTTGGATCGCTTCTCCGTCTGGTCGAGAGTTTTCCTTCTTAATCCGTCTTTTCATCATTTGTATTTGAGAATCCAAGTTCACACCAGAGATATAGTAGTTACGTGTTGTGTTTTTCCTGTATTTGACATATTTGGCCAGTTTTCACACATAGTCACTCAAAGGAACCAGGAAAAGTTAAAATCTTCCCAGCTATCTTTTTAAATATATATGATTGTGAAGTTATTGTAGCGGAAGCTTCCTTAATATCTTATGTTTAAATTTCTTGACATCATAACAATTTTGAAAAATAATTTTCGTCAAGGCGTCTTGTGATAAACAAATGCAAATTAAATATTTAATTTTGGCGTTAGTTCTTACGAAATTGGATCACGGCGTTGAGGGGAGAGAGTTGTCTTGCAGGGAAGCGTCTAAGGGAGATGTCATTGTCTTTCAAGCCAAAAGTAAAATAACGCCAGATTGTAGAGTGAAATAGACGAAAAGAAATGATACACCAGACGAGAGCTCATTGCTGAAGGGTAGATATTTCAAAGAATAATAGAAAACGTTTGAGTTTTAAATAATTATGTGAAATAATTTCAAACGTAAATTTCGTGCAGGTAAATAATACTTCAAATAGGGGAATAGAGCGAAAATCAGTAGGTATAAATTTATTCGGGCAAGTGAAGTAGTATAAGGATGATTCAGAACGCTTGAAGAGTCTCTAGTTTAATTTATTCAATGATTTCAATTTTTATGTCATTTTCAATTTTATATTTATTTCTACACTTGTGTCGTTATACTGGAATTACTTTTAAAATAGTATTAGAAATTTGGGTTACTTACTATACAATGTCAAGTTAAGTTTAGTAACTCAACTGTACATATTTCTGTAATGCTGCAATACGTCAAATAATTAATGGGTATGCTGGGTTCTTTTAATTTTTCAAAATTATCAGTCACATACTCATAGTTATACTTATATTCTCCATTTTTGTCAGCCTTTCTCTATCTGAATAAGACGACTTAAGAACGTCTCGATTTTGTCAAGTTGTTCACCCATGTGCTCGTG
The DNA here is from genome assembly GCA_034510155.1 of Eucriotettix oculatus. Taxonomy (NCBI): domain Eukaryota; kingdom Metazoa; phylum Arthropoda; class Insecta; order Orthoptera; family Tetrigidae; genus Eucriotettix; species Eucriotettix oculatus. Next base: position 26,239,716 of record CM067382.1, on the reverse strand, counting down.
TCTCAGTTGGTCTTATAACCGATTAAGGTTTGTAACATTGCGTACATCGTATACAGTGGTTCCTTATCTGAAGTATGACGATATCTAATGTCTCCCATGAAGCTTTCTAGAAACAGATAGGACGTGATAAAGTCCCGCGGAGTGATATCTCACGTCAAAATGAACAAAGACGAGAAGGTCGTCCTTCCAGAAGAATAAGCAACCGAGTAGATAAAGTACTGAATGATTACAATAATTTTGTTCAGTGGCCACTCTTATTGAATATTTTGCTGGCAAAGCCTATGATCAGCTTCTTATTTCTCTGTCATTTCATAAAATATCCATTTTATCGAAGTTGCCTTAGCATGGTTCCAAATCAGGCAGTGATGGCCTCTGCCTTTGTCGTTAAAATTAAATTTCAGAGAAGTGTATACCTTTGGAATACAACGTGTTGTGGAGTGACGCACGTGCTTCCCACGTGGTTTGAGCGCCTCCCCGCCCTGGGGCATCCGCTTACACAAATACAAGATCGGGGGTGAGATAGAGGACCGCCACGCCCCCAACATCTTATACCCAACGGCCCTCTCTATCAACATCATCACTGTTGTAAACTAGTGTAAAACACTACTATGGAATAAGAAGCTGAATTCTGCAAAAAGATACCAACGTTTCATTAGTACCCAAGAGAAGTGTGTATTTAAACGCCACACCAACCCCTAATCGGATTAATTACCGACCTTGAAAGCAATCTGTAATGGCTAACAATTTATCAAGATTTTCCAAAGTTATCAATTAACACCGGGGTACAAATGTACGTTTCCGGCCCAGTAATTCTTACCTGGCTTAGGAACTGAACTATTCTATTTTACAATTATAATTATCTGACAACAACATATATATATATATATATATATATATGAGTCAGGAAATGACATTGTCATGTTAATTAAAAAAATTAATGGGGAAAGGACAGAGAGATAGAAAGAAGGTGACTTACCTGAGGATCATAGATGGTAGACACCTTGTGAGGTTTAGAGTACTTGAATTTTCGGAGGCACCGCGCCCTTCATCATAAAGTTAGGAAGACATTTCCAGTGATCGGCTAGCCGACGACTTCTTTCTATCTCTCTGTCCTTTCCCCAGTAATTATATATATATATATATATAGAGGCCACAACTCAAGAGAATATTAATAGTAGACAAAACTATACAAAAAAATAAATAAGACAGGGAGCTTAATCTGACTAATCTTTAATAATAAATAAAATGAAAGTGTCTGACTGTCAGTCTGGAAGTTTGTCTCGAATAGGATCTAAAACGGCTCAACGGATTTGGTTGATAGTTGTAGGGATTAAAACAATTATTTTAACTTAAGTTTCCGTAAGCTTCATTTCTTTTTTTTGCAGCATGAGAAAGAGGAGGCAGAGGGAGGTGAGCATTCGTACGCCATCTATTGTTGCAGCAGTAAGTTTGTTGGAGGTCACGGCATTGTTGTTGGGACAGTATTGTTAGTTCAGATACAGTACTGTCAACATGTGTTCGCTTTTATTTTAAGCTCCCTGAAAATTTGTAAATTAGATAAGTTTAATGGTTTCATAATAGATTGTTACACGTTGGCTAAATATCTGTCGTAGTAGGGTCAAATCTGGTTTCCAGGGACAAAAACCGAGAATAGGCCTCGCAGCTGGGGACAGACTTTTGAAACCGGAAAATGAATAAATTCTATTATGACAAATCTCACATCTTTTCGGGTGTTAATGGTGCAATGTTATGCAATGATGCATGTTCATGAGAGAGAATGATTGTTGATGAATATTATCAGGTTTCGTCATTAAATTTTTGCAGAGAATATGGAGCTGATTGTGAAAACTTGTGCTTTATTTGGGATGCCACGTGACGCCACAAATAAATTTTGTTCTTAAGTAAGGTGGTATAAGGAACAAACCTTATTATTTAATGGTAAATTATTAAATGTAAAATTTTCTCTTCGAAAATTATATGCGATTATTTCTAGGTTCTGACGTTCTCAGAAACGAATTTAAATTTATTTTATAATATCACAGATTTATAAGTATTTATTTATTTTTAATTGCAGAACGTCTACGTTTACTGTTTGGTGTTTATAAAATTATATATTATTCAAATGGATTTACATAACGTTATTTAAAATTAATTAATCCTTCACCACGTGATATAATCAGTACTTGACACTGATTAAATTATAAATAGGTATCAAATTATTGTTTTTCTTTGATCAACAGCTCACAACGCACACTGATCCACACCTCTGGTAGAAGTAAATGTTACTCTCCATATTTAATTATGTACAGAGAAGTTTCGTGACTCGAAGGTCTTTCAGAAAATTTTCAAGGCTTTGATAATAATTTACGGACTTAGCGTCGTAGTAAATTGCTCAGAGAAAGTGGACGAAATGTCCTCGTTATTGTATGAATATTAGCTGACTCGCATGAGAAGAATCTAGGTTGAAATGGTACGAACCTTCATGAATTCTGAGCGTGGGAACATTTCTCATACGTGGAGACATTGTATACCTCTCCGTCACGAGACATTTTCCTCTCCTTGTCAATTTTCCTGCTCAGGTTGATTTTCTCGCGCAGGAGGTTGTGCAGAAATAAAATAAATACGACTAGAAAACAATAAAAAAAATAACTTGACCAGCGAATCATGTAAAATTTTGACAACAGAAAGAAGACTGATATACGGCGGTTCAAAAATTCCACGAAAGTGTTAACAGGGTCAAAATCTTAGAGATTTCCCCAAATATTATACTAGTGACGACGTGAGATGTGATTATGAAATTTAAGTGATGTGTATAAAAAGGCTCTGTATCTCTCTTGATAGTGAAAGGAGTTTACTAGATGAAATTTTGTCAAGGTAAATCAGAGATGAAATGGAACTATTGAGACATTTGGCAGATGAAAAATAAGTACGTCGCATGTTGATGATTTAACTGATATGCTCCGTTAAGTCAGAGATGTTTAGGAGAAAGGGGTCAGGATACATGTCTATTTTAGTTTTAAAAATGAAAATAATTTGCTTTTTGCCTGGAAGACGATGACATGGATAACTGAAGGTAGCGCTGCACGACAACGCTCGCTCATCAACGCTGAGATCCGGGTTTGGAAGTACTAACACCAAATTAAAAGTGTATTTTTTAAATAGGATTTACCAGTAATGAGCTCTTCTGCACTTATCAGACGCTTTGATGAATCCAATTACCTAATATAACATTAATATATACAGGGCTTCCCCAACTGGAACAGTATATCTTAAGGGGGGCAGGTAACAGAAAATGGCTCAATACACAAGTAGTAGGGCTTCGAGGGAGTCATTTGAGGCATTAATTTTTTGAGCTCGAGCAAGATGCAAACAAAAAGTTCTTTTTTTTAAAATGGCAACCACATTTTTCACTCCTGTGAAACTTTTTTGCCTTGATGAGTTGTTTTCAGATGCCCCATTAATTTTGGATATACATTTATTACGTTACAATGGTCTGAGCCCGGTGTCAATATACATTTAATATTACAATAAAGGAATATAAGTTAAAGAAAAAAAAATTGTACTAACATAAAAATTGGAAAAAAAACTCGAAAAATTCCATAGGAAACAAAGATTCAGACTTTTTAACGTGACCCAGAATACACAACGTGGAGGTTAAGTCTGCTTCACATGCAATTTCCTAAAAAAAGCGAACATGTGTGGAAATTGTTCAGAGTTTATTGAAATACCGTATTATCTTTTACATAATCACATTATTTTATCAGTGTGATTTCAAGAAATTTAGTGTTAAAATAAATCTATTTTTAGAAGAGAGACAATAATGGAAAAATGTCGACTAGAGCAGGGACTCGAACCCCGGACTTCCCGAATTTTCAGGCGATAACTCTAACCACTGAGCTAATCCGAGTCGGCGTATAAGGACCGATTCAACAACTCTCCATCCGGGGTTCGAGTCCCTGGTCCGGTCGACATTTTCGATTCTTGTTTCTCTTCTAAAATATCTGTACGCTCCTGCTTGAGCTTCGGGTGAAAGAATTTCTTTTTCCTTAGACTTTAGATAAATTAAATCTGAACTTCGTTGTTGGATCGAGTAAGTTACATACTAGTTCAGACGTTTTGTGGACCAAAGGTTTATAGTGATTTGAATTATATCAGGATTTCAGTTAATAGACAATGAAGTGGAGATCCATCAAAACGTCACGATTTTTCATAATTTGAAATAAAAATTATTAATTTCAACTTGAAAATTAAAATATTATAAATATATATTCTATTATGTAATTATATTTATTAAAAATTATAGCTTTTATGGTAGTGTCGTCATTATTTTTCAAGTCAACCTTAAAATCACTTTTATCTTTCTGATTAATTTATTGACATTGAACGACTTAAATACGTCCGCCGTATCCTACAATTTTTTATATATTCCCTTCGTTCTTCCTGAAGAGTTAAATATATTTTAAATTATCCCAATAATTCTTGGAACTTAGTCAAATGTCACTTTTCTTTTAAAAAAATTTAACTAAAACCGGCCTTTCTGAATGAAAAACTTACTTTTCCTTTGAATTGTTATGGTCATAGATCCAGAGTTTTCTCTGTATTCAAATGTAATCCACACGTAGCAGGTAATTAGGCGTCTTAGTGACCAGCACCGAGCCACAATTTTCGGAATGAGACCAGCGACTAGAAACGTTTCATTAAGCACTTGGACTGCGGAACACATTTCCTGTGGCTGGGCGGAATTTATCGTATATATAGAGGGGGAGTAACTCCTGATGAAACCACGAGAGAATCGCATACATCACGTCTCTGAGCAGATTGCATCTGCGAGATTTCAGATAAAGACCGCCAGGTAATAGAATGTTTTCTTTGTTATAGTTTTAATTGTCGAGAGAGAGTGGCTCCTGCAAAGACACGTCCATGCCCCAGGAATAATTAGCCGCCAACACGAACACCTTCCCGCATTTCCATCTGAAAGACCAACTTCGCAGAAGCGTGCGCACTTATTAGTTATCTGTGTGCATATCTAAGCAACGCTTCAAGAGGTGAAGTGAACGCGTCACATAGGCCAACACTCACCAAAATAGAATTATCCTCCTTGGCTCTCTAAAAAAGAACAAATTTCTAATATTTAGCCGGGGACAAAATAAAGTAAAGCTGTTCATGATGCTCGTCGCGGATTATGTAGGTGACAATTACTGAAATGAACAAATAGTAAAAAAAATACGAAATTAGAGAACGTACCACGTGACAGTGGTATTATAGTACGAAATTATTGGAAAGAATGCAATTATCATATTTATTGACGACGGTGAAGATATACAGCGTGAATCGAAAAGGACTTTACAACTATGAAAATAAATATTTAATTAATATTTTAACTTACAGACAAGGTTCTAATGTCATTTAACAGGGAACTATTTCAAGTTTTGACTCACTGTGTCTGTAAGTTATACGAATAAATTAATATGAACTTTTTAAGTTGTAAATTACTTTCTGATTCACGTACTTTTATTAAAAGTATTTTCGTGGAATACAATGTCTCAGTTACGAGGGCAAAAGACGAGAAAATAAGGACGAAAAAGAGGAAGACAGTAAATGTGTAACAAAGAGAAAATCAACAAGAAACATAAGAAAGAAAAAAAGCAGAGAGATAGAAGGCAGATAAACCAGATATATACTTTTGTGGTTGATAAGAGCGAATAAGATAAAGGTACTATTTTAATCTATATTATAACAGTTTGTTTCATTTCATTTACTGATCCCATGAAAGTTATTTTTAAATAACCGTCTTCTTCAATGAATATTATTAATAAAATTTCATTTCAAATGATAATAAAAATTTCCACCAGAAAATATTTAAGGCCAAAGAAAATTTATTTCCATTATATAATTTAGGGTAGACTTATATTCAATGTTCATTCCAAAAAAACTCTTTAATTACAATCTCTTAAAAATAATAATTACATCCTCAAAGGATGTAGTCAACAGGAGCTTTCTAAATTTTGTTTCCTAATCACCTGTAACAATTTTACAAAAATTTAAGAAACGCAGACAACAATTACAATAGTGTCGCCAAAGATATTCCTTAATGTATACACAGCTGTTAGTTTTCAAGAAAATTTGTTATGTTCCAATCGTATATCGACGACTTTGACCCTGTTCGATAATGCTATATATAATATGATTTTATTTCGTATTATTGTAATTGTATAAATGATATGTTACCTGTGTTTAATAGTCACAATCCACATATAAAATTTACTTTGAGTGTGAGAAAAATGTATAGTTCCTTGGAGATCGCTGTTCCCCGGAGCATAGTGAATTGAAATTTATTGGCACCACAAACCAACCTTTTTAGATCATGTCCTGATTATTTATCTGATCATCTTATTACACAGAAGAGAACTGTAGTTTACAATTTGATCACCCAAGCTTCCCATCTCACTTATAATCTTAATTATATCAAAAATAATTTTCTGATCAACCTGTACGTCTTTAATTTATTTATAAATATATGAACATAAGATTAAGTACAGTCCCAACCAAACCAAAGTTATAAAGAGTGATACATTCAGAGAATTAATTTTCGAACCATATTGTGATACATTGGCACTTAATTTTATACATTTATTTAAAAGGCTACATTTTTTTCTAATTTCATAAGTATAAACCTTCGTTAATCAATAGACACAAAATTCCTACTAATATATTTCCCACTAATAATATTGTTTATAAAATTAATTGTTCTTGACAAAAAAATTTAACTTAATGGATCAAATTCGGAGTGGTATAGTTCGTGCTATTTTATGATATTTTAATTTTTCTCAATCTTGTGCATAAGATTATAAAATGCGCTATTTTAAACTGATGCTTGTCTTAATAATAGGAAAATAAATATTCATTGAATAATAACTACAACGGGTTCAACATTCATCGTGATCCACATTTGGGGTGGGGGAGGGGAGAATATGTAATTTTAAATATACTTATAAATTAAAAAATGAAGACTAATTGTTCTGTTGAGGTAATACTGTAGTATGACTGCAAAGAAAAAAAACACTGGAACATCTTTGAGTAGTACTTGATGAAATATCATCTTTGAGAGGAAGCTGTTAGCTAAAGATGAGAATTTTTTGTATACTGAATGGAAAATGTTATGAAGGAAACTATTTCTTAAGAGAGATATGGAGGGAGATTTATTTTGACTGCAAATGGATTAGTTATACAGATTGTATAATTATTGTTTAATAAATTGGTAACAATTATTGATTCGTAAAATTGTATTTTGTAGCGTGCAAAAGTGTAGTTTTCTTCAATGTATTGTTTCAAGGTGTGTAAGCTTTCTTTATTATTTATTATTAGTAAAATTACGATTTTAAACCTTGAGAGAAAGAAGAGAAATTTTGTTAACGTGATTCGTTATGACGCATTATGACGTCATCGTTTTGTTCCACATATCAAAGTGCTGGAAATATTTTAAGTAAGTTTGAATTTTCGTGTCGAATTTTCTTCTTGTCCACTTCTTTCTCGTCTATTTTCCTTAAATGATGGGTAGCTGACTGAAACGAATAATTTTATTTTAAAATACTTTTTTAGTGGAGTTTCATTAAGGCTCTGTGAGGAATATGAGCATGTTAGGGGGTGGGGGATGCATTTTCCGTGGCCGCGGGGAATGTAAAACAGTGGCTAGCTACCATATTGGCGAAGTGATAAGCATCTGGTTGGCTGCCGTGTCACATCAGCGTCATGCTAAGTGCCCCCTGCCCCTCTCCTTCAGCCCCCCTCTCCAACACACCCACTCCTTTTTCCACGTGGCCCTGTCCATGATGTATGGACACGCAACGCCTCGCCCGGACAACATGGCGGCACGCGAAATGCAAATGGGCGGCCAGTCATTAGGCCACTGTCCTGAGACATGGGTCTCATCGTTCCCACAACCACCAGACAGGCAACACAACGGCATATCCCGACATACCATTTGAATAAGACGAATCGCTGCAAAAATGTTCAAGTTGTGAGAAATAGATGAAGGAATTACAATATATTCAGACGTGTCTTTTGCCTGAGTCTGATATAGGGCAAGATATAATAAAATGTTTCTAACACGCACCGGGGACTCAGAACTGGGCGTTAACGAACAACCAGATGTCCATCGATCATTCAGATACTGCCTCATTTTGACACTGAGGTAAAATAGTTCTTAAGAACAAATCTTGAAATAAAGTCGCTGACCATTGTTGATACCGAAAAATTCGAATGAATATTTCACTGTATAAGACGTGTTAGGAGGATCCCATTATAAGAATTCCGCAACCACCCACATTTTTAAACGATGTACTTATTTTTTCATACCAATAATATACTATTATTTGATCACGTTAAAATCCATTGTTATAAAATATTCAGTTGTTGAACCACAGAGGAGAGTAATAATTTTTCCTTAAGGATCGGAACTTCTCACAATGGCGACAAAACCAATGATCTTACAATATCCATTAGAAAATTAGTAATTTTGATAAACATTGAGAAGTAAAAAGATAATTGATACAAGTTATCCCTCATATTTTGAGAGGGCAAAAAATTTAGTGGCAATAATCGTAACAGGGGAAATCCTGAAGGAGACTGGACAAAATGGGAAACATTAGTCTTTCAGAGGGGATGTGAAATTAGTTATAAATGACAAAGGTTAATTAAATAAAACTATATAAATTTTCAATAGTTTGCCTACAACAGTCCTGGAGATTTAACCCTAAAGTTATGTGAGTTCCAGCGAAAGAGAAAGACTTAAATTGAAGCTGCTGAATTTAGAAGCCAAGAATGGAAAAATGTCGACCGGACCTAGGACTCGAACATAGGACCTCTTCTAAATTTATTAATGCGAGTTTTAAAAATAAATGAATCAGGTGTTCTCCAGGGTACTGTTGAAAATTAGGCGATTTGTATTAATTTATTACACACTGTCACCGGGAAGGCAAAAACGAGTTGTAAATAAAGTCTAATGACATCATGAAGCTACAAAAGACATAAATGTGTTAGCCATAGAGTGAGAAAATCGTTATTTACTGTACGATAAAGTTAAATAACTACGTTTAATTTAAGTAATGGGTTTAGTAATATAATAAAAATCCATTGTCCGACTTTTAGGTAATTATTTTATTTTTATAATTTTCTTTCGGATAATCATCAGTTTAAATATAAAAAATAGAGCATTCCCTTCCAAATACAAAATAGGGCCAATTTTTATATTTTAATATTTGTCAAAGTAATTTATGACATTGTTTCAGACAAATTTATTTATTCAAATTAACGTTTCTTCGGGCTTTTCTTTCAAATTATTATAATATCCATTCATGAACGTCACTTAACATATTGAATTAAAACGAAGACATTTAAAGAAAGGTCGGATGAAACACAATTCACTTTAATTCTTAACGTGGTCGAAACATAATTTTTTTAAACAGTTACAAACATATATATATATATATATGTCGTTAACAAAGTGTTAAAGAATAGATAACGAGAAATTATGAATCAGAAACAGGAAATAACGATCAATAAAATTAAAAAATGGCCAACATTAGAGTCGAATAACTATTTGTCCTGTTAACTAATTGTATAGAATTTCAACCCTTTCACAATGAGTCGGGAATATTCGTAGGGGTGGGAGTGAAAACAAATAACAAAATGGTGTTGAAATCGGGGTTATGGGAATCGCTGACTTCCATTATGAACTTCACATTGCTTTAATTAAATTAAAAGTAGTTAAGAGAACCCTAGCACACCCTAAAATTTCCAAATAATTAAAATACAGTCGATTTCATAACTTTCCGACTTAATTCATGTCCATATTAATGTGTTTTTCTACTACATTAATTTATAAAATTATTTTACCATATGTCCTTCCTTCATCGGTTCAGCTGAAAGTCGAAAGCTCCTGTAAAAAGACCGACACTTTTAAATAAACATTTAAAAAGTTGACAAATTGAGAGTGTGTAAGGGATTTCTTTACTAGAATCAATCAAAATAAATGCAAAATCTGTTTAATTCATATACATATTAAATTCAAACTATTTTAAAGGAATTTTTAAAAATTTGTTTAGACTGATTTTTATTTTATATGATAATAGTGAATTTTCCTATGTTTTATCAGTACCATTAACTAACTAACCAAAAGTATAGATTAATTTTGATTCAAAATTTATTGAATTTTTCAGGAGCTTCCGATATTGCCATAGTCATCTACAAACTTAAATATATATTATTTCAATGTTAAATTTTTTATGGAATTCTGACGATGGCTGTTGCACGATTTCAGTCTTAAAACAGTTGTACATACCCTTATTCGTCATATAACTTAGTATATTTATATAATATCTAAAGTTCCTCCAGACTCTACTGTCCTACACTTAGTAGTTGGACAAGGAACAAAAATAACAGAATAATATAAGGTATTATTCTTCCTTAACATACATTGAAACCTTAGCACCTAAAATAGTAGAAGTTTTTTTAAAATAATGGTATTATAAAATAAATTTGGATGAAAAAAAGACAAGAAATTATTTAACTAAACTGAAGGATAAAATTCCTGTAAAAGAACAAAATAATGTAGTATATAAAATTAATTGTAATAATTGTAAAAAATATATTGTACATAAATAAATATATAAACATAAAAATAATGCCAATAGGAATACTGAAACACTACACCATTTAAACTTAAAACACAATATAGGTTATAGTAATGTTAAAATTAAAACTTTTTTATTGTAACTTCGTGTGATTTTTTTCTCACGAATTACAGACGTAATGTTAATATTTACCATTACTTGATCTATATAAATAAATCTCTGACGTTTCTGTGGAACCGTCTGATAAGAATAATCTCAAAAAAAGGTTCAATTGATTTAAATTATTTTTGGTATTTCTGATTCCGCTTTTTAGAAGGTTGGTGGAAGTGAATTTGGGGGACGAGGGGGCTGATGAATTTGAATTTTTGGCTACGGATGATATTATTTTCTTTGGATTTATAACAGAACTAAAAGCCAGTTATAAACGTAATGAGGCTCAATGGATTTAAATTATTTTTGGTATTTCTGATTCCGCTTTTTAGAAGGTTGCTGGAAATAAATTTGGAGGACGAGGGGGCTGATGAATTTGAATTTTTGACTATGGGTGATGTCATTTTCTTTGGATTTATACATATTATATTTATATATGAGCGATGTTACTATATTTTCTCTATTTTCCAAGATTTGTTGTTTAGTATTTTATTCTTTCTGCTTTGAGTGTTGTCTGATCAGTTTATTAATTTATTCAAGTGATATGTATGTTTTATCTGATATCGGCCTGCGTCAGTGTGGCTCAATATTTCCATTTAAGTTGCGCTTGTGAATTTGCGATACTAGGAGTGTTGTGTGGCGTGCGGATAGCGGGGCCATTATAAAGTGTGCTGATAATGACCACTATCGCGTTAGGAACGATAATTGGACCCCGCGACGATATGCGAATTAAATATTAAAGCGGGCCGTGTCGAAATATGGGGAGGTCAGATATCAGCCATCTCTGCGAAGGGGCATTCCATTCAATTATTAAAACGAGCCGCCCTCACTCATCTAATTTATTACTCACTTTAGATACGCCGTGTGCAACAATACGTCTGTCGGGCGCCCTCGCCAAATCTACGCGGATCATCTGAGAAGCTTTGTGGTTAACAGGCCATCGGTAATGCGGTAGTCCCAATTAAAATTGGAGTCTGTACTGCGCTCTTCTACGAGTATTGCACAATGGAAATTGTTCTCCCCCGATAAAATGAGCCTTTAAAATGCAATAGCCTTAATCAATCATGCATCCCAAACGACAACTCGATATTACATAAAAGACTGGTGGGATGGGAGGTTGAATTTAATTTATTAATTAATGTATTATTATAATATAAAATGCCCCACGTTGGTGGACATTTGTAATGATCTTTATTGGGTGGGGTGAATTTATTTTATGATATTTAATAATTCTTATAATATAATGGGATCAATTAATGACGGTGTTTTTTAAATATGAAAAGATAAGACAAGATTAACTTTAAGATTCTGAATTTATTAACAAAATAATTAAACATGAGCATTGATGGAAATTACAAGAAAATATTACTAAATACAAATTTACATTGGGACTTTAAAATCAGAGTACTCTGTGGGATGAATCGAGAAACAATTTACATTATAATGGCACCACACTCCATACGAACATTTTTAGTAATAATTTTCTCATATTCATACTTATATTACCCGTAAGTAAATTCCTCTTTTTTGCTAAAGCCTTCCTTGTCTGTGCTATCCTACTCTTTATGTCTACTATACTTCTACCATCCGTAGTTATAACGCTTCCCAAGTATCAGAATTCATAAACTTCCTTCACAATATCACTTTATTATTGCACCATTTCCCATACTACACTCCATAATCTTTGGTTTTCCTCTTAATCATCAAAATATCCCTTCCAAATCTATCACCCTTTGTTTCCCATATTTTACTCCATTACCTTGGTTTTCCCTCTTTTAATCCTCATGTTGAACTCTTCCTCCAGTATCACGTTCATGCGATTTATTATGGTTTCCGTGTCTTTTTCTGGCTCTCCTAATACCACAATATCATCGAGGTTTTTATTTCTTCTCCTTGCATTTTGATTCCCTTTCCATTATTCGTTTTTTAACTTTCTTCGCCTCCTGTTATAAATATAAGTAAAGATCTTGGGCTATAGTTTTCTTGTCCTTTCAATTCTAATGACCACTGACTACGTTTTTGTAGAGGTTATAGATAATTCTTCTTTCTCTATATTTTATTCCTTTTTATGTCTTCGAAAATTAGACGCTGAGTCAATATTGATTCTTCCTAAAACCAAACTGATCTTCTAATTCACATTGTATTTGACCCATATACGATTTTCATATATGTATATATATATATATATATTAACGGCTTCGGGTTACTGCCAAATTCCCCAGCGCTACGACCAGTGCCCCTTATTTTTGACGATTTCATAAATTTGAACAAAATATCCATTGACATCAAGTCTTGTGATACACAAAAACTCAATAAATCAATTAAAATTACAAATACTTCTCAGGCCTTTTCGAAAATTAGACGCTGAGTCAATATTTTTACCAAGCGTATATATTTATGAAATATTAAAGTTTTTAAAGCGAAACACTAATTTGTTTCAAACAAATGGCGAGTTTCATGAATACGCGACTAGAAATCGTTCAGCTCTAAGGTCGGACAAGCATCGCCTTGCTCTACACCAGAAAAGTATTCACAATACCGGGATAATTTTATACAACAGCCTTCCGCCAGAGGTTAAAAATAGTACCTACAAAAGCTTCGTGAAGCAGAGTAAAACTATTCTTTTAAATGGCGCGTTTTACTCGGTACAGGATTTTCTTAATCGTCCTTCTAGTATTTAAATCAAGGTTCCTGCAAAAAAGTGTTGAATGAGCTGCCTTATAAAATAGCACATCACATATCTTTAAAATTTCTATTCAGTTTTTTTCTGCTCTTTTGTTTGTTTGTTTCATGTATTGCCTGGAGCTACGACGGAAGGACAGTTTCCTGGTCGCAGAGCTCCAAGTAGTTAAAACTCCATTGCGTGTTCCTCAGTGTGTGCTTGTTTGTTTTTCCCAGTATGTGTGTGTGTGTGTGACATCGTGTGTCCGTGTTGTGTTTATATTGACTTTTGTCTATATCCATTTTCTTTTATTAATTTATTTTAAGTTTATTTGTCTTTAATTATGTACTTTATTTTGTTCATTTTTAATTTTTAATGTATGACGTATCCTATTTCCTCAATCGAGGATTAATGGAAACAACAATAAATCTAAATCTCTTGATTCTTCCTAAAACCAAACAGATCTTCTAATTCGCATTGTATTTGACATTGCATCCCCTACATACGATTTTCATATATATATATATATTATATTAACGGTTTCTGGTTACTGTCATAATCCCCAGCGCTACGACCAGTGCCCTTATTTTTGACGATTTCAAAAATCTGAACAAAATATCCATTGACATCAATTCTTGTGGTGACATCTACGTTCCAAATTCACCGTCTTCGGTGACACAGAAAAACTCAATAAATCAATTAATTACAAATACTTCTCAGGCCTAGAATTTCGAAAATTAGACGCTTAGTCAATATTGATTCTTCCTAACACCAAACTGATCTTCTAATTGGAATTTTATTTGAATTGCATCCTCCTACATACGATTTTCATATATATATATATATATATATATATATATATATATATATATATATATTAACGGCTTCGGGTTACTGTCGTATTCCCCTGCGCTGTGGCCAGTGTCTTTATTTTTGACGATTTCAAAAATCTGAACAAAATTTTCATTGACATCAAGTCTCGTGGTGACATCTTCGTTCCATATTCACCGTCTTCGGTGACACAGAAAAAATCAATAAATCAATTAAAATTACAAATACTTCTCAGGCCTAGCATTTAATTGAAAACAGGACAAAGAACTGCGTCTGGTAAAGCTATGGTACTCGGAGACAAAAATGTTGACCAGTACAATTGGTTGAGATAAGGATTTCTTCCTAACAACTTCATTTGATGGCTGAACGGAATCTGAAAATCGAGATATGAACCACACCAAGAAATGAAACGATGTTGGTACGGACGACATAGAGTATTGATTTATTGAATACATTTTGAACCGATAGATGGTCAGCGATGAAGGTGAAGGTGTTGCAGCCGCGCTAAGTAGATAGCGGAGGCTTATCGTGATATCTATAGTGAGGAGAGGACGCTTGAGAATGTTGTGGCTGACAGTTTGTTTTGTTTGTTCCCATGTGGGTGCGATATGGAGGGTTTCCCAGAATACGCGTGTCCCGCTGGCGGTCCTGGGAAAGGGAGGCAGACGGGGCAGACGGGGCAGCCGGCAATCTGCCGCTATTTATTACGGCGTTATTATAGGGTTACTGGCCCAAATAACAACAGGCCAACCCTTATTAAATTGGGTCTCTATATACCTCGCGGCGCAACAAGAACAAAATGCCTTGAATATAAATTTATATGTAAAGCAGCCCCGAGGTGTGGTATGGGCTCGTGGCCTCTTTAATATGGTTCGGCCACGGGCTCCGCTCTTCTTCGAAAAGCGGCTCTGAGAGATAGAATATATTAAGAATAATGTTCATGCCGCGGTGCATCATTATTGAGAGTTTCGGAAGACCACTGTGCGAATGTCGTGACCATCTCTCTCCTCAACTGACCGCCAGGGAAGCGAACGACTCCGCTAAAAATCGATGCACTTTAAAACGGGTTTAAGTGAATGAGCCGAGTCCAATACAATCTATGCTACAATACGGAGATTTATCTACAGAGAAAAATAAAGGCTGCATCTACAACTTCACAACTGTGAAATATTCAGCAGACATAAGGTTGAGGTCTGCATTCACGCTGTAAAATGATTCATATTTAAAAATATGTTGATAATAGTAATATTTTATTTAATTTTATGTTGGCGTCAACTGTGATGTTATTGGTGACCACAGAGGTTACATTAACACCTACAAAGAAAGATGATATTGAAGTTAATGTATAAAATAAGGTTTACAATTTTCAATTGTCATGTTGATCACTTTTAAATATTTTAATACTCTAATAGTTATTAATGACTGTAAGTTTATATAAGGGCAAAAACAGACAAAAAATTAGTCAACCATAGGAAACTATAGTTTAAAATCAACTACGTGTTTCGGTCCTGATCTGGACCCTTTTCAGGTTTAAATAATGAACAATGAACAAAATTTAATGAATTCCAAAGATATTAAGATTACTTAGCTCTACTGTAATATCTTTGGAATGTAATAATTTTTGTGCATTGTTAATTAGTTCAATCTGAAGATGGTCCAGATGAGGACCGAAACATGTAGTTTATCTTAAATTGTAGTTTATGTTTCACTAATTTTTTTTGCATGTTTTTGGCTTTATTTAAACTTTAATTTATTCTATCATTTGGTCCACATGATCCAATTATATTTATTCTCTGGAAGTTGTACTTGGGGCAGTGGAAAATGATGTTGTCCATCTTTCTCTGGAGCAAGATAGCTGTGAGAGATATTAGTTTGGTTGACTCTCACCCTAAAAATCACTATTTTTCCTTTTAAGATCCTTTCGGGACGGTTTTCCAGGTGTAGGTGGATGGGTCCGTTGTTTCTTGATCTTCTGCTGTGGTTCCGCTGATCCAGGAATTTTGTGCTATATATCTTCCATATGTAGTCTGCGAAGCAAGTTTGATTGAATAATAAATTGTCGCTGGAATTTGCAATGTGCTTAGCTTCCGTATATGTAAATGTTCTTTTAAAAAACAAACTATTCATAAAATGCAGATTTCAAACTACAGCTTTATAATTTATATATGTATGTGTATATAATTGTTATCAACTTTAATGAACAAGAACCCCGATATAAATAAATAATACTGTTTGTCATCTACGTCCAAAATTTTAGATTTTGATAATAAATTCATGATGAAATGATTTAATACGTTTAAAAATATTTTTTGTTCCTGAATTTGAGTTTATAGAGACCGTTTTGTTCGGTCATTAACGTTTAGTAAGGTCTAAATTATATTTAATTATACATACAAAAAGGTCTTAAGTTAATTATACTATTTAAAAGCTTTTCATTTTAATCTCTTTCTGGAAGATAGTTATTCTATTCACCTAATATTGATAAATAATATTGTAACACCTCAGATGACATAATTGTTGAAATAACACGTTTAAATTCTTAATATTTACGTAAATTATTCACAGTAAATGTACATTGATTTATAAATGTTGCTTATTTAATAGTTTTTCCTGACATAATTGGCAATAAAGAATTACAAAGCAGTTTATTTTTACGTCTGTTAATATGAATCAGATATATTTTACAACCGTTTTTTGGGGGTTAACAGTCTACATGAGGGTGATCCTGAAACAGGCAACTCCCCTTTATTAGCATAGGAAGGGAATTGAAAAGGGGGGATGCGGAAGGTAGAGCAAAGCATTTTATTTTTACGTCTGTTAATATGAATCAAATATATTTTACGACAGGCTAAAATCGGATTTTTAAAGATTAGTTAGATAATCGAAAAATGTGAGAGAAATTAAAAAAATCTTTTGACAGAAAAATGTAGATTCCTTACAGAACTTAAAGACCAAAATGAGGCGAAAATAGTACACCAAAGATCTGAGGAAATGTTCTAGTACATACGAGGGTTCAAACATCTGCAAAGAAAGTTGTTCTTACGTCAAATTTAGATTTTTAAAAATATATATTTTGTCTGTCCGTGGTACTAAATCATATTAGGTTATTAATAATGGTGATTAAACAAAATTCATGTTTTATATTTTCATATTGATATATTACAGTATTTTATTTTTTTAACAACTTATATAATCTCGTCAAGTACATCAAGCAATATAGCATGTTTATTACGGATTATGTCCTGCAGATGAGTAGACTAGGAAGCGTATGAATTGTAGCTCACCATCTGACAGTTTAGCACGAACCGTCATCGGAGGCTCTCACGGAAGGTCAATTAAGCGCCGCCAAAATACAGGAACCCATATGCCCGTCCCATATGCGCTCCCATCACACCATAAACCGATTACAATGTCGACGGCGGCGGCGGCAGCGGCACGCAGCTCGAATTTAATGTCTCTATTTCACTCAGGCGCCTTGCCATGCACTGTAAATTATTCCTGTCCCTATAAATACTGAAATTAATGGACGCATGAAGGTTTCTCAGACTTGCAGCAAAAACCGCCAACAACAGCTCACAAATAAACACCGCTGCAATTATGTGCCACACCGGAAGAGGCATTTACATTTTTACATATGAAAAAATGTTAAAAACAACGCATTGTAAGTCTGATACGAACAATATACGTAGATTCATTTTCGATTAGTCATTTCAAATGTAACTTAACTCGACGTGAAAGATTAAATCAATCTCTTTCGCCAATTGTTGCAACGAAATTCTGTTGAGTGTTAAAACTTACGATGCATTACCAAAATTCTATCCTTGTTATAGAATCTTCGACAAAATATATATTTTTAGAAAATTCTAACTAGACAAGGGACAGGTTAGAAGCCATTGGTAAAAACTAAAACACTTGAATGGAAAAGCCTATGGGACAAATTAAATGTAATCAACTGAAATTGAAATTTTTTGAAAAAAAAATTCTAAGGGTGAGATTTTACACTAACATTTCAGCCACTTACAAACTATGAGAGCTGTTTTCAAAGACAGTTCTGCGTTAAAATATGCCACTACAACACTGAAGTTGTGATTCTGAACATTCACGGTCACATTCTCCTTCCATTAGGAAGGCAATATCTAGTGAGATTATGAGTGGATTTGACAGTTGGACGAAGGAATTTAAACTGCAAGAAAACTTTCACTGAATTTTGAGTCAGAAAAGTCTGTTTTGTTTATTGAACTCTTGAATAAGAATGCGGCTATCACAAGGACGTTTATTGGTAGGAACTACGAAAGTTCCGTCGTGAAATACAAATATAATGACTTGAATGCTTTCTCGTGGAATCATTTTTTTATTACAACGCCCGGTCACACACTGACAGGGAAACTGAAGATATAACTTGGTTGATTACAATTCCACCACCGTCGCTACAGTCCGAATAAGGCACCAAGCCAGTTTTATGTTTCTTCATCTGGTGGCGATGATAACGTGAAACAGAAAGTTAATACTTGGTTTTCATAGAAGGCGGCGTCTGTCTTTGGCAAAGGTATACAAAAACTGGTTTCTCTACCGGCATGTGCCTGAATAACGGCGGTGGCTCTGTGTGGAAGTTTTGTGAGGGTGTATGTTAATTGTTAACAATGAAATAGCTGCGAAATAATGCAGAAATAATTTTTCACTGTGAATTTTGCAAGTTCCTCCTCTTAATATCCATTGTTGCCTTGATTGAGATTGATGACGGCTTTGTAGTTATTTGAAAGTTGAAATGATGCTCGTTCTCTATACCGCGTTATAATCGTTTCCTTCCCAAATCTCGTCTCCTTTCGAAGCTGCCAGTGTTCATGTCAAGCCTGAGGGATCGCATAAGCATTCATCTGGGAGCCCCTGGTTCATTGCCGTGGCGGATTGCTTCTCCTGTAATAAATTTGTTTCGGCACGGCAGTACGAAGTCACGTTCCACATGGATTATTTAAATACCTATAATCTCCTGGGCAATGGCAAATAAAACGAATAAGTCAACGCTACTTCAAATGTTCTTGTACTTTAAAGAATCTGGCATATGATACCCGAGAAAAAAAATGGTGAAAACAGAAACAATCAATTGCACTTTGAATCGAACCTTCGTTTCATATGCATATATATTCAAAATTAGTATTTCTGAACCAGAGAGCAGTTCCATGAGGATTTATACTTGAACTTTGAAATGTCTAAACCATTCTCAGGGAATCCAAAATAGCTTTAATTAATAATATACGTATACGAAAACATTTTCACTTATGGGGAAATATGAATACTCTGATTCACAGGTACAGAAAAAAAATCAGTGCTCCTAGAATCAACCCCAGCGGAAACCTACAAGTTTTTCTTATCCAATCGGAGTCATAAATATTCCCGTCATTGTTTTCTAGAGAGACTTTTTGCTTACGATTTGTACAATATGATTTGGAAAGTAAGAAAGTACTTCCCCTGATACCGTAAAATTTTAATTTATCCAGTAAAATGTTTTTATCAATGCTGTTGAACAATATGGAGAGATAATCAAATATCACTGTTACTTTTCAGTTGCCTTCAAGAGAATTTTGGATTGATTATTTGCAATCGTTCATGACGCTGTTGGTGGATTTATTTTTGAGAAAGCCATGTTGTTCTGATTATATGATTTTATATTTTTCTAGGCAGTTTACAACCCGCAGAAGAATAGCTGTCTAATATTTTAGAGAAAATTGAAAACAAAGAAATAGTTGATAGTTAAGTTCTCATGCTCTTCTTAAATATCGGAATTACGTTTGCTACTTCCAAGGAATGCTAAAATTTCCCGTTAGAAACCAAAATTTTTTTCTGTGTCGATTTGGTTCTTCTATTGCTTCCGCACAATTCGTAACAAGTTTACTGTTGATTACTTGTATTGTTAGAGTTAGAACAGGTTAAGTTATTTATTATAGTTAAGTCTTCATCCCACGTTAGAGTTAATAAAAATATTCAATGGTCTACCCCTTTTTTCGCGTTATGAACAAAGTCGTCATTAGGTGTCGCAATATTGTACAGATATTGTTATGAAAAGGAGCAAAATAATGGTTAAATGCCGAAGCTGCTTCTGTATTTTTATGATTTATTTCGTTTCCGATCTCTTTTTTCTGGAAGCGTTATTTATTACATTCTACGTGGCTGCTATTTTGTTATCTGAATTTTTTATGTATTTTGATGTAGCAAGTTTCCGAGCGGCGACATGTCTGCTTATATAATCTAAAATAGTTTATAAACTGGGGGAATGAGATAGATTGTTTTATTACCTGTAAAATACAAGTTTTCACGTTAAATTCGGATTCCTTTAGGACGTCCACTGAATTTAATAGAAGTTTACTCAAATTTCTCTCGACATCAGAAGATAACTGTCCGCGGCTACTCCAAGATTACTTAGGATATAAATTTTTATATACAGATTCTCGAGCACAAAATCAGGTTCAACAGGTCATCTGAGACTATGTCAATGCCCTACACAGACTTCCACAAAATAAGCATTCTTAGCGAGACAGTGGACTGATTTATGCAAGTCGCTAATCTTAAGGATTCAACTCAAACGCGAAGGAGACCTTATTAATTTAACAATTACGATATTTACAGAGTCAGCTAAAAGTATTGCAAATTTAAATTCACGAGCAGATCATTGACCGCTCTTTAAAGATAAGTTACAAAGTAAATCATAGAAATAACGCTTCATGCATACAGTAAAATTATACGTTCGGAGAAAACCACGCTAACATTTGTAGATGTTTAAATAGCTCTCTGCGTGATAAATGTCCGTTTGCATTGATATTACCCCTCTGATTTGCGAGAGCAGTTGGCACTAATTTCACGGCAATAAACTGATCGAGAAGAATTGTGCTGCGGGGATTTTAACCGGTCTTATCTGACCAAACCAACCGCTTATAATTGACGGAAATTTAATTTTATGTATAGCGACTTTTCATCACAGTCCAACAAAATATTACGGGAGTTTTTTCTTAAATTGAAATGCGGATATTTCATTCCTATCCTAAGGCTGAGGTCTTGAATTCGACCGACTGTTGGAATCTTGATGTTTGTACACTTTCATGTTCCATTGCGCAGTAAACGTGGACCAGTATGATTTAGCGGTCTAAGTAAAAGTCACGACCGGAACATTTTATTGTACTTTTGTATTTGGCCTTCCTGCTATTCACTTCATTGATTTTTCAAAATATTCATTCGCGAAATTCGCGGAGCACGTTCTGAAGAATGACTTAATTTTTTAAACATATCACTCAGAAGCAAGCATTATTGTATTTATTTATTTTAAATTTATGATATAATGCTGAAAAATATATTTTTTACCTTTGTTTCATTATTAAAAGCCTCCGAGTTTCACTAAGTTTTAAAGTATATGGCTGGAACCGTAAAATAAATAATATATATATAAACAGGGAAAATCAACAGTTAATTACTTATAGAGGTATGTTTGTCTGTATGCATGCTCCAGTCTTATTGTCCTAACTGCTTATGGATTACTGAATTAAATCATCCGTAAATGCTTCCTACACGATGTGAAACTGAATCCTTATTGGTAGAATTTATAAAGAAAACACTTATTTCTTAAATTTAACAAAATTATAAACTTTCAATCTCGTCCCGGATTTATTTCTCCGTTCATATAAATCGTTTAAGGCAGTTCGATTATTTCACGATTCGTGAAGTGTAAAATAAATTAATCATACGTAATAATATCGAGACGATGAATCAAAATAGAAATTCCTGTAGAGACGGTTTCCGGCATTCAGTTATCTGTGGTTTGGGGAATGTTAACGAAAAAATATCACAAGATCGTTATAAAAAACTTTTCCAAGACCTAAATATATATCAACAACTTTGGTAGCTCTATTAAAGTCGAAACTCTAGGGTAAAAGAGGATGATATACTGAATTTATTTAATATGTTAATTTTTTTCAATTTACATATAATTAAAAAGTTACAGAACTTAGTAAAGGTCAGGACCATAACATTTTTTAAGTTATGTGTTTGCCACTTTGGTCTTCACCTCCTTGTATCTCTGGAAATATCATTTACGAAATTCATGGGACGATTTAATTTATCGAAAGTCAAAAGAAGTAGAAGTGCCATAACCGAAGCTCATGCATGAGGGTGTAGCTAATTTATAAGAAAGACAAGAATGGAAAAATGTCCATCGAACCGGGGACTTGAACCCCGGACCTCCCGGTTTCGTAGTGAAAGTCCAAGAACCGATTCAACATCGAAAGTAGAACCATGAATCTATGCTTTCTATTTTCAGTAACTTCAATGAAATTTTACAAATGAGTAAATATCCTACAATATATTGATACTATTTTTTGATAATCTACACTCTAGACGTTTGAGGTCCAAATAACAGTTTAAAATTCTTTGTCTATCTAGAAAGCAATGTATGTTAAGAAATTTTACCCAGCCACAGTTCAGCCTTCTTTATAAGCTTTAGACTGTAAAACTTTCTTAATTTATATTTCTATGGACAAGGAGATAAGAATTCACAATGTCTTTCGGTCAGTGAATAAAAAAATCATAAGAGAAATGGACCGCGGAATTCAAACTATTGATGCGTGCCAAAGAAATTGGATCGTCGTCTTCAACAGCGTTACATGTCGTTCTATCGAAGAAAAATAGAAATGTCAAGAAGTTGTCAATTTAGACATCGAGATAATTATAATTATATATATATATCACCTGAGTAGCACTCTTCGTGAAACTTTCAGGACACACAAGGCTACGCTCAGATTTAGCTTCGTCAAAGAAATCACGGTTCAGAGTGTACACTTGGGTTCAAATTAATTAGTTACTGTTGCTACTACTTTTATAAAATAAATATTTCAATAAATTGACCTATTTTTATGAACTGAAACTTAATTTCATCATCGTAATCGATATCAAGTATAAGTTTTTGCATCCGTTAAACCTATCAGTGTTAATTAAATAGATTCTCAACGTATTTTAAAAACCACACTCAAGTAACCACAACAAATTTCGAACTACATTTACGTAAGACAAACTTATAAACCAAACATATATTTTTTTCTTTGAGTTTACAATAAATAAAATGCTGCAATTAAGTCAGAATATGTATTAATTTCTATTTAATAAATATAAAGACGACGTTTCGTCTCCCTTTTGAGACTTCATCAGGCATAATATTTAGCAATTAATGTCCTTCACTCCTTGATTCCCTCGGCCGTAATGATTATTAAATGTATTTAAGTATTTACTTGAGAGGAATTTAGTGTCGCGGACAATCTATCTCGACGGTTACTGTCGTGTTTGTATTAATTAAATAGAAAGAAAATTTTATGCTGACTTAATGACCGTCTTTTTATTTATTATAAAACCAAAGCTAAGATTTTTAAACATTATAGCTTAATATAATTTTTGTCAATTACATAGGTGAGAATTTTCGATAAACTTGTGTCTATTTCAAATCTAATGTTTTATTTTAATTGTGTTTGAAACACAGTTTTGAGGTTAGAGGTTATCTTTTGGATTGAGTGCGCATCAATAAATGGCTAGAGGAGTGAGTGGTGACGTCACAGAAATCTCCTTAATTACGAGTAGGAATTGAAAAAAATTACGGAAATATTGGAATCATGATGACAAATGAGAAGAGATTCACATGGTTCCATTACATTTTTTTTGTTAATAAGAGTTTATAAAATCGTTCTGAGAACCAGGGGAATGGAAGGCCTGACTGAGTTATTTCGCTTTAAATTACATTAGTGTTGAATTCATTACTGTACTTCTTCTCGGGTATGGCGAGGCACCCAGCTGGTTATTAATAAACAATTTATATTTGTGGTTTGTATAGTTGTGAAATGTTGTTTATTTTATTTGTAATAATAAAATAGTAAGTGTGTTTTGGATATGATTTTTCAAATTTCTGAAAATGTAAGCAAAGCCAGGGCAAAATCGGATTGCCCCGTATCGTTCCTTAAAACAAAGTTATACTCTAATGTATTCATATAATAACATTTAAAGCTAATTCGCTGTAGTTGCGTACAAAAGCTAAAGTATTCTGAAATTTCATGTTATTGTTAATGCTATGTCAAACACAAACCAGTAACCAGAGAAAATGTGTTTTACAAAGGGACTAAGATACGAAGACACGAGGTCTAGTATTGAAAACGATGCGTTATCTGTGTTTTATTGTGCGTTTATGCGTGGTTGGGTTCCGAGCTAGTGGTCCATGCATATCGTGGATGTTTGCTACCTTGGATGCTAGAGTAATTGTTTTGCCCGCTCCGGGTGGCGTGTTTCCCGAACTGTGCAACGCTACCAATAACTGTCAATGGGAGCGATAACTGGATGTCAAACGCAGAGGCGTGCTCTTGTATTCCTCGTTATCTTCGCGGAACAGCAGCTGGTTAACGAAAAAAAAGGTCACATCCGTAAATGTAGCAACCTCAGTTTTCAGCAATCGTCGAGTAGTTTATTATTTTTACGACTATGAAAAGAAGGAATAACCTCTATGGATTTATATTTCCAAGAAGCATTTTGAAATCAATGAATATGATACGGTCATTTTTAGACTAATTATAAAAGCGAATATTTTATAAAACTAGCAAGAAGGAGTGGGGGATGGGGAGAGTTTTGTAAAATTAAAATATCCTTCGTATAATAATTGATTAATCCAACTTAAAATCATTTATGTTAGTGTGTACTACATATTTAATAGATCATGTTTTCTGAATAAAGATTTATTTGACAATTATTAGTATTACGTGATTAGAATGAACATCGCATACACAATTCCAAGCAACATTTAGCCTGTTTTTTTTCTTTTTTTGCGTGAGGGTGATCCTGAAACAGACAACTCCACTTTAATAACATAGAAAGGGAATTAAAAAGGGGGATGTGGAAGGTAGAGAAAGGTAGCCAAGAGTTGACTAGAGGCTCCAGGCTATAGTTTAAGATTTAGATTTTTAGATTTATTGTTGTT
Organism: Eucriotettix oculatus; assembly: GCA_034510155.1. Lineage (NCBI taxonomy): Eukaryota > Metazoa > Arthropoda > Insecta > Orthoptera > Tetrigidae > Eucriotettix > Eucriotettix oculatus. Next base: position 26,214,452 of record CM067382.1, on the reverse strand, counting down.
TCCATTAATCCTCGAAATAGGATACGTCATACATTAAAAATAAAAAATGAACAAAATAAAATACATAATTAAAGACAAATAATCTTAAAATAAATTAATAAAAGAAAATGGATATAGACAAGAGTCAATATAAACACAACACGGACACACAATGTCACACACACACACACACTGGAAAACACAAACAAGCACACACTGAGGAACACGCAATGGAGTTTTAACTACTTGGAGCTCTGCGACCAGGAAACTGTCCTTCCCTCTGTCGTAGCTACAGGCAATACATGAAACAAACAAACAAAAGAGCAGAAAAAACTGAATAGAAATTTTAAAGATATGTGATGTGCTATTTTACAAGGTAGCTCATTCAACACTTTTTTGCAGGAACCTTGATTTTAAATACTAGAAGGACGATTAAGAAAATCCTGTACCGAGTAAAACGCGCCATTTAAAAGAATAGTTTTACTCTGCTTCACGAAGCTTTTGTAGGTACTATTTTTAACCTCTGGTGGAAGGCTGTTGTATAAAATTATCCCGGTATTGTGAATACTTTCCTGGTGTAGAGCAAGGCGATGCTTGTCCGACCTTAGAGCTGAACGATTTCTAGTCGCGTATTCATGAAACTCGCCATTTGTTTGAAACAAATTAGTGTTTCGGTTTACAAACTTTAATATTTCATAAATATATACGCTTGGTAAAGTAAGTATTTGAAAACTTTTGAAGAAAGGTTCGCAACTCAATCTAGAATTCGCGCTAGAAAGTATTCTAATTGCACGCTTTTGCAACTTAAATATTTCATTACTCCTGCAGCAGTTTCCCCAATTAGAGATGCCATAGCTCATAATTGAATGAAAATACGCGAAATAAACCATTTTGACGTACTTTTTGTCAACGTGTTGCATTAGTGTTCTCAGAGAATAACAAGCTGAACTTAGTTTTCCAGCAAGCAGATCTATATGGTTATTCCACTTTAATTTATCGTCAATCCGAAGGCCGAGAAAAGGTGCATTACGGGTCTATTACTAGCATCAGCATTAAACTGAACTAACTTAGTCTTATCTAGGTTGAGGGATAATTTATTCACGTTAAACCAAATAGTTAGACCACACATTTGGCGGGAGACTCTGTTGTTGTATGTGTTTCTACGTGCTTTCTGCACGCTCACACCTGACAAATGCGACGTGACGTGACCAGAAACACTGCGAAACACATCTGTGCAAAGATTCACCGAAGTTTTAATTTCGGGATCGGCCGTAACTTGAAGACCCTGAAGATTGTGCAATTTCTTAAGTTACATACAACGTTCTTTACTTATTATTCAATAAAATATTATTAGAAGTATTTTATACAAGGTGTCTCGTTTAAAAAATGAGTTTGTCTCACAGACTCTGTCAATTTTGGTCCAACTCTACTTATTAGCAAATGTAGAATTTCTTTGTTTAGTTTGTATGTTTGATACAATTTGGAATTGTTCTTAAGTGGTTAGTTACACACACACGTACTATACACACACACACACACACCAGAAATATGACCTGGGTTGGGTCTCGTTCCTCACCTCACAATTAAGAACATAGTTTTCAGTACGGCGCCCCACATTTGTTAACTAGTACAAATGTCACACCTATTACGTCTGGAAAAAATTATAGACCAAAAATATAGTAGTTTTTAGGAAGTATAAACGTAAATTAAAGAAGATATATAACTTTTTATGTTTAGGCTTGCGTGAACAGATTTTTAAGAATTTGCATAGGGACTCTGAAAAGCGGTAAATTATAATTTCTTCTTTCTCTCAGCTGAGCGGGCAGGAAGACTTTTCTTGTTTAACACAAATTGGCGTTTCTTTTTTTCGCGTGTTGTTGCTGGTAGTATTTAGGGCACCCCCTGCAAGAATTGCTGTTATTAGCAGCTCGCTTCCCTTCACACAATTAGCCCTCAAACACACCGTTCCTTTGTTTTAACGGATGGAAATTTAAATGCTAATTATTAGCCCGCTATCCGTCACCCAAGCTTAAAGATCTCGCTGATAACGCTTCTCTCTGTCCTCATGCAAAGCTCTGCTGAAAAAGAGAGAGAGAGAGAGAGAGAGAGAGAGAGGAACGGGAGAAATTTACAACGAAGCTCGTGAAATTGCTATAGTCGGCACAATGTACACGGTTACGGTCTGGTAAGCACATTCGTGTTTGGATTTGAAAAAAAAATCGATTCCAGTGCAGTTTATCTACCTTAAAAATTGTCCTTTACATAAGTAGATAACTGTTTTACTGTCCCTCAAACTATAGCAATTTATAAAGAAAATCGTTGTATATTTTGTTATAAACAATTTATTTTTATATGTGATATCACTTGTCCAACTTAGAAACAAGCGCGGGGTTTGATGTGTCAGCGATATTTAGATAAAAATCTTCCAAATCGTTAGGGAAAGTAAAAACGGAACTAATACGTTTGGGAGCATTATTTGGAGATTAATATTGACGAAAATAGTCGTCTGCGTCAGTGAAATGGAATAAAAAGCTCGATAATGCCACGAATGCTCCTTACGAAAAAGTATGACGTTTCTTAAAATAATGAGACAGCAAAAAGTATTCAAAACAATCTGGGGACACGGCGATGGCCGGTCAACACATAAACCGACATCGAAAACGTCACAATTTTAACCTCAAATATATACTCCCAGTATCTGTATAGAGTCCAAAATACCCCTGATACAATAGCACGAATAAATATATTTTCAGTATTCTAACACAATAAAAATCTTCCCCCACTTTTAGGATGATTCTTATACTTAAATCGAATAAGGTCATAATGTAACACAGGGGCTTGCATTACACCGTTTTAGATATCAAACTCCACAGTTTCCTTTTCATTTTCATATTAGCAATTTCTAAATTTTAAAATTTACCTGACGCGAGAAATAAAACCAATTTATCAATTTATGTATACATCGTATCGACTATCCAAAGAAGTTAATTTTTTCTCAGTCTGCTGCAACAATAGATAAATGATATAGGAACACGCAATAGGACTTATAACTCGCAGTTGGTTTACACGCCGCGACAATTCTTCCCGTAGAATAAATATTGTTACGAGTGCATGTGGGAGTTTTCTCACCTGATTATTTCGGGAATGCCTCCTCGTACTCTCTTGGGCATAAGGCAAAATTGAGCGCTGATCACATAGGATCAGTCGGCCAACTGCCTCCTAAACCGGTGGAGACACGAAGAAGGGAATGCTGCGACTCCACAGCAAACTCGTCTCTCGTCATTCGGAAGAACGACCTACCTGATGCAGGTTTTATAGAGATTTCCCTGCATCTCTTTAGTAGAAACACCTGGTAGGATCCTTAAACTAAATAGCCCGGGGGCCCTAGTCAACACTTAGCTAACTTGCACTACCTTCCACATCTCCCTTTTCTATTCCCTTCCTATGCTATTGAAGGGGAGTTGCATGTTTCAGGATCACCCTCATGTAGCCTGTTAACCTAAACTAAAGAAATAATATTTATATTATATTAATATCTTCTGCAATGTATGGAAATTAAATTTGTATTAATATTTAAATTAAATCTCCTTTTTTTAAACCCTCAAATTTTCTTTTAAATCCGTTGAGCCTTTTCGGAATCTATTTGAGACAAACATACGGACAGACAGTCAGAAATATAGACATATTCGTATAGAAGAAAGTTTTAAACAATTAGGCAACCAACTGTTCACACTACCACAGCAGAATCCAAAATTATTATTATATATTAATTTACTGACAATTGACTGGTTCACTGTTTAATTAATTTTTCTAAATTTATTTATTTAATAAATTACCAACAATTTTCGATTTGTATTTAAATTTAATAGTTAATATTCCACGACGAATGGAAACAGGTTCATCATGATAAGCGAGATCTCTGCTACTCATTGTTGCCCCACAGTAATTAACCTGATAAATCTCATATATAAAGAATACCCTGAGTTAATCAGTTGTTGTTTCAATATTTAATTTCCCCTTAAACCCCACATTTGTTGTTAATATTGATGGTGCAGGACCCAACGAAGGGCCAAGTGTTTAAAAGTATAATTAAATGTTGTTGTAGTATTCACTCCTAAGGTTACTTTGATGCAGCCCTCAATGATATCCTATTCTGCGCAAACCTTTTCTATTATATAACTACGACATCACACGTCCTCTCCAATCTTCTGTTTTACCCCACACACTTACCTGTAATACTGATTTACAAGACCCTCATGTCTCAAAACGTGGTCTATTAATCTATCGCCGCCACACTGTTCTCTCTTATTTTTTTCTTTTCAGAACTTCCTGGTTATTATTATATCTACTCATCTGATTTACAGCATTCTTCTATAGGACCACATTTCAAAAGCTTGTATTCTTTTCACTTCTGCAGTTTTTTCACACATATATATCTCCACACTGCATACGAACATTTTAAGTAATGATGAAATGTATAATTTTAAATTTTGTTAATATTTACAGTTTTAAATTCTGTCTCTTATTTTAATTTTACACATCTATTTTAACACCTTCAAATTCTAAATTGTTTGGTAATGTATTAAATACATTAAAATATGTGATAACAGATAAATTTAATAAAAGCGGAACAATAAATACTTATCTTAGAAAACATTTATTTTCGTCCGAAAAGGAGGAAACCTCACCTATTTTATAATTGATGATTTACTTTTAACTAATAAGTGTGAATGTATGAGAACGAAAATAAAGGTTTTATATAATTATTGGTAAATTTAAGTTTTATAAATTATTAATGAACTCAAAATCATTTTTAACAGTAAAATTAGCTTTATAATTCAACGCTTTTGTAAATAAATTTCGTAATGTTAAGCAAAAGATTACTAGCAGATCAGACTACGAGTTTGTACTTTACGGGATATTTAAAATTTTTGAGCTCTTAGTGTCTGTATTCGCTCAATTTATTTTGCTTTAAATTATTTTTAAACTGATTTCAACTTTTCTATTATTATATTGTTGCAACGAATATTACCCTTTTCTTATGCTAACCCATCAGCCAATACAGTTTCTAGTTTTAAAGTTGGAGACGATATGTTTTGTATTTGACTTTGTATGTTTCTCGCTTTGGCTAGTTATTGTAGTTTTTTTAATCACTTTGTCATTAAATTAACAAGTTGTGTATTTTGTCAAATAATTTTGTTGATCTACTTTAATCCCCTATGATAATTTTGACCAGTTGTATAAAATTGTTCTATACTCTTAGAACGTTTTCAGAGGTCTATTTAGTTGTCTTTCCACGCGTGTAATGGTTTACTTTGTTCTTTATGACAGAGAACATCCGAACAAAGATTGTATTTAATGTGTACAGAGACCTGAATTTAGCTTTATTTCATAGCATTGCCATTTCGACGAAACAACACACGATAAACCCGTTCGGCTATGGAAACTGGAATTAATAATTTGACGTTCTGATGATGCGTCAACAGAACAAAGAGCGTGCTTCTCTTGTGTGTGTAGCATCAGAGGCAAATAATTATTGGAGCGGAATTTTTACCGGGATCTAATCAGCAACCGCGTTATCCTGTGTCGACACGACTTCAATTGGCGTCGCCCACACACACACACTCGCAAGCATACGCATCGGCCGCTTTTTAATCACGCAATTTCATTCCGTTTTGCTGGTTTTTCGGAAAATTAAAACAAAAAACTAGTGGAGCTGTGGTGCGGCGCTTTGAAAAGCTTTCTGATTGAGTGGGTCCGCGGACAGATGGACAGACAGCGATTGCGGGGCCATTGTCGGGCGGCGCCGGGTCAATGACAGCTTTTATCAACGCAAAACGATAGCGCCACAAAGGACGCAAAACAAAGCGTTTCATTCGCGAGCGCCAGCCAATTGGCAGCTTTGTACTGACACTTGTTGCAGGTGAAGGCTTCCAAAAATCTGCTCTGTTTCTATACGAATTTGGTCATTAGCGCTTATCTGAGTTTTGTTTGTCCCACACAGGCACCAGAACAACGCTGCGCCCATTTCTAGTCCTTCGAAAAGGCACGAGCGTTGTTTCACAGAACGCATCAGCATAAACAGCCATGCTGAATTCACTTTCTTTGTTCTCCCAAATTATAGCAACTCGTGTCTGAATGTAATCCTCGTGCAGGCAATTGGCTGATTGATCCCCAATGTCATCAAAAGTATTTAAAGCTAATATTACACCTAACAGGGCCTGTTTTGTGTAGATGAATGTGTTAATGGTTGAAAAACTGTCAGCAAAACCGGCAAACGATTGGTATTTTGCCTACCAGTCATATTGTAAAATAGAATCTTTCATAGTCACCTGAAAACATTAATATAAAATGTAATCTGGTACCTATATGTTTCAAATCAGTCTCAATTTATTAAATATTTTATTAACGTCGTTAGAGTTTTTTAAATCATAAATTAATATTTAATTAGCTCAACAATAGACCATTTCATCTGTATAAAGAAAGATCGAAAAATAATACATAAACGTTTTCAAAAATTAAAATTACAACAAATGGTAATAAAAGGACAGATATTAATGTTTAAAGAATGACTCCTACATGGAATTTAATACCTTGGTCTGTCAAAATTCTCAACTGTAGCTGACATTCGCATGAAACGGGTCAAACGATCTATGGAAATAATCTCATAAGATGATGGTCCAGGCAATACTTGTAAATTTTATGTCACTGTCACGAGTTGTCAATTTTTTTTCGATTAATTTGGAAATTCAAAACTGTTCTGTAAATTTTCAAATTTATTGATGAAAATATTAATGTAACTAATTTGGTGAGGCAAAAAGTTGAGTGCCTCAAATGGAATTTGAAATGTAAATACTTGTCAAAATGGAACGTTTTGCCTGATCACTTCCGCGGTAAGAGAAAATCAATGCTGGGTCACCAGAGATGGAGCAGTCTGATGTGAGTGGCCAAAAATGTGAGAGAGCTTCGTGTTCCCAACAATGGAAAATTTTACCAAGCTAAAGGACGTGAGGACCCCTCTGTGTGTCATTATTGGACAGTAGTTGCAGTGTCCGTAATTAGTGGAGGAAAATATGTTTAGCGCACAGGTTTATTTTTGCGATGATCCTTGAAGAAAATAAATATTTGTGAGAGATTTGTGTGGAATAGCTGTTGAGTGTCCGTCATGAGTGAACGATTTTTACGTTTAACGTGCACAGTTGTTTTCGTAATCAACAAGTAGCTGAGAGAGATTTTAGTGGAGTAGCTGATGAGTGTCGGTCATGAACGGAGGAATTTTAAGTAGGAGAGGGACACTTTTGAGGGAAGCTGCTGGTGATTTCACGTTGGTACCATAGTATTAGTTCATATTCATAGACCCTGTGTGTGGAAGGGCTTTAAGGACGTCGAAGGAGGCAGTAAATACAATAGTAGCTTATAACTAATATATGTATTGTATATTGGATATATTTTGCTATACGAAATATAATCATGTAATCAGTTTTGCAGGACTGTTTGATGAGCGAATATAATTTCAATGACAGGTGTTTATAAAAGCAAGATAAAAGTGCATTTCAGGTGAAAAAAAGTAAAATGAATGTATAGAATGGCCACATCAAGAAGTTTGTTTATAATTGCTCCTAAATTAAAATTATCCAAAATATATCACTAGGAAGTTTTGCACTGTAATAAATAGTCGAGGAGTCGTCTCAATAGTCGACCAAATGAAGAGACCACGACAGAACAATTGACGAAAATCGGCAAAATGGTATTCGATGAACGTCGACTGACAGTGGTGTTAGCCAAATTACAAGATTGGTATAGCCTGAAAATGTGGACATGAGAAAGCTTTGCGCAAGATAGGTGCCGCGTTTACTAACAACGGAACAAAGTCAGCGACGTAAAGATGTTTGAATTGAGTGTTTGGTTATGTTTTACAGCAGTAAAGCCGAGTTTTTGTGTCGATTCTTAGCCGTGGATTAAATATGGGTCCATCATCAGTTCCGTCTGATGAGAAGCTGATGGCGTCAGAATATTGGGATTCGTGTTGAAACATTATTGGGTTATCTTCCGAAAATAAAAACAATCAAGGGCGAGTATTAAGCGCAATTATCGCAGCGTTTGAGTGATCAAATCAAGAAAAAGCCACCAAATTTTTAAAAAGAAAATCAGTCGTTTCTTCACGAAAATGCAGCGGTTTGCCGATATGGTTAAAATTAACCAGTTAAAGCTGTAATTTATTTCTCACGCTTCCTGTTCGTCATATTTAATTCCCTTGGACTATTTTCTCTTTCCAAACTTGGTGATGAAAGATTTTCCAACAATGAATAAATGGACTCTGCGCTTGATGGCTACTTGGAGGATCTGATGGTTCTCACCAGAAACGAGGTATCGAACTACTGGACCGGGGAAAATATATCGGGCTAAAAGGAGACAACAGAGAAATGAGTCCGACGGGAATACACGTGTAGCTGGAAATATCTGCCAGACTAACTCCGGCCCGAATCTGCGAATGAGTTGTCCCGAAGACGATTTATGAATTGTTAAGATGTGGCGTACCGGAGATACCCAAAGTGTTCTTGATGCCTAATAATCACGCGAGGCTGTAAAACTTTAACGACTCGCCCGCCTCCCCGCAGCCTAATGTACGGTTAATGAGACTCAATAAAATGTTTTACGATACTTTCCCCAAGGTTTGTACTAATCTAGATACACGGTAGTTGGGAATAACCAACACCGGCCCTCCTAATAACTCTGCGGTCGTGGTAAACCTCAATCGAAGCGCGCCGTAAATTATAAGACTTGGGAAACGTTTCAATCTGGTTATGAACGCAATCGTATTATGCTGGCAGCTGCGTTTACTTCACTGACATTCCTTACGTTTACCAGGCTTGCCAAACCATTTTTTGAAATGCACATATTCGCCCAATACGAGCAAACTCAAAAATAAATAAATAAATAAAATATCCAATCAGTCAGAAAAGGTATAATCTACATAATTTAATGTACTTAGATGTAGATAATTTAGGATGGAGTATTTTTTTCGCTTGAAATTATCGATTTTATTAATCAAATTATGAAACAGGTGTAATGAAAAAATATTTTTTTCAACTCAACTGTTTAAATTTTTATATCATGCAATATCTTAATTTAAATTACTATATCGCTGTAATACCACATTATTTACGACCCTGTATTATGTTTTGTCCACACAGGACACAAAAATTATCAAAATTAGGTAATGTCATTTGTGAAATTTTAAATTTATTGTTAAAGTTATAAATAGAGCACTATTTGGGAAAAGTTTAACTAAGGAAAATAATTTTTTATATGATCATCGAAGTAAAGCGTATTTTTCTTATTATAATATAAATATAAGTTTTAATTCTATGTTCAATTTATTACAACAATTTTAAATTACAGACAAAATGTATTTAATTAATGTAACTGCCGTTCACCCCTAATTTATAACTTTTTGTTGTTTTTTGCGAGGAAAAGTAGAACAAGTAAAGTGTTCAAGTTAAATTAACGAATATATAATTAAATTCGAGTTACCAGTCTTAGTGATATTTTATCAGTTTCTGAAAATTTATTTGAACATGCGAAGTTACCAAATTTTGAAAAAGTTGTGTAATTTGAAATTTGCTTTACGAAATGTCAATACTAAACATTTTTTCATGTAGCCGAATAATATAGGATCATAGGCAAACACTAAATTCTGTCTTGTAATTATTATTAAATAAGAGGCTACATATGTTATGTAGCTTCTTTGGAACAATGAGATAATTTTTGTCTCTTAACCTTTATGTTATTGTTTTATTAAATAAAAGGTTGCATGCCAGGAGAAAAAATGTCTGTGGGAGCTTAGCTTACCCAGAGTGGAATTGGGGTTTATCATCGGGATGCCTCGTTCTTTCTCTTTTTTTCATAGCTCTCGCATTCTGAGGCATCTCGATCTCATTTAGGAGATATATGTACGGTGGTTGCAGACTTTGGGCATAGGGTAAAAGTTGTCAGTTGATCCTATTGGTCCAGACGACCTGCTGACTCCTTGAACGGGTCGAGGCACGGATAGGAGAATCCTGCGTCCCTACAGCAAATTCCTCTCCCGTCATTCGGAAGGGCGTGAGAACTGATACCTACCTGATGCAGGTTTTCTGGGGGTTTCCCTGCATATCCCGAAAGTGAATCACCGGGTGAGGTCCTTAAAATATAACTCGAATCAATACCTGGCTGCCTTCTTCTCCCACCCTCATTCCATCCACTTTCATTTCCCTTCCTATGCTATTCAGGGAGAGGTGCCAAGTTATGGCTCGTCCTGTTACTTCACCTCCCTCAAAACATTAATACATATTCGTTATTACATAATGAATCTTTACTATGTGGGATTATGTTTTCACTTTCGTTTAGAGGCAAAAATATTAAGATTGTCCGGGATTATGATTCAGTACCATTAATTTTCAGTTCAGTTAATCACCTGCAAAAATATAAGATAGGATTTAAGTTAGTTAATATGATTAATTGATTACTTAATATAGCTCCACAGTTGGGCGTCGATTGCCGTATTCAGGGTTAACTTAATGATCAAAAGGATAAATGTGGAGTTTTAAAGAGAAAAGAAAGATTTAATTTAGATTCTATCTGAAAACAATAACAGACTTGAATGAAATTAGTTACAAGTGAAGAATGTAGAGCATTAATAATTTACACACTGAAACTTTTTGAAATCAAATGAAGCTAGGTTTCTATGGCAAAAAAGTCTGGCAATGTGAAGTTTTAAGGCAACTATACCGACAGAAGACTGTAGTTGTTATCTCTGCTGGTGGTCTGCTTCCTGATGACAAACTGATGTCCCGAGTAGGACAATTCATGTTGACTGCATCAGAATGAACTGTCTGCATGAAGGACGCCTTGGGAAGATAGAGTGTAAACTTTTACAAAAAACATTTCCTGAGACTACAAGAGCTTCACCCACCTTTCGCCCGCAATTTAATCCATATCTCTCTCTCACCAAACTTCTCTCTATTTCGCCTCGTATAGCCCCGAATTTCCTTCCTCCGTTTTCCAATAACCAATAGGTTGCAATTTTAAGTATCATCTATTGGTTGGTATTCACAGAATTGCAGCCAATAGGAAAATTTTCAACCGCAGGTTGTAAACAGGTGTCCTCACATATGTTTTGCGTTAATTACACAGTCAGCTGGTTCCAATTATCTACACTTAGCTTCTGACTTGACGTAATAAGATTTTTTTTGGATTTTTGATGGATGTCATTTATTTGAGAGACTGACACCCGTTGTTAGTAAGAGCCATATTCGCAATTGTCCAAAGAAAGGCGTAGAGCTGAACCACGCACATATGAAAAAATACTTCTCAGATCTTCATAATTTATCTCGCATCACTCCTCTTCTCGTTCCGACAAAATCAGATATTATACTTGCGAACGCAGAGGCGTACTAAATGCTACCAACTATCGAATTTAATTTTATTGTTTAGTATTATGCGACGTAATTGTGAGACTCGTGATTTCTATCCGCTGCAATGTTGTGGACGCAGCCCTAATTAGAGGCCGTTTGCGATGACTTGACATGGCCTTGCGCGAGGGTGCGCCAATTAACGAGCGCTGCCACTGTCGCCCCGGTCGCTCTAATAAAATTATACTTTAAAATACTCGCGTATGCAGATGTTGCTTGTTAGTGGATCGGCCACCACCCGGAAGTTACGCACGTCTTCCGGTGGCAGACCTCTCTCGGACGGAAATTGCGTCACCGAGGTGTTCACCTGCGACGTTAATAGTTGGCGGACCTGAAATCAATTTTCGGAAAATACAGGCTTCGGCTGTTTCCATCTGCATAAGCAATTTCCCAGCCCGCCGTAATTGAAACGGCTTTTAATCCCCACGGGTGCTATTTCCTGCGCCATATTTAATGCGGTAGCGGCTATTATAACATCAAAATAGGACGCTCCATTCTCCCTATTACATGTAACGACATTGTCCATGCTTCACGACTTTACTTCGCTGCCGCAGCCCTCAAATAGATTTTTATCACTACTCTGAGAAAGTTGTTCCGCACATAAATTGCATTGTATTTAAAAATTAAATGCCAACCTCTTTAATAAATAACTGCACTGGTAAAAATTATATACGACTAATGCCAACCTTTTTTAAATTAGTTAATAAAATGAAAGCGTGACAAATACTATTAGACATAAACGTTTTTAATTTATGTTTAACTGTAGCAAATGTATGTTAAACTATTTAGTTTTTCAGAGCATTAAAAAAAAGAAATCGGCACAAAATGCCGTATATCTGGTCATAAAAACTATTTACATCAACATTTGAATGAGTCTAAACCTTTTAAAAAACAGCAGAAAATATTAAATTATTTTAACTATCCATATTATGCATGTACATTTTAAATAAACGTAAACTGAGAAAAGGCTTTTTAATTAACGTACTGTAGCTAAATAAATGTACAACGCATAGAGTAACTTTAAAAAGTTTATTGCGGAAAACTGGTTTTAAGAAGAAACATCAACCGTAATAAAATGCTAAATGAATATTTATATTATTTAAATAATGATGGCAATTAATTTATTAATAAGAATAAATTATTGATATGTTATTATGTTGACATAACATTGTAACTTTTAATAAGGATAACTGATCACATTTATTATCTTCTGAAATGTTAATCACTCATTCTGAACAATATAATTTTACGAAGGTCAATTTTCTGACGTTAATTTTAATAATAAATAAAAATTAGGCCTTATAAGTCAGCAAATATATTTAATTCGTAAGTATATGTAGTATAATAAGTACTAAATTTAATTAGTGACAGCTGCGACACCAAATTACTCCTAATGTCGACAAAGTTGGATGCAACGTTGTATTTATTTAGTTAAATACTTATTAAATTAATTTTCTGACTTTTTGGCCGTAATGTTTTTTGTTTATTAACAAAATTTAGATTCGAATGCTAGTTAAAAAATTATTCAAATGAAGACCGAGTTTTTCTAAAAAGGGTTTCCTTTCATGGGAACTTGATTTAAAGAGGAGAATAGTAATTTTAAGCTGATTAATTGAATTAATTATGTTTCGCTTTTAAACTGCTTATTAACGGAAGTATTGGGCCCAAAACAGTACTTTGTGGAACTCGTATCACATTTTTTATAGTTATTAATTCTCCTGTTAAAAACGAAAACGAGGAGAAATTAATACATTTTCAGTTACGATCCTAAAATTAGATTTACTAATATTGGTTCCTGTTGACTTTTTCTGTGTTTTAGTCCAAATCAAACTCAAATAGCAAATTGTGGTTATGGTTTTTATTACCGTGTTATAAAAATCTTTCTAAACGATCACAAGGAAACGGAATTGTATAAATATATAAAAGGAGGAATTAAGAATTTTTGTTTACCTAACTCTTCACCACGCTCCAGACAATGGAGTCGCCGAAAAGCGTTTCTAATTACTTTTCCTGAAATACTGCACTCTTGTAAACACTTAAATCTGGAAAATGAGTCTCCAGGTTTCCATATCACAATTTCGGGATCGTACTAATAAAATCTCGAGTAACGGACTCGTAGCAAACAACAGTTGCAAGCATCAGGGATTCATTACCTTATGGACTAATGATAGGCTAAGGATCCATTTACCAACCGGAAACTGCGAAGCCAGCAACCGTTGGACGAAGAAGCTATTATTTCCTGGTCTGCTAGGAAGATTTATTTTGCCACTGTTGACTTCACGGAAGCGTTGCCCCCCGCTGTCAGGAGATCTTAGCTCCGTTGGGGAAGATGAGATGGGAAGATCTGTTATTGTGATGTTAACTGAGGTATGATGGACGAGCTGCTTAGGAAACGAGGTCAACTGAACGGAAATTTGGAAAACAATGCTTCTGAATGCCAAATTACGGAATTAGAAATTTATTAATTAGCTCGGTGAAATCCCGAAATCAACTTAACAGTATCAGAACTGATTCGTAATGGAGGAACATTCTACTTACAGGAAGGAGAAACCAGGAATTTTGGGATTATATATTCAACTCATTAACTTCACATTTATGAACCACTTAATGAATGTAAATATCCTCGCCTTTTCTGGTTAAAATAATATTGTGTTATTTTTAAGCAGCGTATAAACGTTATAAAGGCGAAGATATTTCAAAGGAAATATAAAATACAGTTTCCGGAGAAATTTAATATCGACGTTCGTCCTAATAATTACATGAACCAATAAATAGGCCATATTCAAAATGACGTCGTATCATTAGTTATTAATGACTTTTCTAAGAGAATGAATTAAGATAAAGTCAAAAAATATGTATTATAGGATAATTTTAATAGAATTTTTTTATAGTTTTTTTAATATGTATAGAATTGTTACTTATTTAAAATAAATTGTTGTACTTCCATCCATCCAGTACAAATTGATTTGGAGACCTAAATTTCTTATTATATCCTAATATTTTTAATCAAGCACAAATTTGAAAATAAATCTTTTTCATATTTATTTAATTTATAATTTTTCCTAAATATGTAGAAAATTTAACATAGTTTTAGTTGAAGTCGTCGTTTGTAAAAATTATTCAACGATTTACTTTTCAGTTATCAATATTTTATTTTTCAGGTGTCTAAATTATTTCAAATGGCGTACTGAAAATTTACGAGACAAATGTTTTGTTTGTACAGGATAATGTTAATAAAATCTGTCCATTAATTAATAGGTTAAATATGATTTCATGCATAGATTATTAGGACACAATTACTGAAAAGAATCCGGATTAAATAATTTTGAAAGATATGAAATCAATTATTTTACAATTCGAGGCTAATTAAAACCAATGGGGATAATGTTATTCATATTCAATTATAGTATTTTATTTGAAAATAGTCATATTATTATTTTTCTTACCTACGAAGAAAATTAATATTTGCTATGGAGAGGTACATTTGTATAGTTGTTTAAAGAATTAAACAGTAAAATATGTAAGTGAATTATTGTTTATAATGTATTTCTTAAAATGTTTCTATTAAATCATATAAATTACAAGTTGCAAAAAGGTTTCTAAATATAATTATGGTTTAACTATAATAAAATTAATTACGGGTATGGAAATAAATTAATACAGTGTGTATCAAAAAGGACTTAACAAATTTGACAGTTCATATTAATTTATTCTTTTAACTGACAGAGACATTTTTGGTGTCATTTTACAGGAAATTTTATCAGGCTTTGAACCACGTAGTACTGTAGTACAGAATCATACCATGTGTGTAAGTTCAAGTCCTTTTGATAAGCGCTGTATTAAATTTGAAAGTTATGTTCATATGGGGCTCCTAATTCTATATTATATTATACTTCATAATTAAGGGCCTTCTTGTATTTCATTAAGTCTAATGACTCGGAACGGATTTAATGAAACATTTAAACTATTTCCTAATGTCAGATTAAATGGACATAGGGGAACCGTAAAAATCTACTGCTCTACTCTGAAGTCGTCGCTGTAACAATTGCGTTACTGTTTCCTCAACGAATTCCTATCAGAGATTAGATGTTCGGAGACATTTTTATAATTATTTTGACATTCTTGCTTTTTCCTGATGTCAGTTATCAAAACGAGGTGTGTTTAATCTCAGTGCCGAGACATTGGATGAGTTGAGCTAATTCTCATAAAATATGTTTGGAGGGTTTCTCAGAGTATGGTTAATGTAGAAATTACAGTGGAAGTTTGTAACCTGCATAAATAATTCCGCGACCCTCCCATGCACCAGACTAGCTGTGTTTATTCCATCAGATGCAATCTGGTTGTTTTAGATAATGATTACAAAATTCTACTCCCAGTGGCCGAGTAAATAGGAATCCACCACCGGAACTCTCTATCTTTGCTTTTAGTTCCAAATTTCGAAGGAGCCATTACATGAGGTTTAGCTGTTTCCAAACGGTAAATTAGTGATGTTTATCGACCTCAATTCTTATAGTCTACGACCGTAATGAAATTTGACCAACCTTTAAATATCTCGCTTACGTGCCGATAGCTGAGAGCATTAAAAGTTAATCCCTTATAGCCCTGCCAGTGTAATGTATTTGCAATGCTGTTAAAACTCAATTTATACTCAGACGCACGTACCGGTTTGGTGGCATTTCCTTGCTCTCCGTTCTATAATCCAATTTATTTTCATAGGCGTGCGTATCCTAATAGAATCTGGAGCCGCACGCCACCTGCCGAGGTGACGGCTTTGGGGAGCCAACCCTTGGTACAGTCTCAGCCCTCGACACACTCATTACCTCATCTGCCTTATTTTATACACGGCGGGAATCCGCGTCTCAGTCCCACGTTCCGCGGGAGCCTGGATGATCGCGATCAGCGTCACATCCGTTGAAGCAGTCAGAAGTCCTTCCAACCCAAAGAACTGGGACGTCTGAAAAACTACCAGATTTCTATAACTGTAATTTGGGTGACACAGAGCCTCAGTTTTAATAAAACCAATTGTAATCCTTCGACACAGTTGCCTCACTTCACTTCTTCCATTCTCTGGAAATCGGTTTTCTGAGCAAGGTCCTTCTCAAATTGGTGATACTTGATCGCATTTACCCCATTGACGTTTGGATATCACGGTTCAAATGAAATTACGTTACAAAACTATTTTGTAGTCACCATAGTTTCTCAGGCAGAAGCCCCAGTCATTGACATCAGAAAATCTGTGCTTCAACTTCTCTGAGGACGGTGTTGCTCAACTCACTCAGTTAACATTGACTACAGTCTGAAAGTTGTTGGCCTAATTCCTTATTTTTGTTACACATTCTGCATAGACAGTTTCAAGGTTGCTCAGAATCAGGACATGCTGGTTTTCTGATCAGTAATTCAACAAAAAGACCTGATTATTAAAATATATGGTGAAAACACTAATATAATCCAATCTCAAGTGGAAATGACCTTTTGGTTTAGTTTGAAAACGTTTTGTTGAAAAATAAAATAGTCAAAGGTTGTCTTGTCTTCGAATGTAGAGGAACTACTGTTCAGTGAATAATTGCGATTTTTACGTATTATTTATGACTTCCCAAATTCAGTTTTCATGAATGCAACATCTTCAAACGCAAGGTTTATAGAACAAGACTGATACAGTTAAAAATATCATCCGTTAATAATGGAAATTGAAGCTTGGTCACCACATTCTCCTAAAAGGAAAATGGAACATTAGTTGGAAGTAAAACGAATTTATAATCCAAAATGATAAAATAAGAGATATTTGGAGTGTTTTTAAATCATTTAAAACAATTGAATGTGCCCTAGATTAGGAGAATAATGATTAAATTATCATTTCATGAGGACTTCCTATAGAGGTCTTCACTTATTATTTACTACTGCAAGAGATACCTTATTAGAAGTTAGTAATATTCTTTTTCTGATTATAAATTACTCCAATTCTTACGAACGATTAATTGTATTTTCTATGTAGGTATCTTATTTATGAACCTATTCTTGATTTCCTCAGTTGGCGTGCTTCATTTTACTTTTATACTTTTCCAATGATTCATACTTTGATCATAAGTAATCTCAAATCTTTACCCACGATTAGAAAATGAATTACTTTTAGTCACTCAAAGATTCCGGGATATTGTAAATTCATTGTGATTATAATAATATCACTTTATTGGCAGATAGTTGGTGTTCCTAATTCCTAGACGACAGTTTATAAACAACTATTTTTTGATTTCCTTCACTCCGGAATCATTTCATTGATAGTTATTCAAATCATTGCGTCTTAAAAGTTCAGCTCCAAAATCAAACCCGTACATGTAAGTATTATCAACTAAATTTTGGCTTTCACTAATGTATACATTTAAGCCAAGGAGGTTTGTTCTCTAACAGTTGTATTCAGTAAATTTGTTTGCGATTATAAATGTTACTTCTAAACTACAGCTATTGGGGAAATGTTTTAAAAATATAAATATATAGTACATATAAACATTTTTTAAATTCTTCAACTACGTTATTATCATTTGAAAAAATTATTTCTTGATATTTGCTTCAGCCTTACAAATAAATTAACAGTAGTCTCAAACCGTACAGTAGGTGGACTTTTTCGAACTGAACATATTAGGTGTTTAATTTATATTTGAAACGATATACAAATCGGTTCAACTGAAGATTATATTATTTTTTCCTTATGAAGGTCTATTAAACCATTTACTTGCTGTTGTCTTCTAATGTCATCAACTTTAGTCAAAATATACGTTTCAAACTAACAAAACCATTTACATTAATTAAACCTTTAATTTTTCCGTATACAAAGTTTTACGTAATTTTTCTAACTTCATTTGAAATATCGAATTAGCCTTTCCCAAAATAAGTATTCATTCCCTTCATCGTTTATTTATTATCTGAATATGATAATCTTGCAAAGAAAAAGCGATTTGCAGGTCTAGTATTTTCAGTACGAAATATTTCTTACACGTGTAACATATGTCACAAAATAAATTTCATTTAAAATTACATTTACTTTATCTAAAATTTTATTATATAAACGTCGTTTGGTCCCCTTCATGTGAAAAAAATGTGACTTTAGAACTAAATATTAAATTATCCACATTGATTTGTAACGGTTTAGAACATACAATTAGACTTCTGGTTGGCCATATCTAATTTTAAAAAATTATAGCTTGCTATTTATGAATTACGGAGCAGTGTTTTTAATAGATATTAATATTGATTATACTACTGGATTTTTAATAGAATTGCATAAAAATCGTGATAATTAAACAATTAGTTCTTAAATTCTTTCAATTATTTTTTATCATTACATGAAGAGGCTATAATGGTAAGACGAAACGTAGTATATAGATAAAACGTTGGATAAAAATATAGTGTTCAGATTATTAAACATTCCTTTCCTAAACTGTATGGCCATTTATAATTTTATTTTTCTGTTAAGATTTTCAGGTAGTTCTCACGTTTTTAATGTCATGTGAACTTTTTCTCTAGATGCTTTTGGATTAGACCAAACAGATATGAAAGCAATAGAACGTGTGCTGAACGGTTTAGAGAAATTGTTGACCACAAGATGGTGGTGTTTCTGTATATGTATTTGTTCAACTACAAACGGTTACTTAACCGATAGAAATTATACTTGGCACATTAAGGCATTTACAAATAACTCATTTGACAATTGTGGAAGTGATCAGTGCTGCGAAATCTCTAAAAATATACTACAATGAAATATAATTCCATTTATTTTTGTTTGTTTATTTTTTTTCAGGCAAAAATAATACTATTCTTTTTTTAAAAAAATCGTTTCTAATATTATGATTCCACACTTATTTATTTATATTGAATATAATTATACATTCAACTATAGGTTAAATATGGTCCTTACGACCAGTTTATTAATTATTGTTTAAGTTCTATGTATCTGCCACCGGGCATCTGCCCATTTGTAGATTTATTAAATACAATACAATACAATTGAATGGTCCACTTTAATTTATTATCAATGTTAAGTCTGGAGGCCCGTTTTAATATTTAAAAACTGGGTCGTTTGTCTTCTTGATTTATGATTCTATTTAAAAATAAAAAAAATATATTTTCCAATTGGTATCTTAATTGAAAATTAAAAACATCATTGTTATTCAAGTTTTTTCGTTCGCTTCCTTTAATACGCTTCGTGGTTTTGCAAGTATGTCTGAACTGTACTCCAAGCTACTAGAGAAATTTGCTTCCTGCTTGTCAGATCGAGGGACAGTAACAGGGAATTGTGATCGTGTGTGTGTGGAGAACGTAGCTTACTGGTCCTATCTCTCCCCATCAGGCGCATAGTAATTGAGGTATTGCAGTTTTCCGCGTCCAAACTAATGAAGTTCGCAGCTCCATAATGAGACCAGCTGTTTAGATAAGCCGATGCAATCTGTCGACAGTCTCTGAGAACGAGAGCGCAGAAGCAATTAACCTCAAATATTCTATTAAATTTTATGGCTCCTAGATTCCACTACGTATTATACATCAATGTGGCGAAATAGAAGTCTCTCCGGTCAACCTAAATTCAAACAAACTTCAAATTCAAGACACGATTACATATGCTTGAAGTAGTTTCGTATTCAGGGCTGTTATACAGTAATTGCAGATTTGGAAAGTATGGTGATTAATACATGACGGAGTAAAGTGCAAAAAAAATTATTGAGGATTTTATACAATTTACAAGGGTTAACTCTACGAATATATATATAAACTGTAGATTTCATAGCAATGAAAAATTGTTTCCTATACTTATTTTAGCTACTACCGTGCATTATATAACACTTAAGCAGTCCGATGTTGATTAAAAGGGAGACACTTCCTTTCCCTTACATAGGATACACAGAATACATAAAAAATTACAGAATTTATTAATTTATACTTCAAGTATAATCTTACATTAATATATTCAATCGAGTCGTAAATTAAATATAAAAGTTTTTACTGATTATATTCAATTCTCGTCATTAATAAATAACCTAATTTAAATAGAATCATGAAAGAAGACTCTAGACATGGAAGAATTCGTGGGACAGGAAATTAGATACTGGATGAAAAACTCACCCAGGAGCAGATGTGAACCCCGACCATAATCTGTTGATTATGAAATGCAGGCTGGTGAAAAGAAACTCAAAAAGGTAATTTAAATTAAAAGATGGGAATTATAAAAACTTAAACAACAAGAGGTGCTTCAGAGTTTCAAGGAAAATAACAAGAGTAGATTAATAGGGAAAGTAGAAAGAAACAATATAGAAGAGAAATAAGCGCTCTTAATGGAAGAAATGACTAGAGTAGTCGACGCAAAAATAGAAAGAATATCTCAGTCAAATAGGAAAACATGAAATAATACAAATGATCGATGAACGGCGAATAAAAACGCGAGAGAGAAAAATGATAAAGAGCAGTACAGAAGTTTGAAAAGTGAGATAGGAAGTGCAAAGCAGCCAAAGAGGCTTTGCTCCAAGAGAAATTCAAAGCGGTTGAAGATTTCAAGGTTAAAGGGAAACAGACGCAACTAGTAGGAAAATCAAATAAACATTCGGAAGAGACGAAAAATATTAGAACAACAGAGGGCGGATGGGAAGGCTATTCTGGATAAAGAAGAAAAGGCAGAAAGATGGAAGGAATATGTATAAGAGCTGTATCACGGTGCAAATCTAGATCAGTCAGTAATAGAAGAGGAAGAGGAGGTGGATGAGTTGGGGGACAAAATTTTAAGAATTTAAAGAAGAAAAGGCAGAAAGATGGAAGGAATATCTATAAGAGCTGTATCACGGTGCAAATCTAGATGAGTCAGTAATAGAAGAGGAAGAGGAGGTGGATGATGAGTTGGGGGACAAAATTTTAAGGTCGGAGTTTATCTAGAGGAAATTGAGGCGGATCGGGACATTTATTGTTTAACGGTTTTTGTAAAATTTTAGAAAAACGAAAATAAAGGTACAACAATTTTATTTTATTATTTAGTTAATCTAATATCAATACATCTTAAAACAACAAATTTAGATTTTTGGTGAATTTTTGAAAATAAACTTACAAATTGCCCCATCGCCCGGGGCACAACGAGGGAGATGTTTTGGAATTACTATTTATATAATAAAAGTAAATTTCAATTAAGAAAAATCTTAACATCTTTTGTGTTTTATTAATTATATTTATTTTTGGTACGTTTGATCGCTTAATCAGTTTTTACTTTCACAGAGATATTTTATCGCATCTGTTCAGTCTTTGCTAGAATATTTCCATTTTTTACGATTCATTTCTTTATTATTTTTGGGCACAGTTACTTTTAAATAATTCTTATAATGCGAGTCTGCCAGTTTTTCCTATTTTCCTTGAGGAACACGTTACGTTTATCCTTCTACATTAGTATATCGTTCCCTCCCTGCAACGCAAGTTTTAGTTATTCACCGAGCCTTATTACTAGTATATTTAAACCTAATACGTAACTTAAATGCAGCTAAACACATCTACCTTACGAATATATACCAAAAAGGTTTTAAAGGGAGTGATTCTGTGGCTTATCGTCTGTAGAAATACTGCAAAAATTATAAAAAAAGAGATCATTCACAAGGTGCAGTCAGAAGTTGGTTGCCGGGATTCATTCCTTGATCAGTGACCACGTTCCATCCCTATTTACTAAATTTCAATACTATCCAGTCAAAAAAAGGGGGTAACCCGTTCTATCCCGCTATCCCGTTCCACCTCGAGTTCCTCTATTTGGTTTCTTACTGCCACAGGGATCTAACCTATTCACAAAATATTTATATGTAAACATTATTATTTTACAGGATAAACATGGGTGCTTTGGAGAGACTTTAAATCATAGGGACAGGTTTTTGCATTTATAGCAAGCCATAATTTCTATTTCTGTATTTATAAATATTTTTAGCGGTGAGGCAATTATCTGAAATTTATTATTACGTGCGTTTGAATGTTTTTGTAATTATGTTTTAAGCGAGGGAAATTTTTGTCACAGCGTCAGTTCGCTTGTATTCCACAAAGTCTAGTTTCAGCTGTCTGCAACTGTACACTTGCAAAGTAAAACTCCATATTTAAGAAAGAATCTCCTTTAGACGGAAAATCCCCCTCCCCCGTCCTCATTTCCGCCTATTTTATATTCAAAGTCACAGATTTTTTTCCCGGTTTAATGCGTCGTTGGTTGCGCGAAAGAATTACGAATATGAAAATAGTGTTTGCTCTTAGAAATAATACCATAAAAAGGAAGAGTCTTTTGTGGCGCGGCGCTTGCCTGATCTAATTCCGGCGGCTTTATGGCGCTATTTTCTGATAAGACAAGACGCAGGCAGGACTACGGTGTGGAGGACCTATCAATATTCCTCGCACAGACGACCCGTGCACCCGGCTAATTCTTTACCTTAATGCTATCGAATATTAGCCTCGTGTACGTCGCTCTCGGTAATCCTTCTAGAGACGGACTTCAGATCACGACTGGAGATCTACAATTGATTCTCCTGCCTGTTGAGCTGTCGTCGTCATCAGAGGACAAGAGACGACTTCCAGGAGTCACACACTGGGAATAGGAATGACGCATCATCAGAGGAACGTGTCCGGGTTCCGTGGTCAACCCTCTCAGGCAGACTCCAGTGAATCTGTCAACTTCTGTAGATTCTATATAGTACATTAATATTAAATTACGAGGTCTTTCCCAGTGAATGGCATGTAATAAATTCTTCTCGGGTTTCCAACCGGGACAAAGATTTTAACAGTGGCTTGCTCTGCCATCGAAACATCACTGTTAAAATCTTTGACCCGGTTGGAAACCCAAGAAGAATTTTTACATACATTAATATTAAAATGAATTCCACAATTACTAGGGGATTTTTTATGATTTATTGCATTTAGGAGAAGGCTTTTAGTTTACAGGATAACTAAAGGAAGTTCCTCTTTATTCTTGTCAAAATATCCCTTACATTGACACTTAACCATCCTCGCTACAGAAACCTACGCCATCAAGCTTCCCATAGACCACTGCTCTTCGTCTCCCAAAATGAACCACTTAATCCTCTCAGACTCAATCTCCGTTTTAAAAACCATCGCCAATGAAGACAACTCCCAAGACCATCCGCAATCATCACTGAAGATCTACACAAGCTCCAAATAACAGGAAATAATATCATATTGGCCTGGATCCCTGCACACCAGGGAATAAAACCGAACATTTCCGTCGACCAGCTAACAAAAACCGCCACTCATCTTCCCTCCTCCTCCTCTCCCTAATTACGTCAACACATTCTCGGATGTATAGAAACACGCCCTTCCGAAATTAGCCCATCTCTGAAATCTACCACAAATAAGAAACGAAGACTAAAAATATATTTTTTAATAAAGTAAAAGTCATTTACAAATGAAGAATTAAGGATCCTTACAACAGACATTCACAAAAAAAAATTGATCTTTGTTAAGTTAAACTAGACCAGAGGATGCTAAGCCAATTTTTGGACAGACGGTGCTCCATATGAATCGACAACATTTTATAACGTCATACGATGATGGTTACGGGCTGGTAAAAAGATATGAGGATAGAATCTGGTACGATTAAGGGACGAAAAGTAATAACTTTGACGCAGCTAAATTAATTATAAATTTACGCCAGTTTAATGACGCACCAATTTACAAAACTTAAGAAGGATGCTCCTGTACGAGAGAGTGATAGCTTCATGATGCTTATTTAGTGAGATAACTCTGGACTACAGATGTTGACACTGAGAGCGAGATCGGCTTGGAACTTGGAATTGTCTGTTCCCTCTGTTTGCCAGAAGACCTGTTATTAAATTCTTCTACTTCTCACTTTGGCCATTCATAAATTTATTTTTAATACATGTCTAACCGTACAATGCTTTTTAACAATTATTAGGGAATTATCGTCCGAAATTCAAACAGGCTCAAGGGTGCAATGCGCCACTTTTAATCGTCCAAACAGCTACGGTTTGGCCACCTGTGAAGTAGACGTTTCAATAATGACAAGGACTACAATGGATGGTTCAAACATTAGTTTCTGTTAGAAATTCTTCAAATATGGGTCGTTACTTCATTTGTATATGTTATTTACAGACGTTAATTGTTCTTATAACAGTCTTTCAATTTAAGAATTATTTTAAGGAGGACGTATCCCGATGATTTTTATGCATCGAAATTTAGTTCTTCCATCCCACCTCTTAGAATTGTAGTAACGAGTTCAATTGGATTTTCTGTTTCTTCTGTCGAGATTTTCATACACAGCCTTGTCTCCGAACAAAGCTTGTCATTGTTGTCTCCACATGCATTGTCGGTGGAGGAACATGTGTCTACAATCGCTCCACGCAGGTGTTTTGTCCTCTTAATCGGATGATATTATTAATTACGGTAATCCGGGCCCAGTGCTGGAATGTTTTTGAAGGGGATGGGCAGGGGGAGGGGAGGGGGGGGGGCGAAAGAAGGCCGGGCTGATTAGGCCGTAATTTGGCCATTTGTTTGGCGATGTTGTCTCTGGCTCGTTACGGCCAGATCAAGACATTCTTTCCCCGCTCGCTCGGGGATGAAACGCCCACCCATCACTTCGTGACGTCAGACACTCGGTTATTGCCTATTGTATGCTGATGAGCGCTTGTGCATTGTGGTTCACAAACAAATAATTAAATTAAAGTATTAAGAGACGGGGCTGCTCGGATTGCGTTTGGGAGGTCTCTAAGCCACCGCAGCCGCCATTGCTGACGAAGTCTTACCAAGAGCATCAACACCTCGCGATTTTACTTGTTTTCTCGTAGTTCCACGCCACAGTCAAGTCGTATTACAGGGGAAATATTTAAAAACATGCATCGTATATAAATCAGTAATTTTTGCTTCTCATTCTAGGTAAACCCAAATCAATTCATTCTAAACCCGGAGTCTCAGGCTCTTCGCGTGAAATCGATCCGAACGATTTCGATGAAACATAGCCCGTAGAAAGCTTTTTAGCGATATCAAACTGTCCTCCGTTACAAAATGGCGGACGTTCCCAAACCCTGTTTTTCTTCGCTTTTCTCGAGAAAACAGACGGACCGATGTTGATGGAACGTTTTCCGTTGTTACATGGATGAATAAAAATGTCATTGGCGATATCAACAACAATTCGTTTTTTATATAAAATGGCAGACTTCCAAAATAATATTTCTAATTCTTAGGGGAAGCCATTTTGTTCCACTGAACCGGTAAATTTCAGTGAGAACTTCTTATATTTATCAGAACCAATTGTTAAATCATAAAAATCAGCCTTCCCAATTTATTTATCCTTTTCGGACCTTTTTATTGAGTCTGAAAACGAATCTTTATTGTTAAGACTAAGAGGTAACGACAAAGTGCAAAAAACAGTGAGTTATAAAGAAAGAGAAAAATACGTCCAAGCATATAATCAACGTACACCGTACACAAGCTAATCCTATCTCTGCACAATTTTTAAATTCGAGTATTGTAATGAGGTAAAATTCAGTAGGACCAACATTTTGTTTTTGGATTTTAAAGTCTCGGCAAAGAGGCGTATTTTGCCACGTCTGCTTGAGTTAAGAGGGATGTCCGAAGGCAAAGAGGAGTGATTTGTCCTATTTTATGGCTGTAAGACTTTTTCTGCCGAATCTTCTGTAGAATTGACAACAGTAGCAGAGCGGACACCGAAGTATTGTTTTTAAGATTTCGGAAGCCTTGATATGCTGTCCACGAAGACGGACAAACTAAAATAAATTAATATGTAAATGAATAAGTGCTTCAGGAAGAAGGCAAAGGTTGGGAAAGACGGTAGCCGAGCGGACAGCGAACAAGAGAGACAATTGAAAAGAGAAATATTATGTGATTCGTCTTCAGAAACAATAAATACGGCGGAACGAGAATATTAAAATAAATTAATTAAAGGATAAGTAAATATAAGCAGGTCTAAGTGTTTTGTTGTGTATGTGGAAGTGATCTCAGGAAGGAAAACGAAAGGAAGAAATTGAATTCTGGACAATAGATGAGCCAAATTAAACTTTTGAATTTCGTCGCATACTTGCCTATATCTCCCAACGTTATTGTACCTTGTAAGAAAAATTTTAATTAAAAAAAATTAAATTTGTATTCTTGTTTCCTTGTTAAATAAACCTCTAAACTATCGAAATAATTTACAAGATAGCATTACAGCTTAGAAGACGAGAAGCCAGATTAATAAAATAATTCCGTTTCTACGTGGAGAAATAACTCTTAATTTCACTATCCACAAACACAATTTTCAAAAGTCAAGGAAAATCTTCAATCTGGATTCACAAACAGAAATGAAACAGTAATTAATTAATCGGAATCGTTCGATTAGACAACTATATATTTTTAAAAAATAAAGGAAAGTACGTGAAGTGTTTTTTCATATTTTTATTTACATATTGTATATTTATAATAATTGAATATGCAATTATTACGACTGTTGTCAGGAGCGTTTGAGTACAATGTACTATTAAAATTTATTACTTAATTACGTCGTTCACTCGTGATTATTAATTTCTCGGTTTAACATTGATGTAATATATACATACTTATAAAAAAGATTTGAAAGATTTACGAGCTATTGAATTAAGTAGGCGTAAAATAAGTCGTTCCGGAAGCCAAAAAACTGGGTCAGATGGCGTGATAATGAAATAAGCATAGTTCACAGATAGATAAAGCTAGGATAAATTTTTATTTATGACCGTGAATGGAAAACTATGGAGCTGATTTCAATTTATGACTTAAGTAGTTGTATAATGAACATGCCAGATTGATTTTTTTCGGAGGAAATCTTGTATCGGAATAAGGCCAGTACCCGGATAATGTTTACAACTGCCAAGTCCTTGCCCTTTATATGAGAAAGCATTTTAAGATCGCCGTTTCCAGGCGGAATGTGACCGAATATAGTCCTTGGAATTCCTCAACGAGACGGTGAAATTCTCCTCTATAGATGTCCAAAGAAAATATATTTTAGAAATAATATGTAGTGAATGAATGTATCAACTAAAAAACTATTAGATATGTTGAAGATAACGACTGTTACAGAAAAGGTATTGCAAAATGCCATTTATAAGCCGCTTCTGTTAGAAATATCGCTTGATAACATAAAAATCGGAACATATTGAGAAATTTTTTCACCAAAATTTAATTCGGAATTACATGAGTCTTTCTGTCGGTAATGACAGTCTAAATTAACTGAAAAAATACAATGGGTTTGTGTCATCATTAAATATAAGTGTAAGAATTGTTTTTTAAATAACACTGGTCAACATGATTTTTATTTCATGAGTACCATAGTTGTACTTAATGCAGTTTTTTAGTGTTTTCAAATATGTATCCGGAATTTCTCCATCACCCAATTTTTTAATTGTAATTATTTTTTTCTTTTTTGTTGCCTAGTGTAATCAGCCTGAATTAAACAATTAATATTGTCTAGTGAAAACCTGCTAAATTAAAATATGTCTTCCAGTTCTAAATACTTGTTAGTTATAATTATTAGTTAAAGGTAAATATTCACACTAGAATTATTCAAAATCATAAAGTAATATCATTTAATTCATTGGTGTTGTCAGTTCTGCGTCTGATCGATGTAACTGGGTGATGCTAATTTATTTGTGTGTGATAGAATGTATAATGCCAACTCCCGTTAAGACGAGCAGAGTACTTGCTATTACCACGTAATAAATAATTTTATTTGCGGGCCATAAATCGAGTAGTGCGAGATATGGGACTCGAACGCGGAACGTTTACAGCATTCCGCACGACGGAACGCCGTGATCAGCCTACTATTTATCTTCTCGACTGTCCGTGTGAATATAAATCGTTATGTTCAATGTTCCCTTAGAGGGGGAGAAATCTTGACTTTCTAAGCTGCTCGGCTATTACTTATTAATGTGAAGACAAGTAACACACTGGATTATCTGGAATGAGCAACTTAAAATGGCATATGAGGCTTAAGGGTTGCATTGCTGTATTTGATTCTATTTTCCTATCAAAGAAAATTAAACCCCGTTCACTTCGGAACGGCGTGGGACAAGCACCGAGAGACCGGCTCACCACTGCATCGCATTGCTGCGAAACCAGGGAAGGATATTAAACTACATACAGGAGACTGTAGCATTCTATCACTTCCTATTCTATTAAAAAGTATAATCTATTATGTGTCTGAACCCCAAGAAGTCTGTCAACGACCTGAAACAGTGTACATCAAACACTAAAAAATTGAGTAAAAATAGTTAATTTTCACTGTTTGATCAAATTGAATCACCAATCTTTTATTAGTTGTACTACTCGGTTCTGTTCAGCTTATCATATCTTCTAAAACATTGCAGCCGTAGATCGACTTCTCTCTTTGCTCAATTTTTTATTGTAAAATCTGACTTCAATCCAAATACTTAGCGAAATGGTACTTTCAAATTTAGATAAATTAAATTAACTTTAATATATAAAAAAGCTATTTGTGTCTATTTAAATCAGCAAAATTTAAAGCGATAAAGCATTTAAAAAAATTAAAACTGAAGCCGTAAAGAAACTATTGCTACTGTTTTCAAATTTATTGAAGAGGCAGAACTAAAAATAGTTGATGGATGAGTTACAGTACACGATTTCGTAAATCTCGGAATCGACGTGTATACAACTTTCACATTTTCGCACAATACTTACTTTTTATTAAATGGACCACTGAGAACCCATCTTCACATGCCTATTTTCAATCCTAGATGGTTTAAATGACGAAAAATCGTCAAAATGATAGTTTGTTTACAATGAGGTATTTGACAAGGAGAGGTAATTAACATGACCAAAATTGCAGAGAAACAAATATTCAATCGAGTATGAGTCCTCAGAATTTTTCTGAAATTCTAAGATTTCAAACTACAGGGGTCTAAAGTTGGTGGGAATCCAAAATTGATTTGTTTATTGTGTTGTTGCTTGAAGGACTGATCTACATGGGAAATAAAGATGTCTACTGATGGTCTCGGTGAGACGAAATGGAGTTGCGGACTAGAGTCGGAATATCACCGAAAAATACACCTTCAAAAAGTGGATAAATTGGAGGAATGTTGAAATTTTCAATTATTTCAAATATATACAGTATTGTTGTTATTATATATAATTTAATTGAATAAATTTAGCTGTGATGGATGTCACTATCAAATGAATAATATTTTGCTTTACAAATTAACAATTACTAAATATTAAACTTCACCTGACGCGAGAAATAAAACTAATTTACGTATACATCGTATCAACGATCCAAAGATATTTATAACTTCTTAGGGAGTTAGCTCTCTGCCAACAATAGACGCGAAATTTTTGTAATTTAAATAATATTCAGGGCGTTTAGTTTATCTGAAGACATTGAAATGTCTCGAGAACCACACATTGATCAAAAAAAGTGTATATTTAAAATGTTCGGCACAGCTAATGATACGGAACTCAACCCCCACCCCCTCAGAATAGGGGAGGGAATAATTGAAAATCATAAACGGGAGTCCCCAATTTTTATTGTTAACTCGGATTGTCCAGAAAAATTACCCTAATTTGACCTACGATTCGAGTAATTTCTGTCACAGATGGAGTTGTAATCAACAAAAATCAAAATTGGTAAAAAAACGATGGAAAATGGGGATATTTCAAGAAATAGACAGTAGATCATAAAAATAAAATGAAATGTGTTTGATATTCTTACAAATGCTACTTAATGACACCATAACTGTCCACATACCCCCAATCCCGAGGGGAGGGGAAGCGAATTATTTAAGTAATTGAACAATGAAACGCAAGGGTACGCACCGAAAACCAGCAACATAAATTGTGAAAGGTAAGGGGACTCACATAAAATAATCACTCCAAGGGACAGAAAACTACTACATCCACGTCGCTTTTCCTGGGTAACGCCAAACGTGGTTACTACTTATCACTGAAGCAATAAATGAACATCTCCGTATTCTTTCGATGGCAGCGCAATTTCGAAATAATTTCCATGAATCATGAATTAACATCAATGGTATTTGACATTAGAAAAGCAAGGTTTCCTATAAAAAATTCGTTTTTCATAAAATATTTTTCACCAAAATGACTCGAATCGTAAATTAAATTGGGGTAATTTTTCTGGAGAATCCGAATGTGCAAGAAAAAATGAGTGGTACCCATTTAAGTATTTTAAATCTTCCCTCCCACACCCCAGGTGGTGGGGGTTGAGTTTCGTATCATTAGATGTCTCCCTTCAAGACGAACAGTTTTCAATTAGATAAACTGAACAGCTGGTGTAGTATTAAAGATCAAAGCTGTAGGTAACCCGCATCAACTTCTGGAGATCTCGATGCGTGTATGGGACACTGAAACTGTATGTATAATGTATTTCACTTTTCACATATATAACTCTATTATATTAAAAATATATATCATGGGCAGTTTTTGATCCCTGAGGAAACGTGTGCCAAATTTTGTCAAATTCGGACCAGTATTTTGGACGCCTATTACTGGGACATACATACACACTGATGAAGGTTTTAGATACATAGATAAAATAACATGTTTGTATACGACTACGTATTATGGATTATTGCTATATTTTTATGACCAGGTCGTATTTTAATAACATTATTGTGGTGATTCATGACCCTTAAAGTCGGGTAAAGCAAAAATAATTTAATTTTGTTATTTACGTATACAGGACGGAAGACGACAATTGCTTGGTGGGGACGAGTAGGCGGGAAAACGTCACCGTCTGCAACATTGTTGGCTGCGACATTGTTGATGGCCTGGACGAGATTAGATGGGAGTTGTTGCAGAGAGGCTGCAGGAGAGAGACGCTAGGGAGAGACGAAGCAGTGGCAGAACAAGGCGACATGTATAAAATTTAGTTTCTGCACATTTAAGAAAGGAGATTCATTTGGTGGGAGTACAGAAAATAAAAAGACAACATTTGATCTGAAGGAGAGGCGCTAGAGAATCTTAATATGAAGAAGACGTGACCCAGCAAAGGAACAACCGGCATACTAACAAGAACGAAGAACGATGTCATCTGGTAACGGCAATTTACCTCGGTTTTTCCACACAAACCATTCTCGTCTGATTCGCGAATTTAATTTTCAACTATATCGTTCGTCACCCGCGTTCCCGGGAGCAGCCATTTAAGAAGCTGCGTAGAGTATTATTTTTGCTTTTACCGACTGAGCTAATGATTAAATTGACATCGTAAATTTATATGGTTTTCCACTATAACTTAATTTGAGTTATATTTCTATTCAAATTAAATACATTATTACTATTATTATTGTTTGTTTGATTGTACAACAATATTTTTGATGGTGTAAACAATGAACCCCACAAATAACATTATTGATGGGTAGATAGAGGACTGTAATCTTTTATTTAATTTTTTATATTTTTGATGAATTTCATTAGATAACGAAATAGCTTTATCAACTAAATTGAACATGGTTAGTTTCAAGATTTGATCCCAAGGGTTCGTTGAGGGTGATTTCCTTTTCGCTGGATTTCTTTGTTGGCGTGTCTCATTGTTTGCGCAGAGCTGATCCAGTTGTGTGGTTGTCGGACGGGTAATATTCGGAGGATAGGAGTTGATTGTAGCGTACCTGTTGGGCCCGAGCAGGTGCAGGTGGCGTGTGGCCGTAACTCATCTCCAGCTTCGGCACCTTGATTATACGTTGCGAGCTCTCGTGTTTACACTTAGTCATTCTCGCCGAGGTCAGAGTGTCGTGAAATATTAACGTGTTCTGCCTGAACGCCTATCGGTACCGGAAATTAACACGGCTCTTAGCAACTTGAATGTCGTACTGGGCACAGGTTGGTAGTCCACAGCCGTCATCAGGCGCACCATAAAGGATCGATGTAGCGTGGTTCCCATCGGGACTGAATCCTCCTAA
This sequence comes from Eucriotettix oculatus, assembly GCA_034510155.1. Lineage (NCBI taxonomy): Eukaryota > Metazoa > Arthropoda > Insecta > Orthoptera > Tetrigidae > Eucriotettix > Eucriotettix oculatus. Next base: position 26,182,102 of record CM067382.1, on the reverse strand, counting down.
CCCTAGTCTCAACTTATCCTGACATTTCCGCATATGTTCCACACATGCCGAAACCAAGATGAAGGGTGTCCGGATCGTAAATTGCAACCCCATCAGTTTCCTTCAGAAATTCTACAGCATGAAGATGAGTTCTTCTTCACGTTCCTCACACACTAATCCACAACTTCACACCTCACTAGTTCAATTGATTGAAGTTTACTGCATTATTTCGTAGATCCCACTAATACACCAGTAAATCTTCATTGGTTGTTTGAGGAAGGGCGTCGTCAATAAAATTACAAATTGTTGCTAGAAATTAGGATAAGTTCAACTACAGCAAACTTTGTCGGTAATTAAAGTATAATAATTACAATTTAATTCACAGCCTTAAATAAATTAAATAACAACTGAAAACGAAAATTGGACTTTAAAGTTATGAAGAGTTCTGTTTATGATTTATCAAGTATGCTTATAATCTTTGTTAACAAATAATTAATTAAATACGAATAAGACAACCACCGAAGAAAAAAGGTGAAACTACATACAGAGAAGCTGAGATATTGTTCCTACCTTACTTTCAAATGTCCTACACGAAATGGAGCTGTGTAGTTCTCCTAAATCCACCGACTATTTGAACCCACTGTTTTGTAATAATAATTATTCGTTTACTAATATTTTATTTTGCAGACTGTTGTCTTGCAATACATAACATTTCTTTATCTACCAATAAACGTCAATAGGATTATCTACACACGACTTGATTATAAAAGTATAGTAATAATACCAATATATCATCCATTTCCTTCTTTCATTTTGAGTATCATATGTATCAAAAGTCTCAATTCTTTATCGAAAATTATAAACGGCCATAAAGATCTATAAATTCGGTAAACTGAAATAATAATCTGCCAAGCAAAATAAAGGTGTAGTATATGTTGCAGGGAAATTTTAATTAATATATTTGATTCTAATTCAATAAATTATTACTGTTTTTCAGAAAAATGTGATTTTCTCAGCTTCATGATTTCTGGTACAAAAAAACTTTCTATGCGTCACAAATATTAAGGCATTATCTTAATTATTTTTGTAACTAATATACGTGCTAATACCTTAAATACAAGTATTAGTTTTTTAATTGTTTAAGTAGTTTAAGGAGGAAAAGACTTTCACTGTACTAAAAAGTGCTAATTTTTAAGTAATTAGTAAAAAAATATTTTTTCTCCCTACAGTTTAATTCTATTACGAAAATAATACTGACAATTGATAAAAATGGTCAGCCGTACATATAAATCAAAACAATCTGAAACAAATTAAAGTACGTAACGCATGGAACATTTTCAAAACTGCCAAATATTGGAAATAACTCAAAATATTTCAACAAAAGCAAAACTTTGTACATTTCTACACATGTGCGTTGTTAACACACAAAATTTAAGGTCAGTAACAATTAATTTACAGGAATTTCTAATTTCAACCCTTGTGTCCCTTAAATACGTGTGTGACTCCTTCAGTCAATGTCTCCAATATTGTGTTTTAGACTGGCTGACGAGGTAAAGACAGGTAGAATAAGCCCTTGAAAAATTCTCTCTGTCAAAGAGATGTCTACAGCCGAAACTCAATACAAATAAAATTTAGAATATAATTATTATTATTATAATGTACCTATATTAAAAAACTGAAAAAATAAATATTTAAATTTCTCATAGTTTCATTACGTAATATTTTGTCTGCTGTTCTACTTGTAAATTTTTTTCTATTGGGCAAAGTCTGGTGTTATTCTTCATGTCATCATTCATAAGCAGGTGTCTAAATGAAATCTCTGGCTTTCTTATTTGTGTATCCATAACCTGATTGGATAGGTTTTACAACACCTCAAGAAAGTTTCTATGAATGACGTAATTTATTCTTTGAGTTTTATCCTTTTACTATCGCGACAATGACATCATTAGCTGATAGCCGAAATTCTTTGACTAAAGACTGTGTCTCCAGCGAGAATGAAAGGGAGGGGAATCCTCTTTTTGCCCCTGAACACATTAGCGCGCGCATTAGTATTGTAGGAGGTTCTGTTCTCGCCTTTGACGTGGACCGACGGGCCTGGCCGGATGGAGATTGCGAGGTAAATGTGTTAGGAGTGAGTGTTTGTCAGTTCCACCGCCCATCAGCGCTACTTCTAAATTACACAGCTCCTCTACCTACCCTAATGCACGTCAGGGGTGGTTGGTCGGCGCGGTGACACGCTAATAGGGGGGCTATTACGCTCCATCTCCGCGTTTTTGCCCGCATTCATCACCTCGGTTCATTGCCCTTTAACCACTTTTCACTCCAATTATCCAGCAGTCAGCCCACTGACTTACTAGCTGCCTCACAAGTACAAATTGCTCCGGAGTGGAGCCGTACTGATACCTCGGAGGAAGAGACTCGACAGGACGCGTTTGATTGGAGTGAAAGTGTTCACTCGTCCAAGGACGGCCACTGAGGGAACAGATAACACTGCCTCTGCTCAAGATCAACTACAATGTTATGTCAGCTTCAAAACGGCACCACTTCACGACAACATTAATGTCATACGGACAAGGATCGAATGTCGCATTAACAACTCAGGTGAAATGCGGGAAAAAATCATCTACACACCAAAATTTAAGATGAAAATAATCATATGTTAATCAGTCACATTAATAACCAAAACTATAATTTAATTTTGATTTAAAATTTATTCAGCAGGAGCTTCCGGCATTGCTATAGTCATCATCATATAATTTAGTACATATATAATTTATAAATTTCTTCATGGATTGTACGTGATTCCAATTTTCAACGTGGCTAAATTTACAAGATCAGGACTCGTTGAAAAAAGATTTTCAATGTAAATGTGCTTGTTTAGCACTTGAGCAAAATAATTATTGAACTTCTGGAACTCCGAAGTTCGATAAATGATCTGTGTAGGTCAGCACGGTCTGGAATCACGTGCAATCCAAGAAAAAAATTAGATATTGTAACTCACTCTTCTGTTTTAATTAATAGTAATGAATAAATGGGGACTTAAGAAAAAACAGAAACTGGTTTAAAACAAATTACAGTAAATTTATTGACAGAAAAATACAAAAATATTGAAACGAAAGAATTTTTGACAAAATTAAAATTCTATTATAAAAGTCAAATTTTATTCTTTAATTCTAAAAAATTTCCAAAATGTCGTCATTTAATACTTCCCCATGTAAAAATGGTCAATTTTTCAGTTTCAATGTTTTCGAGCAGGATACGTGTCCATCTTTTACAACATAAAAATGTTTCTTTTCAGGTATCACGTGGTTCTTCGCATTCATCATTCTTGTGGAAATTACGTCCCACTATTATATTCTCGTTTTCTGGTTTTCACCAATTTTCTTTTCTTCTGCTGTTACCAGTATTTCAGTAATCATCACGGTGGTGCGATGAAACGAGTAGTAATAACATAATAAAAATTATTTTTAGTAAAAATAAATATTTATTAGCATCATTTTCTACTGCACGTTTCTATTTATTTTATTCACTCAAAGATCTGTTATTGGACTAAAAATATTTGGTACATTTATAATTATTTATAGAATTGATTCATTGTTGTTTGGTTTAAGTAACAGTAAATATTTTTGTAATTTTTTTTTTGTAAAAACGTATTTGGTAAATCATTTCGGGTTGTAGATCTCTCACACTTTTCCATTGATCGGGGTCCATTTTCTGAAAATTTATTTCTTAGATATAATTACTTTGGCAGCAAAGTACCTTATAATTAAAGAGTTTTAAATTGTTATAAATTGCTAATATATATATTTTTTTCATAACTCATGTGTACACAATTGTAATATAAGTCACAAATTGTGACAATCGATAAGTTGCATTAGATCTGTTTCGATATCACTTCGACGTTTCGCTTCAACTCCTCCATTTTTCTAACTTCCGGGGAGGACTGAATTTTCTCAAAGTTTAGTACATGTAAACTTGTTGTTGTATTAAATTAATATAAATTTAGTTAACTAAACAGAGTTACTGTCCAACGGCCGATTTATTTTGATGAGTTGGGTCAGCCGTTCGTCCGCTACTATTTGACCTTGCGGATACGATTACGCGTTTGCATTTACATGCAATAAAAATAAATTGTTTTGTTTGGGATTGATGTGATTTGAAATATATTTCCTTACTCTACATTGTTCGCATTTTGAAATAAATTATTTCTGTTAGTCATATTGAAATAAGGGCATTTCACGACGTATTTGCTATAACTGATTCGGCTTTCTTGATTTTACGTTTTAAGGGGAGTTTCTCTTATTTGTGTGTTAAACGTGTCTGTCCAATAGTTGTGAATTATCGAAGTTGCTATTTTTGTAGGCATGTATTTAAAAATCAGAATGGTTCATGAAATTTCTAAAAAAAAGTTCACTAAATTTATACAAGGTTCTTTTTGTATTAGGGTTAGTGGAAAATTTTAAATGCCTAATAACTTAATTTGTTTTCAGGTTATCTTTTTTATACTGAACTTTGATCAATGAACTCGTTTTGTTTGAATTTACAATAATAGTCCGATGTAGACGTTTAATTTTTATGTGATATCATCAACTTAATTGCTTTGTCTGTTAACGTTGGCTTAAGCTAGTCATGGTATCTTGCTTATTAGCTGTGGCATTTTGCAGGAAACCGAGAGTAATTACTTCTTACGCTTCGTCAGGAATGCTTTCGCCTGTGCATGTTTCATTCCTCCTGTGGAAGCTTTCTAATATGACGGCCTTAAATCCCAGGGTATCCTTGTGGCCGGGCAGATTTGCAGCGCCTGTAACAGAAGCTTAGGCGTCCGTTAATTGGCCATCTCGTTAGAGGATTTGTCCGGAGGCGTGGGCAGCCTGGCTAGGGCGTGAGAACAGTGCGGGGGCGGTCACACACGGCTCTTTAATTGTCACCACCGCACCTCCTACCATCTCCTAGGTGCAAATCTTGCTTCGGTTCCCCCATCATTCACTATAAGGTGATTAGTCTTCTCCAAATTCTGAACAGAAAGTACCTGCATTACAAAATGTGGTCGTCATGAAAAATCCTATCTGGGTTTGGAATACGAAATTAATTATTTAAAAGGCCTTTCAAATAAAAAAAGATACCTCATACACGTTTTGTTTTATTCCACTTCAACATCGACCCGACCTTATTGAAAAACCTTATATATACTACAATTATAAAATAAAGTCTACTTTAGTCACTACCAATAAATTCAGAGCGCAGACCGTTCTCAACCTTCGGTCTTTACTTCGTTTTCCGGGCGAATTGTCCAGTAGAACTATGAAAATCAGACGTAATTCAAAAAATTCTGAACGATATTAAAAGACAATGTATGGTACGTGAAGTGTCTAAGAAACTATTATTTTTCTTAGACAAATGTCATAGATCCCCATGAAATGTTTTCTTGTAATCGTTTTGATTATATTACATATAGGACCATTTAATATATTACGCTTATCACAGATGGCTATTTTAATCATACTGATTAATATAACGTTGACTGACAACTTCCATCTAAATAAAACTGTAATAATGCAGAAATAGTTCTCGGGTTTCCACTCGGGTGCAGGTGCGTTGAAAACGCGACGTTTCGACGACCAAGTGCTCTGTCATCTTCAGGCTGGTCGTCGAAACGTCTCGTTTTCATTGCACCTGAACCCAAGAACTATTTCTGCATCAACCACACCACTCACAGCTGTAATAAATTTGGAAATATATTATTGAATAGATATTTATTTGTTTTGTATATTATACGTTCTTATAGCGGGAATATTTTAGATAATTTGTAATATAAAGCATAAATCGTCAATCGCTTAATCTGGAATTAATTATAGAAAGCTGCCAAGGGTTTTGTAAAGAGTTTCGTTGCCTCGACTTCATGTCGGTTCTCTCTCACGCACTGCTATTTTTATATAGGGGTTTTCAATAAGCGCAGGTCGATGCTGAAATTGAATAAAACAATCTGTGTGAGGTAATAACGAAATTATTATTTTTTATTGTTACTGTAAACATGGACTTTCGAAATAAAAAAATAGAATTTCGTTTTATTCCAATCTAACATTTCAACATTAATCTACAATATATATTTTTTTAAAGTCGACAGTAGTCACGGTCAATAAAATCAGAGCGTCGACCTTTTTCAACCTTCGGTACTTACGAAATTATTTTTTATTTGAAACTGCTTACATGGGCCTTTTAAATAGGAGTTTCGGTAACACTTTACACACAGCTTGTTTTATTCCATTTCAACATCGACCCAGAATTATTATATATACCACAATCTCTCTAAAAAAAAGTCTGCATTAGTCACGGCCAATAACTTCGAGCGTTGAAAGTTTTCAACGTTCGCCGTTTGATTATTCTTCCGGTTTTATTGTCTGGAAGAACTAGGACTTAACATGACACGTGCCCAAGGAAAATAAGTTTCCTAAATATTACGACACTTAACGTTAGACGTTCTCTTTCCGCACCTTCTATCAGAATTCCGTCTAATTTTCATGCATCTCCATACAATATTTCTTGAAATAGATTTCATTTTGTTGAATAAACGACCATTTAATATATTACACTTATGGAAGATGGCCGTTTTAATTATGCTGGCTAATATAAGGTTAAGTGACAATTTCCTTCTAAAAATGTAATAATTTATCAGATAATATATTATTGAAGGTAATTATTTGTTTGTACCTTATACGACTTAAGGGGAAAACGTTTGAAAGAATGTGTAATTATAAAAGAGTATTAACTAATCTGAGGAAATATTATAAATAATATACAAAGAAATAAAATAATTTAATTTAAATACGTTTCGTCCCCACATTTTGGGGCTCAGTTCATTAATTAAAATATAAAATTTCGTGTTTCTGCTGGGGCCGAAAGTTGCTCACGAAACTTTTTCATATCAAATTTATTTATTTGTAGAACTTTGATAATTCTTAGTATATTATTCATAATTTGTAATTATCAGTAGAAATCATCGGTGGATTGACGAAGGAAAGTTGTCAATGTTTTTGCGTAGAGTTTCGTTGTCTTGACTTGATGTCGGTTGCGTCGGACACTATGCTAATTTTCGTTACGTTAACTGCGGAAACTGGTACCTATTATGTGCATAATAGCTCATTCTTCATGATTTATCATTGCGGAATGCAGCGAAAATTATATACGTGTTCCCCCTGTGCAAAATTCTTGGCTGTCGCCGAAGATGGTATCACGGCTAAGCATTGGCTTGCGCATCTAATTAAATTTTAATCGGTTTCTCACGCCAATTAGTGAAAAATGCTTGTCTAAGTAGATGCATTTCGTATTTTAATAAGAACATCGGTAAGCTTCGGTCCTCCTCCGCAGTTGTCCGACGAGGGGGTTGGTTGGTTTAAAGGAAATTATAGTCCTCCGTTGATCTTTAAACTCTCATCTTGAAAAGTTCTAACAACGCCGTTTTTTTGTCGCTGCCCAATCGATTTACTCTGTCTATATACCTGCGTCGACCAGCTTCATTTAAATTCGACTTATTTTGTTGGTCTTCTTTCCTCGCGGATCTCTTCCCTAATCTTATTACCTAATGGCACTGGTAAGTGGTATCATTACGGGGTTCTTATCCAGATAAGCTGCTAACTGAGAAATGTGCCATCGTTATGACGTGGAGAGGTTTTCAATTGGGCGATATCGAGTGTGTTTAATTTGAGATCATAACACGTCACGTTGATTATGTTATACGAGTGGCAATCAGCTGACTGAGGGATCCCTTAAATTTCTCCCCGGCCGCCGAGCCTCATCTAAATTCAAATTACATTACAAACCCGTGAACCGAACAGCTCGTCAGCGCCTTGTCTGTTTACCAATTAACCGTCATAGAATAACAAAGTGACGCAAATGGCGCCAGTAAATTCATTACAGCTCAGAGAAATTTGACAAAAACTGCTTCTACTAACTCTTGTTTCTATTATGACTGAATACTGTTTCAGTATCGCGTAATAAACGCTACATTTTCAATTATCTTTCATATAACAATCTGGAAACCGACCCATGATTTTGTATGTCGTCATATTCCTCTAATTTTCTCAGGACACAAATATACTAAATATGACAAGTGTCAAATAAAAACCTTAAATAAATTAAAACGAGCATTAGTATATAAAATGATACTTTTAAAATGGGCATTAATTCATATAGTACATCATTTGTCATTGCTGAAAAATAAGAAACTGGTGAATAATTTATCTAAAAATTTTTGTGTCTGTCTTACAAATTATGATTATTTCATGATTTCGTGTTTAGATATATTTATTGGTTTGCATGGAGCAAAGACCGCTGGCAATGTTTAAATTACACCAAATTAATAATGTAATATACGAATCCAAAGACAATGCAGTGGTCTGCAAGTAATTATTAAAATGTTTTAACTTTTCGGTAGTAGAATTCTGACTTGATCTTAAATTCGGATAACTATATAGTCAATGCTGTGACAATACAAAATACGATGATTTATCGAAATATGATTTGCCATTTTGAGTTTTTCCAGGGAAAAAATTATAGTTTTATGTATATAACTGTGATTTTAAATATGCTTTTTTATGTCACAGTAAAACGATAATATTATACGGAAAGTGTATGTTCAGTCAAACATTCCAACTTCACAGTTAAAGCTACGTGAAGATAAGTGCGTATTGCAAACTACGTGAAACGTAAAATATTATTTGTGAAAGAAATTGTAAATTTAATTATTTTCTAAATATTTTATATTTTTCACACAATTTCAGACTGTTGCAACAATTGAGTGTATATTCAATAGCTTCTACTGTATCTAAGAATGTTTATCGGAAACCTAATTATAAATTACAGTGGAAAGTGTAGAGCAAACAATTTCGTATAAGATGACGTAATTATATTTTTTTTAATTTGAAATTTGACGTGACGTTAGTAAATATAATACATACACGTAATTGATATTAAAATTACCGTCGATGTTCCTAGTGATGTTGACAATGGACTAACAAATTGTCTTCTATTGTCACTCATGAATTTGCTATTGAAAAATTTGGATTTAATTCAGACTTCTCCCTGATACAAAACTTTTTACTACAAATTAGTTGAAACAGAAGCAATAATTCTGAAATCCCTGCCTTGATCAGTTAGACGTATTCCTTAATTCACTACTATTGATTAGTATTTATATCTTATTGGCAATTCTAAGTTTTTACGATCAGTAGGTACGAACGATCTCGTTGATGTCATCGTTCATAAACAGGACTAAAGTGTCTGATGCAGACAAAGACTTTCCAGCTACTCCTTTGTCTAATGACGCTTTAATTGCTATGTCTGCGCGTAAATACTTGTAAGTTACTAACTGACAACATTAATCATTTTCTTCTTATCTCCACTGATAACGATCATAATACATAGAAAAAATTAATTAACACCGCCTCTGCTGCATAAGAGAAAACATGCATGAATTGCAAATGAACTGGCTCCATGTGCTCCTTGTCTTCGGCACATTTCTAGTAATATAACATTGTACCAGCTGCTACCTTTCGGGAGGATTAAATTAAAATCAAAATAATTCTAAAAATTAACATGACCATGCTTTTTGTTAATCAAAATTCACGAACAAATAACACGGAATTTCTAAATCGTGAATATGTATTTTATTATTTTGATCATAAATTATTTAATATTATTATCGAATTAATTAAATCAGTCTCAAATTTTCAAAAAGAAAAGTTTTTAAATAAATTTCTCCCAAAAAACATTTCGGAGATATTTGTGCATTATTACATTGAGGATTGTTAATAGAATTGAAAAGAATATTTCAAAATATTTCTGAAATAATCTTTTATACTGAGATAATGACTCAAATTGCTCGGGTGCATAATATAAAGTTTTTTTATATAGTTTTGCTATAGCAAAATTTAATTGGATATTTTTAAAAACTATATTTATTTAATACAACTACTATTGGATCCTGTACTATATAATAAGAATTTGTAATTTAAGGGAAATTAAATGTTGAAATATTAAATACTTAACTCGGAGTACTTTTATAAACTACACTTATCAGGGTTAATTACTGTGTGTGTGTGGAAGGGGGGCGGGAGGAGTAACAACGGGTAGCAGAGATCTTTCTTATTATGATCGAGCCGGAAAAACAAGACTGTTTTTCGTTCTACGCTGGTTTTGGAAACTTCTTGGTATGACTTCCGGGAATTTCTCATGGGTTTCTTCAATAGTAATCACCGGTTGTGACATTCTGCTGAGAAATTTGACTCAACATCTCTTCCAAGCTATAATATAGTGATCGAAAGTGATTCAGCGATTGATTTTATGCTAAAAGTAACAGTCCATGTAGGACCTTGGCCTCTCTGCCGATCCTCTGCTCGCTTCCTCCATCTTCTAACACACATCTTTTGTACGTCGTCCAACCATCGTTTCCGTGGTCTCCCCTTGCACCTTCTGCCACCTGGATTTCCCTTGTAGATCTTTTTGGCAGCCCTGTCCTCTGACATTCGCTCTACATGGCCCAACCATCTCAGTCTATTACCCTTTATTTCCAATACATAGTCTGCAGACCCATACAGTTCCTACAGTTCCCTATTTCTTCGTATTTCCCTGCTTCGTTTACCGCTTCAAAAATATTTCTTAATATTTACCTTTCCCATCTTCTAAAGCACTCTTCATCTGTCACGGTCATTGTCCATGTTTCCGAGCCATACCTGACCACCGGTCTAATAATTGTTCTGTAAACAATCACTTTCAGTTTCCTGTTCAGACTACCTGACTTGAGAGTCTTGATTAGGACCCAATAAGCTCTATTTCCTGCTGCAATACTTGATTTTATTTCTTCATTTATCCTGTTGTCTTTCGTTACCAGTACTTCTAAGTACTTTAAATTCTCGCAGCTCTCATTGATTTCATGCGCCCTTTCCTATTTTCCTATTTTTAATCGACATCGTTGTATCGGTATTTTGTGTTGTGGCGCACGCCTCGCTTTGATTATGTTCTCCGCCTTTGTTGGGAGCTTGTGTAGACAGCGTAGTGGCAAGCGCGTCGGAACCCTTTGTCCGAATTTTCCCATGCTTTGCTATCCTAGCGGAGAGTTGCTAGGTACGGTAGCCCGACTAACAAGAGCGAGTGAGCGAGCGGGTTCACGGGGTTAAGCAGGTTCCGATCCGACACCTGCAATTACGGACTATCCATCTTGCATCGGCGTGATCGCTCCGCATTCCTGGAGCCTCCTACCCCTGGAGCTCAGGCTGGAGAGCTGGAGAGCTGCAGAGCTGGAGAAGAGAGCAGGTGCGTGTCACTGCCGAGGCGCAGATACGCCCCCGCATCCTAAATCAACAGATTAACACGACTCCACCAGCACGCAACACAAACAGCGGCTCTTGTTTTACCTATCACTACAAATGGCTGCAATTGCAACAAATTTTCCGTTGTTCAGCAACCCCTACTCAAGTTATCCTCTGCTTTGGGGTGCCTTGGTCCTTCTTCCTCCTCCTAGGAAACCTTTACTGGGGTTAATGGACACAACTCGTTTCAACCATCAATAAACTATTTTTGTTTCAAACTTTATACTGCTCTGGTTACGTCACCACTCGAGCCATACACAGGAATAAATATTTTAATAAGTTTTATGTTAAAAAATGAGAAACAATACAGATGTTCATCAAATACTTACTCATTGAAATAATTTTTAGCGCTCCTCTAAGCTACAATTTAGTCATTCATTCTACATACACGACTCCCTCGGTCAAAAACGTTTCTTCGTTGCTATTACTTAAAACAATCAAAATTTATGAAGTACATAAAATAGGACCTGGGCATGCAAATAGGACCTGGGCATGGGAACGAAAAGGTAAAGCGACTAGGGGTGGGATACGCTACAGACAAGAAGAGAAAGAGCTAGGCTACACATTTTCTACAGAGCTTTTCGCAGGTCAAAAAAAAGAATGAAAGAATCGACTCGGAACGGGAGGGGAGGAGTGATCACCTGTTTAAATTACAAGCAAGGAACCAAAAAACAGACGTTGGAAAATACTCATTCCTAAATAGGACAATTAATGACTGGAACAATCTACCTGCAGGAGTGTTTGGGGAACTCCCTCTAACAGAAAGAAAATTTCGACTTAATCTAAGTTTAGTGTAGTGAAGTGATCAGTGCTGCGAAATCTCTAAAAATACACTACAATGAAATATTTTCCATTTTTTGTTTTTTTCTTCAAGCTAAAACTATTATTCTTTTTAAAAAATTCATTTCTAATAATCTGATTCCACACTTATTTCTATTGAATATAATTTTACATTCAACTATAGGTTAAATATGGTCCTTACGACCAGATTATTAATTATTGTTTAAGTTCTATGTATCTGCCACCGGGCATCTGCCCATTTGTAGATTTAATAAATACAATATACGACGATCTCGCTCAGTATTGTGCTATGTGGCCGGGAATTGGGAAAGAATATAAAGTTTAAAGAAACTGTGCGCGAGGTTAGTCCATCTTTTTTAAGTCTCACGATATGACAAAGTACCCAACAGTTTTCGTGTAATACGGTGAAAAAGACGACTTTCACCAAATTTTCACCTTCTGCCACCGAGTCGATCAATCCAGTTTATTGACACCGTGGTAAAAATGATAATCATGTAATGTCTCTTTTTTTCTACGTATTGTTTGATTGCCAACTTGCTTCAAATGATATTTGAGAGTTGGCCAATCAACTGGTAAATTAATTGAACTTAAATTATTCATCAATCTAGTGAAAATAATGTAACAGACGAAAGATTATCAATGACTTCTGTAGCAGAATTTTTATTACGTGAATTTTGGAAGATTACTTCCATAATTCATCGTGCAATGCGCTGCACAAATTACATACTTCTGTCTGAGAAGATAATATCTGCGCTAAGTACGCGGCCTTAAACACGACCACATAAAGGATAGTTGCAGTAAAAATTAGAGATAACAATTAAATAGGGAAATTTAATTCGTGACTCAGCAAAATGTATGAATCACTCGACAGGTACTTTCCTGCTTATGACCGGACATACAAATTTGTCTTACAAAGCACAGGTGATAGCAAAGAATAATATAAATGAAGGGAAATAATGTCACGTACCTGTTATTAATTCATTAATTAAAATAACGGAAAAACTGTACTACTTACGTAACTAAACATAAATTAAAAATATTAACTTCGTAGTCCACAATAAAAATACTACTGAATTAATTTACCTTTCTTTGTAAACAAGCAATAATTTTGGAACCATTTGATATGTGACTAGAAAAAGAGTGATTGCATAGTGGATCAAATAAATGTTAGTTTTTATAAACTGTTTCAAGTTTTTTTTTATTAAAAATGACATTTATCAGCGTAAACATAAAGTAGTTTTTGTTCCCTTCTGTTTTTGAGCTGTTGAGCTCTGTTTAGGCGCGTGTTACTTATTATTAAAATATTTAATAAATTGCAGCCAAATAACGAATGGTAACGAAGAGAAATTTAATTCTAAATCAAATATTTATAAGACTAAACAATTCATCCCCAAGTTTAGGGACCTAAATCTTACAGAATATGATAAAAATGTCAACTGTTAATGACATAAAAACATTCGACGGTCACTAGTTTTGCTAATAATTATGTTATGTTGGTAGCTTAACGAAATACGTAGGATGGATTGTTGTATTAAGTCAAATTTTTAAATAAATAGGAGGACTATGGCAGTTTAAATTACGAAAGCTACGGACATAAAAAAAATAATTCTTAGCAAACTTTGTGACCATTAAATGGTTTCTTATTTCATTATCAACTAAACTAGTTTAATCTATCTAATTTAAATAAATAAAAATAAAAGTAAGAATTATAAAGTAGAAATTTATTACAAATTCAAATAACTGTAAAATAAAATGTTCCATTCGCAATTTTAGGAAACATTATTTAAATAATCACTATTCTAAAATTATTACACAATCGATATAATCAATAGCATGTATATTTGTGTGATATATATTTTTAATTGAAATTTAAACCTAGGACAATTTGAAAATTGAACATTGTTAAATTTTTTAAATCTCTGAGAAAAACATTGGGGTGAGAAAAAGTTAATATTTTTTATATACGTTATAGGCTGTTTCACTATATTAAATGTAAACAGTCAGATAATGTAATTATTATCTGTCTTAATTTAGCACGTACTTTATTTTTGAAGTCAGCGAGGTGTTGGGGATGGAGATGTCAAAGAATTAAATTATATTTATTGGTTACCAAATTGCCGACTACTTGTTTTAAATTTCTATGTATCTTACTCGAGGGACAGCTTCCAAATTAATTCCTTTTCTTGGCTGCCATAAATATCCGGTACATAACCTTAGATAAAAATAATAGTCTTATATATTATATTTTAAACTTGTGTGCATTGATTCATCCAGCTGTATTTTTTAAATATAGTAAATTTTACAATCTGCTACAATCGAACAATAAGTGGTGTGTCGTATACTAAGGGTTCTACAGACATGCCGAGAATATTTAATTGACCATTCCCTTAATTTTTCACCTCAAAGCAGTTTTGCTGTTGCACGACAATACACGGCCACATACCTGTCACGAACTGGGTCAGAAAACTTTGATGGTAATACTGAAACACTGGTCCTGCGATTACCATCTGAGGGAATTCTTTCGTGATTTATTGAGGACGACTCACCTGTGAACTCTGACAATCATTTGCTTAAACGTGCTGGTCGAGACTTACCTCGCGGAATACTGGCGCTGGAAAAAATTGAGGATTTTGTGGAAAAATGAAAATTTTGTTTTCCTGATCGATGTATCTACACACAGTAAAAGGAGAGAGAGTGATTTTTAAATTATCTTGTGCATTAATTTTGGAGTGACCTTCGTAGTTTGATTCCTCGTTATCATACAGACCGGAAAATTTCCAGTGAACTAAATTCAATCCCTGGTAGAATCGTGGTGAAATTTCCAGTCCGAAGTGGACGAACCATTCGTGATAAATTTAGCTAGTTTTTTCTACGCCACAAATTTTCCTGATACGTTTGAAAACCGTGAGGAACACAGAGTGAACATGTATGTTTTGGAAACATTTTTACCTGATTGATGGATTTCGATATGATACATTTGTTGAGGATTGTTGTTGTCTATACTTAAAAGAAGAACTTAGACACCTGTTCGATTGCCCAGGGGCTGCTAACGAGAAAGAGCTGTTGTGATATGTTAGACATTTCCTGTGCGAAGCGCTAACTAACCGGAACTAACTCGACCACTGGAGCGTGTCATTACCTGGTAGCGCTCTCGGGTAACACCTTACACTTGTTCACTCCTCCTTACAGATCGTCGCTTACATACTTTCACACACAAGTTACAAGCTTCTAGGTCCAAGAGATCGTATATCCCTTTTTCAGGAATCCTTCTAACTTTTCAATTATCAGCAATTAGATAAGTTAGCGCTCATTATAATATCGATAAAAATACGGTGACAATCAAATAACAATACGACGAAACACAGATAATAATTAGGTGATGAAAAATGCAGACTTTTTTCCTTCGCTTAAATTGTGTATCGTGTTTTTTTTTATTCAAACTTCTTGGTCTTCTTTCAATCCTATACTCAAATAATGCTGATCCGTTTTTGGCTTTTCTTTTATTTATTGGATATATTGACGTTACGTCAAATCATCCAGAAAGTTTGAAATGAATACATTAAAAATTTTCTATTTTGTCGAGCTTCTTTCCAATGAAATCAACTAAATTGTACAGCTGTAATTGCATGCACAATATTTTGTTTTAAAATGTTTTAATAATAAATTATCAGAATAAAATAAAAAGACTGTCAATATGTCGGCATATAATTTTATTACTATTTAATTAATATAAATACGAAGATTTCTCTCCCTTTCGAGACTTCATTAGGCATGTTATAAATCTCGCACTCTCTCTGGGTATTTTTTATCAAAGTTCTCATATGCCGAGACACCTTCACCTATTTTAGGAGGTATATGTACTGGGGTCAAAGACCTTGGGCATATGGCAAGAGTTGTCCGCTGATCCCATTGGATCAGTCGGCCAATTGCCTCCTGAAATTGGTGGAGACACGGAGAAGGGAATGCTGCGTCCCCACAGCAAACTCGTCTCCCGTCATTCGGAAGGGCGTGAGAATAGTACCCAATGCCCGACCTACCTGATGCAGGTTTTCTAGGGTTTTCCCTGCATCTCTTTAGGTGAAACACCGGGTAGGATCCTTAAACCATAGCCCGGGGGCCCTAGTTAACCCTTGGCTACCTTGCTCTACCTTCCGCATCCTCCCCTTTTCAATTCCCTTCCTATGCTATTAAAGGGGAGTTGCCTGTTTCAGGATCACCCTCATGTAGCCTGTTACCCAAAAAAAAAAATAGTTTCTATGTTACAAATTTTGTAAATAAAATATGTTTCTAAACTTAACATTTAGCAATTTATGTCCTTCTCTCCTTGACTTCTTCGGCCCAAAAGATTCTTAAATGTATTAAAATAGGGAGTTAAGGGGTGAAAGATATAAATTTCTGAACTCGTAAGTTTTGAAGCATGCTTTTATATATAAACAGCTGTGACGTAGAACCCATATTTATTCTTCTGTAATGTTATATTTATAGTATGCCTGATGAAGTCTCAAAAGGGAGACGAAATATCGTATTTATATTAATTAAACAGTAATAAAATTATATGCTGACTAATTGGCGATGTTTGTATTATAAAATTATTTTACATTAACTATTTTACCAGGCCTCGCCAATATTTGCTACTTCCCCTCTTATGTTTCTACAAAATATAGTATCAACAATATAGAAAGGTTACACGTTTCATTCTACGGCCGTTTCAATTTTTTCTCTCCAGTTACGATCTTCGAGTATAGGGTGATTTCGGTAAAAACTCTACGTAGTGACATGGGAGAACCTAGACAAGTAATTCCCTACAGGACTAAAATTGAGCTACAAATTTCCATGACGTCATATCCGCTCCGCACTAATTGTCCCAGGTTTAAACATGGCTTTAAGTAACGTTATTGTAAATATAGTAAACAAATAATTGTTAAAAATAATAAAAAGAAACATTCAAAATCTCACGTATAACTTGAATCAATTACAGAAACTTAGAACACGAAATGAAACGCTTCAATATCGCCTCTCGTACGGTTGCATCAACACTTTATTTCTCTTTCGTTTCTAAAGCGGCGGCGACAATCCGCGCAAAGAGATCTTATTCATCTTTTAATGTCATGCAAGTAAAATCTATTTACATTGGAGTTTCTTAAAGAAAAAAAATTGCACTCCAAAGAAGGGAACGAGACGTTGTGCCACTTTTGTCTTTAAAATAGTATTTTAATTCAAATTGACTTTGTTTCATTTATTGCAATTTTACATTAATTTTCTCCGGTCTCCTGCATTTAAGTGGTCGGATTGTTTTAAAACTGTAATTAAAGTTGATAAAATTATTATTTTTTCAGTCTACCCCTTTAAATAGCATAGGAAGAAATTGATAGGGTATGATGCGGAAAGTAAAGAAAGGCAGTGTTGGTTGACCTTCCATTCATTTTTGTGTGCCGCAATTATTTTCATTATTTCTACTCCCTCATTATTTTATTGGTTATTATAACTCCCATAATATTTGTTTAATATTTTTCCTTTAGATTCATTACTTAACGTCTTTAACCCTACCTTACCGCAGTAAATAATAAAATCCTTCTTCCTTTTTTATAGGTTTTAGTGATATATTTCATGTCGAGTCCATTATTGTAAATTGAGTTCTTTAATCTGAGGACTAAGTTAGCACATTAAATCAGAGAGAAAAAGAATCCAGTAAATTCACGCTAAATATCAGGGTTTTCAGTTGGTATTCTCCAATTTCGTGTTGATACGTTCTCACAAATTTCCAGAGAGTTGTCAGGTTTTTCCAACCAGTTATTTTTTTAAAAAATATACAGCATATATGGTGAAGTCAGTTTTAGTTTGGCAAGAGGACATTGTTATTCATGTGGCAGAGGTGCTAACGACGGGTTTGCCAGGGAGATCCGTTGTCTCGCTCCAATGACTCTAATTGCCGAGATGAGCCCCGGGTTACAGAAGCCAGCTCCACCGAAACGAATTTATAAGTAATGCACCCCAATTACAGACGCTCTTTATGTTTACCGTCATGTTTTTCATGCTGCCAGAGCAACAGTTACGCTCTTTGCAAAAAAAGAAAAGCGAAGAAAGGGCTTTGCGAGCAAACCTACATGAGACAACATCAGCTGGAGTCAGGTATGAATAAATCTCTATCTCAACACAAACGCATATCATTATTATAAAACCAACACGAGTTACAGTATTATCAACAATCAGTTTCGTTTATTTGCATTATGCCAATTCTACATCATTCTAATCCAGTTTATTATGTGGTGTGTTACTTTCCATGTTGTCGTTTACCAACCTTCATTTCTATCTTAGGTAAAACGATTTGTGATCTTTGATGTCCTTAATCAGTCTGTATAAGTTGGTGAAAAATAAGTCGTAATTTAAGGATCTATTAAATAGTATGTGAACAGCGTGTTTATCGCACTGCATTGTCTAATACACGAGGGGAAGTTAAAAAGTAAAGGGACGTTTGGGAAAGGGGACGTTTGGGAAAGGGGACGTTTGGGGAAGGGGACGTTTGGGAAAGGGGACGTTTGGGAAAGGGGACGTTTGGGAAAGGGGACGTTTGGGAAAGGGGACGTTTGGGAAAGTCATTAAAAACACTACACGCACACGAGCTCAAACACACGCAATGGAGTTTTAAGTACTTGGAGCTGCGCGACAAGGAATCTGTCCTTCCATAGCAGTTCCAGGCAATACATGAAACAAACAAGAGGAGGAAAAACGGTACAGGAAATAAAAATAATCCTTTTACGTTTAGACTTCTCATCGTCCAAGGGAGAGAGGGATGGGGAAATATTTCCTAAGATGACCAGTATGGCTGTCTTTTTGCACCACGGTGATGAGTTAAACCATTATAGGTTGATCGGCTTAGTTCCGGTGGGTGAACAGTTTAACGAACGCCAGGTTACTAGTTACTAGTGAAAAGATGTTAGATTGGTCGAGAGATTGTCTTTTGTGTGCATCACTACTAATGATTAGATTTATTCCTATTCTTCACCTGTGAAGAAACTTCTCTGCATGACCTAAACGATGTACAGAAACGTTTTGGGCAATGGAAGGAATCTTTAGAATCGTTTTAACGGTGAGGTCATACTCAAAAGAAACTACTAGCAGGTGTTCAAAGAAGAAAATTGTACAGCAACGGTCTAGTTAGTTTCTTAATGACTTCTGTATAAATTGTACAATCGCTGTTTCTCATCCTTATATTTCCCGTGGAGCTCGTTTAATTGCGTAGATAAAACGCATAAATCATTCCATCAGATTTAAAATGCACTCAACCTGAAAATTATTTTTGTCTTAACATCTCATTTTCCAAATTTACGAACCGGCATCAATTTTTACGAATCAATTTTCAAGCAGTCTTCATCACTCCCAACTTATTAATTATATTCGAACCACGTATATGTATTATTTGGGTGTTCAAGAGTACGTATTACGAGTATCTTAAATATTCTACAAAAGTTTCATATTTATATAAAAAGGTTGGGTTTCTGGAAGCTTACGTTGAATTGTAGAAAGAATCGAATGTGTAGTTGTCCCTCCGTTGAAAGTTTACGGCACTGGCTCAGAATGTTCACGTTCTTCTTTCTGTTCATACACGTACTACATAGAAATTTTCTATGCCTCAATTGTTTCTCAGCTTGGGGTCAAATATTTCGATGGCGTTGTTTCTTCTATCCCCTCTGCACCGACCATTTCTAACCTTTTCCTTCGATTACGCAGTATGAACTCCTCGTTTTTCGTCTGAGCAGTTGTCATAATGACGTCGTTGGATAGCAATATTTTCGATTTTTCAATTGCTTTTTTTGGGTTAACAGGCTACATGAGGGTGATCCTGAAACAGTTAACTCCTTTTAATAGCATAGGAAGGGAATTGAAAAGGGGGATGCGGAAGGTAGAGCAAGGTAGCCAAGGGTTGACTAGGGCAACCAGGCTATAGTTTAAGGATCATACCCGGTGTTTCACCTAAAAAGAGATGCAGGGAAAACCCTAGAAAACCTGCATCAGGTAGGTCGGGCATTGGGTACTATTCTCACGCCCTTCCGAATGACGGGAGACGAGTTTGCTGTGGGGTCGCAGCATTTATTTCTCCATGTCTCCACCAGTTTCAGGAGGCAGTTGGCCGACTGATCCAATGGGATTAGGGGACAACTCTTGCCATATGCCCAAGGCCTTCGACCCCAGTAAATATACCTCCTAAAATAGGTGAAGGTGTCTCGGCATGTGAGAACTTTAATTAAAAAAACCAGAGAGAGTGCGAGGCATTCCCGAAATAATCAGGTGAGCCCCGCAGTCACTCTGGGTTGAAGCGCCTGCGAGAAAAATCCGGCAGCTTATATTTGAATTGTATTTCAGTGGAATACTATTAAACAGCGAGAAGTATTCAATGGGTTTTAATTATTGTTTCCTGTGATAGTCCCTACTAAAGACTACGTTAATAGATGTGTTAAAAGAATAATTTTACTACAAAATCTTCCCTCAACTCTTACAACTTCACAGTTCATTCAGCTGAAAAATATTTTTAATAGACTTTATATCTTATCGTTATTCTTATATTTCAATTATTTGATTACTGGTCTAGCTACCCTTTCAACTATAGGTCTCAAAGAGTTCTACTTTGGGTCTCTGATTCAAAGGTCAAAATTATATTGACCTAAATTATATATTTTTTATAAACTTAATGGGTTTATGAAAGTAGTGCTCAACTTTATGCTCCAATTTTTCTGTGGCGACAGTCTATTTTCCCTTTATAATAATTACCATAATTTTACTATGTTTCGTAGCAGGCTGACATGTCGGTCAACGCGTCAGCTTGTAACTGTCAATCGATATCACGGGTTTAATATTGTAAAAGTCGCCGTGCTCAGCAAGCGGGAATTGCAACATTGCGCAAAATCGTGCAGCATGTTCATTTGATGTCTGTGGCTTCCTAGTGTTGTCAAAATATTTTTAAAATTACGCAGTTCGTCAGAACAGAATATAATAGACATGTTGAACATCGGAGGACGAAGAGACGTCGAAACTGAAACAGCGTGACAGGAGAAAGTCTGACGTGAAAATGTGGACGCACTATTCGAAAAATGGAGTAGAACACTGAAGGGATATACTGCTGACGCAATGGAGTGAAGAGAGTCTATAAACTTGTCCTGCATCGGCAGGCAAATGGAGTCCTATTTATGGAACACGAGATAAGCAATCTGTTTCGCCACTGTGATGAGATGGAATGCACGCATGCCATGTACAAATTGTTGAATAATTCGAGCAGTACAGTTTATCAGCGTCTGTTTGAGTTCATCGTTATGCAAATTGTCGCTATCCAGTCGAGGAATGCGTCCATTCTCTACAATTCAATTACGGGCTTGACGTTGGACAAATGGCCGCCATTAGCCCAGTGCGATACTAGTTTGGCAACGAGCCCAGGGCCAGCGTGCCTCGTTGTTCAAAGAGTCGCTTTAATTGTGATCCGATTGACTCCGCCACTAAACCTTTAGGATAGCCATCAATCAATCAATCAATTTGATCGCCGATGAGCCGAGTCAATCTCCTTGGCTGGCTGCGATGATTGGGGGGCCTTTAATTAAAGTGGTCAAGTGCTTGGTGTGGCGGGGCTATCTGGAACGATCTCCATGGAAGCCACGAACTGCCCTGGAACGTGCTGGAGCCGGGACCAGCTTCAATAGGGTGTTTAAAACAACTCCAAAATAAGGGACATGGGTGAGGGTAACTGATTACGCCAAGAAATAATCAGGGCGTTACGTAAACACGACAAATTATAGTGTGTCGGTTTGGAAAGGAAAATAAAGGCAGTTCTGAGCATCCATTAGCCGAGTCGCATAGAATATTAGCGTTTATCAAGACGTGATGAGTTATACGGCGGTCTCCTGGTTCTCGGATATTCGTATTCTATGCTAATATCTTAGAATACGCCCAATGGCGTCCACTTAATTCTAACTCTGAAACTATTAGTGACATAATGCATGAAACCATTACGTTATGTTTTACGATCATCCTAAGGACAATTCAGGCGGATTAAGAAATTCGTCATTATATAACGAATAATCGCTTAAATTAGCTATAAACTTGGTGGTAGCTGGAAATAAAGTAGAAATTTACTATTGGCGACAATAAGTGATGAAAAATAGCATAAATAATTAAGTACCTATTTTTTAATCTCTCAAAATAGGCAGAGAACTATTCAACTAACTTCAACTGACAAAAATTAAATAAAGTACAATTTCGCATTATTTTAAACGCGATAAATAGGTTTCGAATTGTTTCCTAGAAATAATTATCAGATTTCACAAATGTATATAATGATTTTTCCTGAGAACAAACGCTTCACTTACACTTTCTCAGGATCTAAAAAATAAAGCTCCTACTCTTATTGTCGTAACGGTGTAATTTTTACCATAAAATTATTTAAATTTATTTTATTGAACCTTAATATATATTTTTCTGACTTATCAAACTATTTCATTTATATACTTCTGAATTCCACATAGTATTTAAATGAAAATATTTTAATTTGGTGATATATTAAGGACGGGAGTCTAATTTAATTTTTACTTAGTTTGTTGAAGTTAGGAGGCTAATATTTTGTAATCACAGCATTAGTTCTCTACTACGTTTTTATACAATTTTCCATTCGATTCATCTGAATAAATGTTGCACCCTTACATATTAATGCCTGATCCAAAATATTGATGCAATATACAATTATTTTTTAATTTGTGTGTTTCCGTCAAATTCTGACTAGATTTCCCTTCCTAGTATTAAATTAAATGTTTCATAAATCAACTTTAAAATAATATCAGGCCAGTTTAACCTGCTTTAAAATTATATTTGATTTCAATATCATAAAATAAGGTACTTATTAATTATAATTATCTTACATAGTTTTACGGAAACTGAATTAGTCATTATTCTGAAAAATAATAAAACTAGTGATTGCAATATATAAAGTTGAGACATGAAACGGTTTATGTTAATGTAAGTTTTAATTTTATAAATTATTACTGTTGGCTATTATAGATTAAATTTATTTATTATTACATTTCAGACTACATTCCAGGTTTTCTTTTGTGACCATAACGCAGTTATGCCATCTTAATTTTGGAGTTCATTAGTTCTTAAATTAACACTACAATTCAGATTATTATATAATACATTGTTTGTAAAATGACATACCTGAAGCATTTTACTCGTGTATATACATATACTCCGTTATAAATTAAGACTAACGTTCCATGTCCTTGCGGAAGGATACATTGTTGCCACATAAGAAACCAACGTAATGCTCAGTATTGGCATTGCTTGACTTAAGTTCTCACCCCTCACGTGGTATTCTTATTTGAAATTTAAATGTACTATTTTCAAATAAAATGGCTTCCGTTAAACTACATGGTGATTCTGTGTCTCGGTAATTTTGCGTGTACGGTCAAATTTGGTATCCGTTTTGAGTGAATATCTTTTTGCTTGATAGTTGACACTAGATCTGTTATTGACTAACGATTAATTGAAAATTTGACCAAGTGCGGACAGAATGCAGAAAAATTAAAAAATGTAAAGTTTGTTGCAACAATTGAAATCTCATTAAAAACGTCGGAGTTGTTACGTTCATTGCATCTCAGATCTGCTTTTAATTCTTTCTATATTTGGGTATACTTAAATACACTTTAGCGGAAGCTAGACTATGTATAGGGGAATAACGTTGTAGAAGCTATTGGCCTTGAAATTAATCCAAAGACTAATATGCTATTTCATCGTAAATGCCAATATTGTATGTAGATGACGATGTAAAGTAGAGAATCTAGTAAAGAAGTTTGGTCTGTATTGTACACGTAGAGAGTAGCTTCTGAAGGTAACCCTGGTCACGTGTTGTTTGGGGGTCGAGGGTGATATCTCTGTTGGTCGACATCCTCAGGACCAACTGCTGGCCAGGTTCTTTTAATTAGGAGACGTGACCTCATCAATAACTAGGCATTGTCTCAGCATCGAGGCATGGGGCCCGAACACGATCGCAGTTCTCACAATAATGAAGCGAGAGCAGTGTAATTAAAGCGGCTCCTCCCCCACCCCCCTCCAGCTCTCTCAAGTTTACACCTTGTTAGGATGTCTGCGCCTAAATCACGACCACAAAAAGAAGACGTCGGGCCGGACCGGGCCACAAAAACCCGCCCGCGGACCTGACGCCGCCCGCTCACTACAATTAGCATAGTCTGTCCTGGTCTAGACTGCGCTCATGCACACCACCAAACATTACTTCCTCTCATATGCTAGTCCATCACTTTTCCGTTTATGAAACTCTTACAAATAGGCCTTTGCTCTGACTTCTACGCTCGATGCTAACCTTGGTCCAGCGATCAAGTTATTTATAATCGGGAGCCGGAATCATAATTTTGTGCTCGTGCGGAAACAATTAGAAGCGACAAGTGAGAAGTGACTGGGTGCATTGTTGTGTTGAAAAACATATTTGGTCTTGATAAATGACCGTGACTTTCTCCGCTAATATTTGTTGTTCTATTTTGAAACTTTCTTCGAACCAAAGATGTAATAATTATTCTACGTTCCAAGAGCAATGAAACAACACATAAAAGGAGATACTAAAAAATTTTCATTAGATTCTGCTTCTGACATTATTTCTTATCTAATGACGACTTTGAACTAAGGAAACTTACATATGTCTATTGTTTGTATGACCAACTGATACTTAACAATTATTTATTTCACGTCATTCCCACGAGATTTCCAGTGACTGAGAGGAGCTGCAAGATAAATTCTTCATGAGATAACATTTCGAATTTTTG
Organism: Eucriotettix oculatus; assembly: GCA_034510155.1. Taxonomy (NCBI): domain Eukaryota; kingdom Metazoa; phylum Arthropoda; class Insecta; order Orthoptera; family Tetrigidae; genus Eucriotettix; species Eucriotettix oculatus. The sequence goes on along the minus strand of CM067382.1, from coordinate 26,157,147 downwards.
TAACAGTCTATTCGCGAAATTTAGAGCTTCTTGTGGAGTGAAGTTTATTATAAAAATAATAATTATTTTTATTTTCATAATTCCGCTTCTTCTCTAAAATCCCACCACGTCCTATATTTTTAACATTTAAAGAATTGTACACAATAGAAAAAAATATTTTCTCACAACGTCCTTATTTTAGAATTAATGTGTAGTTATAAATATCTACTTTTTATGTTTGTTATTTTATTCGTATTTGTAACAAATCTCAATTCGAAATTACCTTTTCTTCATCAGAAAATTAATGGAACTAATTTATGTAATCCAATATAAAGTCCAATGCATCTATTATAAGTGAATGTTCTTATAAATTCTTCTATTGTAACATTACATGGTATCTACATTTTTGTACTAACGTCTGAGTATTTTCAACAAATAATTATTAGAATAAATGATATAATAATAGTAATCGGGTCGTATTAAGAAAATTGAGTGAAGTGCTAATGAAGTAATATTTTGATAAAGGTAAGGCCATTTAAAAATAAATATAAGTTAGTAATTAAAGTGTAGTGAAGTGCAAGGGAAAAGGTGCAGAGAACAGGAGGACACCATAACTAGTTAAAATAAATTACAATTTAATTGGGATAACGGAACGGAATGTATCTGGATTATTTTTCTTATTTTATTTTCCTTTTCCCCCTGTTTTATTATACTTTAGTTTGTGTAGTTATTAATTTTATGTATCTTAAGCATTGCCACCGGGCTAAGGCCTTTGCAATGAAAATAAATCAATAAAAAAAATTCTTCTCTGAAACAGTTAAAATATTAAAATCTCTGCCTACTTTTCAATGAATTGATTTTTCTTCGCTACTGAACACACTTAGTTTCAAAAGAACGTGAGACAAGCTCTAAATCATCTGCCAGTAATGGTTTCAGGTTTCTTCTTGAATGATAATCTAGGTTCTTTGGCAAAGATCTAGTCTTTTTTTTGTGAACAACTCTCTCCGCAAAAAGATGAATTTCTTCCTAATGACGTATGTCATCACGCACACAATCCAAAGCCTATATATATTGGACTTCTCTTTTTAAAAGATCCTCATCCTTTCTCCTTGTCTAGTCAACGATGAAGTCTTCAGCATTACAAATTTTGGACAATTCTCTTCTGCATTTAAAGCCGCTATATGGTGTTTCCTTTTAAAATTACCTATCACCCACTTGAATTTTGAAGTATTTATGGTGTATTTTCCACAATTAATTGACGAAAATTACTCAGCAAGATTTACCTGAGCAACAGGTAACAATTTTATTTTAAAATGGTATTGAATACCAAAATTATTATTTTTTAAATCTTTTATCTGTAGTATTTTAGTTAAAACTATCAAATCCTATCGAACCATGAGGAAGAAATGTTTCCACATATATATAGAAAAAATAAAAGTAATAAATGAAATATGTCAGTCATATGTATTATCACATTTGTTAATTTCTTTAAAATATTTGCAGGCAGATATGCCTATAGTAATGTATATAGAAGCAAAACCCCTTTCAAGTGAGGTACGTTGGCAACATTGTTTTATATCCTTAGAATGTTATTTTCCAAATGTTAATTAATATATAATACGCATTGACTGCTATAGATTCCTTTTTGTTTCGCGTCTTAAAATTCAGATTAAACGATTCGCTTATTGGTAGACCTTCAATTTGTGCACTAATAGTTAGGAAATATAAGGAATAAATTACAAAACCTTTCTAAGGAACAATGGGGCACGTTAATAGATTTTTACTTTTTCTTAAACGGTACATTATGTTAAGGATATAAAGGCCCATATTTCAAAACAGTTTCTATACTGACATTTGAACTTTAATTATTTGAAATTCACTACTGGTTCATAGAACATATTTTTAAAAGTTGTTTTTTCTTCCGATGTGTAGGATTTATAAGTTGTTGAGAGCCAGGCCAGACATGTCTGTGTTCTCACCCCTTCACAGGGGCTGCTCCGGAAGTCGGCTCTGATTCGATCTCCGAAGACATCCGGTCTTCTTCCTGGAATGCGATTGTAGGGGCAGCATCTTATGGAAATATCGAAGGCATCTTCCGTTAGCCCTGCTCATACCTTTGTTAAGTATTCCAATATTATTCTATTATTTTAAACTTTTCAATAAGTATAATATTATTGATTTATAATTTTTCATTACTGAGTAAACGCAATAACCAGTAAAATAGGAAATATTTATTTTCATACTAGAAAACAAATTATGTTTCTTTCCTTATTTGTTGATTTAGTGTTGGGTATTAAAAACCTTAATGATCTTAAATGGTTAGTTTTCAGAATAACTTTCATCGGTGATGTAAATTAATGGGAATCTTAGAAGTGTCGAAATTCTAAAAATATTAATGAGTACGACAAAGTCTGAACTTCTAATATTAAACAATCTAATTTGTAACTACATATTGTTTCTTTAGTTATACGAGTAAGATTTCGGCCCCTATAATAGATTTGGTTATTTATAATCACTGCACTACACATACTCATTGTTTTTTTGTAGTATATTAAAATTTAAAATTACTTAAAAAAAAGTGAAATTATAATTTATTTTCAGAACTGAATGGTTTATGGCTGTTATGTGTGGGAATAAAGTAACTTGAGTACTTAAAATTTGGTTTTATCGTTTAATAAATTTCATTTATCATGAAAATTTTAAGGTAACATAAACCACATAGCGTTTAAACCCAACATTCTGAATCTGCAGCTTTTAAAATAGGATTTATTTTGTAACTTCCTTATATTTTTAAAATATTGAAAGTTTTTCTGACCTAATTCACCATGAACCTTAAATTAACTTATTAAATTAAAGACTGGTCTAAATAACTCAATTTTAGAAAGCAGTTTAAAAAATGACAAACAGTTTTTGCGTAATAGTATTTGGTAAATATATTACATAAAAATTGTAATCAAATAATGTTGGCTTTCCGGTGTAGACAATTAATAAGTGATTCTAGCCATCACAATGGGGACAATTTTTTAAAGTAACATTACTTTTTAATAACAATTTGCTTGGGTGATGAACTGAGAATCGTCTTAAATCAAACTTGGCTAACAGACAGTCGAATTCTGAGCCTATATTTTATATACGGCGCGAATGATCGTTAAAGTGCAATTTAATAACACCAGTCGTGACCTTTTTATGGTCTTTTATAAATATATATATACATCGCAAAGGAGACGCGTCATGACAGAAATTTATTTAATTGCACGAAAACGACACGACTTGTCATTTAACAAATGGGAAGTGTTCTGATATTTAGAGGTTATGACGTCATAAAAGAAATTATTTCAAAGCTAAATTCCTATTACTAAAAAATTTTGTGGCTTCTTTAAATTAGAATTGGTAATTTTAAGAGATTATTTAAATTAGGAAGCGATACATTTAAAATATTTAGGTAACCTACTGTTTTCTGTTTAACACGTAAATCATATTCTCGATGTTGACGTTCAAGGGAAATAAATTATTTGGGATTATTCTGGAATAGAATGTATAAATATCATTAACGTCACTAGTAATGTGAAGCGAGTACTTCAAATTTAAACACCAATTGCCCTTATTTTAATATTATTAGGCATTTATGAAGGCCATAGTCTTTTTCTGTGGAATGAAGATTTAATTTTAACTGATGACCATTTAATAAAATATCCTTGTAAGGTAAATCCGCGACAATAACAATTTGTTATTCAAATTTCAGGTCTGTTTTCCCCCTCAAAAATGAACCAAGGTTCACCATTTTTTTAAAAATTTTACTTGAACCAATAATCCTCTACGGACCTGTGATGGTTCAACTCTATAATCCAATTAATATATTCCAAATTTAAAACAAGTTGTCTGTACCATCATATTTTAAACTTATTTGCAATAAATAAACATTTAGCCTATTGTTGGCCCCTTGCGAATAAAATAAAAAGTTTCGAATCGCAAAAATATATTGATATTAGTTAGCCAAGGCTATCTATATAAGACCTTGTATAAAGTCCTCTAGAGCCAGTGATTCCATCTCTATGGGTAATTATGTCCTATACACTATAATCTGAGCTACTAAAAGAGCAGCAGTATGTGAAAGATTGTAAAAATCCGCTAATTTAGTGTCATAGGGTTTTAGTTCTAAACTTGAAATCACTTCTTTTCCTCGTGAATTAGTCTCGGTAATACTTTACATGGTTACAAAATATGTCTTTGACATTGGTTGGACTTTTAAGTGTACTGAATAGTAATAAATTTTTATAAATCACATCTAAAAATTTAGCAATATACATAAACGTAAAAGACCTGCTTTTAAATCAGTCTCAATTCTGATAAAGACTGAAATTATAATTTATTAATTTTGAATACAGTTTGTAAAATATAAACCAATAAAATAGAAAATAAAATCTAAATTGATTGAAACATAGCAAAATTGTCTTTTAAACTTAATTTTTTTTGTAACGTTTGAATTAGTTTGGTCCTGATACATGTAGATGACTCTGGCATATTCAGAAAGCTTCTTAATGTATTACAATATTGTATTCAAAATTAATACATCATTAATTTGTTTATTTATTAAATCTAAGACCGATTTAAATCAAGGATTTTTATTTAAAATAAATAAAGAGTGCTAATAATTCCACAAAGTTGCATAAAACGTAGTATTTATATTAATTAAATAATTATAGTTATTTTGACTTATGGCCGTCTTTTTAATTATTTCAAGATTTTTTTATGTACAGTGTCTTTAAATACAAAAAGTTTCTTGGTCAGTTGACAATTGTTTATTGATGCTGCTGGAGACTATTTTGTGTGGGTTTATAATTTTATTACAGTATTTACGAAGTCATAATGTTGAGGACTTATTGACCGTAAATAATTCTAGTAATATGGAATTTATTAAATAATCCAAAATTGTCTGTTTGATTATTGGTCATTTACTCCATATAATGAAGTGGACATAGATCTACTGTTAGTCGTGAAATATAAAAGTAATGGTGTTATAGATTGGATGAATGTCTGGTTCATGGGGATAGACTCGTCGAAGATTCTCACTTCGCAGTTTGCAGCAATAAATTTCTTGTCGGTAAGAAAAGATGGCCGTGCAAAGTGAACTGCCTTGTCGATGCTAATAGCGTTAGAGTGAACTCCTGTGCTGAATATGGAGATCTGAAAGCGTGTTAGCGCGTGGAGGTTGTCAATTGTCTCGCAAATGAGGAATGGACTGTGGCAGAGCCAATCCATCACGCCGGTTGCGATGCGTATCGCAGACCCTGCAAGAATCCTCAATGTGGCCGATTATCGCCTCGAGATCCAGATGCGACGACGAGATTACGTGGTCCATATGGCGTCGAGTTTGGGCGCTGGCCAAGGAACTGGGCGCCGCACCCACGCAGGACACTGCGAAACAAGGACACAATTCCTCAATTCGTCACCTATCAAATGCGTGGGATGAACTACGACACCAATGATGGAATGGTTCCTGGAGACATCATTTTATTTACTATCAAATATTTGGAGATTATAATAATAGTAGGAATAAGAATGTCTGAGGATGATTTAACTGTGTTTTATGCAGGTCGGGGAAAGGATTTTCGGAATAAAATGTTTTCTATTGATGTCATATAGATTTTTTTATCAATAAATTATTTTCTCAGACATAAATATCAACAGAAAAATGATTGTCGTTCCCCATATTCTATTTTAAATTATTCTTTCCTCTACCACACTAGATCGATGTTTTTTCCTGTCCTATAATCCATTTTAGTAGCTTTTACCTTTTTTAAAAAATCTTAGTCTCTTCTTTTCTCACTCCTTGCCTTCTAACGAATCCAGATTATTTCACGTTGTTGTTGCGGTGGTACTCAGTCCTGAGAATGGCTTGACGCAACCCTCCATACTAACCTTTCTAGCACAAGCCTTTTCATTTTCCCATAACTACCCCATCCTCCCTAATCTGCTTAGCGTATTCCATCTACTGTTTTTACCCCACACAAGACCCTCGTGTCCTAAAACTTGACCTATTAATCTATCCATTCTCTTTGTCAACGTCCTCCATATTGTTCGCCCTTCCCCTAATCTGCTTAGAACTTCCTCGTTTATAATTCTATCAACCTATCCGATTTTCAGCAAAATTTCGCAGCCATATAACGCCACACTATATGAACACGTTTAGCAATGATTAGACTTATATTACCCGTGAGTAAATTTCTCTTTTGCGCGAAAGCTTTCATTGCATGTGCTATTCTACTCTTTATGCCTACTATACTTTAGCCATCTCTATTTATTATGCTGCCCAAGAAGCAGAATTATTTTAAAATATCCCATTCCAATCTAACACCCCTTGTTATTCCACTGTTTCCCATACTAAACTCTATTACCTTTGTTTTTCCCTCTATTAATCTCTATTCTTCAGGACCACGTTCATGCCATTTATTATGGTTTCCAAGGTTTTTGTCTCCACTAATATTACAATATCATCGGAAAACCGGAGGGTTTATACTTCTCCTTGCAGTGTGGTTCCTTTTCATATTCCGTTTTAATTTTCTTCGTCGCCTGTTCTATATATAAGTTAAACATCAAGGGCTACATCCTTGTCTTTCTCCTTTCTTGATTGCTGATTAATTTTTTCTTATTCTCCTTAGACCATCCTGGTTAGTTAATCCAGCCACCTATCTGATTTTCAGCATTCTTCTGTAGCACCACATTTCAAAGGCTTGTATTATTACTTTATGCAACTCCTGTATGTCGCTACCATACAACAGTACAGACCATACGATCATATTTAGTAAGGATTTCCTAATATTCATATTTATGTTAACCGTAGAAAATCTCATTTTCCCGAAAGCCTTCCCTGTCTGTGCTATCCTACTCTTTATGTCTACTATAATTCTACCATTCCTAATTATTATGCTGCCCAAGTAGCAGAATTAATAAACTTCCTTCACAATATCACTTTATTATTGCACCATTTCCCATACTACACTCCATAATCTTTGGTTTTCCTCTTAATCAACATGATGTTGTTTCTCTAGGAGCACGTTCATGCCATTTATGTTTTCCAAGTCTCCTTCTGACTCCCCTAATGCTACAATATCATCGGCATAGCGTAGGGTTTTTATTTCTTCTCCTTTTCCTCCCTATTCCTTTTTAAACAGCTTCATGGTCTGTTCTATGCATAAACATCAGGGGCGACAAACTGCATCCTTGTCTTAGTCGTTTCTTAATTTATGCTTCTTTTATGCTTTTTCAATTCTAATTACTGCTGACTCCTTTCTGTAGTCGTTATGTATAAGGCTTTTATCTCGATATTTTATCCCTATTCTCTTCGAAATCCTTAATAGTGTGTTCCAGTTTACATTATCAAAGGCTCTTTCTAAATCTATAAATGCCCTGAACGTAGGTCTGCTTATTATTATGCTGTCTTCTAATATTCAATATTGATTCTATATTCCCTACACACTTCCTAAAACCAAACTGAACTTCTTCTAACTCCCATTCTCATATTGTCATTCCATCCTCGTTGATATTTTGTACGCATTACATACGACACTAATTGTCCTGTACTGTTCGCATCTTTCTGCCCCATTCTTTTCCGGAATGGGTATAATTGTGGTTTTAATAAAAATTAACTGCTATTCTACCAGTTTCGTAGGTTTGGAAAACTATATAGAACAGCAATGATATTGCTTTTCCCCCGGTTACTCTTAATAACTACGGTATAATGTAATCAATTCCTGGCGCTTTACAATTGCTCAGATCTATCAGAACCCTATCAAACTCCATCCTTAATATTCTGTCCCTCAGTTCAACATCCATCTCCTCCTTGTTCTGTTACTGACTGATCTGGTTTTCTACCTTCATACAGCTTTCCTAGAAATGGCATCTTTCTGCCTTTTTTATTATCCATGTGCCCTCTAGATGTTCTTGCTAATACATTTCCTCTCTACGAATATTTTTTTCAATTTGCCCATGAGCTGCGTCTATGTTCCCTTTCACCATGAAATCCTCAACCGCTCTGCATTTCTCATAGAGCCAAGCCTCTTTGGCTGCTTTGCACTTCGTATCATTCTTATTCTTCAAGCGTCTGGACTCTTCACTTCGTATCATTAGCAAAATATATTATTTTTACCATATGATTTCAGTTTAAAACTTTGAACTGGCATTATTATTATGGCTCTTTCTGGGTATCAACTTTCGATTATCGTAATTCTGACAGACTTTTACCCCTATTACTTAAAACAGGAAGACACAACAAAGAGATTGCTAAACATTTCCATCAAAAAAATTCTCTTGAAATTGGTTTATGATTCTAAAATACACATGGAGTACAAATGTGCTTGAACACTAGTTTTCATTAAAATAGTTGAAGAATTTTATTCGTAAATCTGAGTAACTAAATGAGTTACTGTTTTGTTGAATACTGTTTACTTAAAAAAATAATCTTGAATATTTTTTAATTGCCAGCATATTTTTATATCTTAAGTGAACAATTTATTTGGGGGAATAACATACATTAAATTTTGGTGTTTAAGACAGCGAAGGAAAATTCAAGATAGTATAAGGGGCTTTATTCATTGTGTAAGTAATTAATGGTATTAAGTAGTTGAATGATATCAACCATGCTACAGAGTTGTCTCTGTGCAATAGATGGGGAGCGCCACCCCGCTGCGCCATAAGGAGCCGCGTGTGTTCCCAGAATCCCGTCTGTATGGAAACCACGTCTCCAGGACCACACAGATCCTCTCCCCCAGCAGCATCCGGCGCCATGTTTAATTCACGTCGGATGGAGAATATTTTGAACTGCAATACTTGCCTGATGCACACCGTTCATCTTCTGTAGACAAAGTGTTAAATTACAGGTATTGTTAAGTACTGCTATCATTTATACTAAATAAGTTCCATTCATGAAATAGTTTTCTAATGTGGACTTTCGTGAATATTTACAGGAAGAAAACCGGAAATTGATGTGTGACACGTTAATGTATCATAGAAATTTTTGTCCACTGTCGTCGTAGGGAACAGGACTCTAACGTGATAGAATTGGAACTGAATTTCCTCAGCAGTCGAAAGAAATTTAAAGCATTTCGACGGAGTTAATGAAACACACTGATGAAAATACCGCAGAACCTCGACTTGAGTAGAAGTCAACAGCGAAAGTGGTGGTAGAAATGGAATCATTGGAAGCATTGGATTGTTGCTGACCTATCATTTGAAGACAAATACCAAATTATACATTCACGAGTCTCCAAAACCTATTGGAAAAAGTTTCGAAAGAGAATATATCAACATAAATTAAGCTTAAAACCAGAATTAAAGATCAATACTATATTATCCTCGCACACCAAATCTTCTCAACATTGATTAAGGCTTGATGTGTTTGACGTATTATATAACATAATATGTTGCATTGGGACATTTTATTTGAGCTACTGGAAATCTCAAGGCAATCATCAGGTATGTTTTTGTTTTGAGTACTATAATCTGATCATTGGACTTATCCTGTGCTGTTTTCCTTCTTTGTTTTTTCTACTAAATTATTGATGAATATGACATTGTCGGAATATCATGATTTAAGATGTATATAATCAAAGGATATTTCCTTGGTTACATCATTTAAATATTAATTGATTACTATAATTAGTAAAGATGCTTAACTGGAGACTGAAATGAATCATCGTCTAATTTTAGTGTTTGAAATGTATTGTGTGTTTCTGTGTGAAGTTATAAGGATAATTTGTATTTTTCCCCAGCTCTTGGAGATTCCAGTGGAAGCACACCAACCCTATTTGTCACACGTCAACCCTGCTGCTTCAAGGTAGTATTCAATTTCGTTCCCCCGAAGCTTGGTCCTCTTCTGGAATACGAATGCATGTTAGGTAAGCCAAACCATAGTGGATTAATTCTATACAAATCCTATATTTAACCTTTTAATCATCAGAGTTCTACTAACATTCTAGTTATTTTTATTTTTACCTTTATGAACTAAAATGACTCTCAATTTTAGTGAAATATTGGTTTTTATTTCCTCATTAAATGAAGTATCACCTGAAATATTTTATATTTTATTATCACTATATTCTTATAATGATATGGAGAAACGTTTTGTAATATTTTTGGTTCGTTTGACTTTAAAGCTAAAGACTCATTGTCACTTGCGAAATGAGTAGAATAGTTTTATCGTCTTCGTCTTTAGTCATTACTATTCCCTGAGTCTACTACTAAGATATCAGTAATCACTTTAACAGACATTGATACCAGAAATTTCGCAAAATTTGATAATTCATGGCCAATTCAGATATAAAATCTAAATTAGTTAATACAAGTAACATGTCAAGTAAAAGTTTTTATATACATTTAGGAAAAACCTGTTACATGAACAGGTCATAGAGTTGGGACAACGTTGTATTTGTGTTTTTAATTTCATGGATTGTAAGTCTGCATTTTAATTGGAATAAACAAAAAATTATTTCCTAAAATCATGGCTCATTTATTTATATTTAATGTCAGACAAATATAAATTTTATAAACTTCCATTCACATTTGTGTAGCTACAGTTGTTTATAGAATTAGATTTTAAAATAACTTATGCCATACTACAACGTTTCATCCCAACTTATGGTCCTGATCAAATTTACAGATTTTGCCTGAATTCGTAAAGAAATTTTTTTAATACGTATTTTTACTCTACGAGTGTAAAACTTAAATCGTGAAATAAATGAAATACACAACGGTCGAAATTCAGAAATAATAAAATTTCATTTTAATTAAGACGTTTGGTCCCCAACTCACCTGATGTCTTCAGGTCACTAATTAAAATATTATTGGAATTTAGTGCTGCTACTGCAACATCCAGGGCCAAAAAAAATTTACAATGCTTAGACATTGCATCACGACTGTTAAATTGTTACTCCTTGCTGTCGGTGGATTTAATACTTGATTATGTAATTACTTTTTAGCAGCATAACACTGCAGAGATCTCTGACTAAGTGCATTTATTTAACAATTATTTTTCATCCTCTGTATTTCACTACGTATTAGAAGTAATTTTGATGATTCAATACTAAATGTTAGGACCACATTAATTTAGAAATGTTGTGTACTATAAATTTGTAATTGTAAGTTCATTGTTTCAAGGCACATGGAACAAGGGATAGTCTTCTAAGTCGCTAACTTAAATTAATAATGCATCCTTCATCTAATGGCACATGAATTATTGCCTTGTCAATATTTCATTACAAAATTAAAACTTGATAAATAGAATGATATTTCACAGTTGATAAAATAATATAATTATATTTGTATTTTTCAGTCAGAATTTAATATATCTATTTTCCACTGGAGAAATTATTTTATCTTATTTGAAATATGATGTTCAATTTGCTTAATTATTATAATTTATTATGAAGCTAATGATTAAAAATGGGAATTTGGTCAGTTTTTTCCATTGATGTGTGAGGGCTCTTTGTTGCTACTAGATGGAAGGCAGGGTTTGACCTGGCGTGGCGTGTGGCTTGACCCCCACTTCACGAGCGCTCATCACTCAACACCACCATTAATCTCGTCTAGACACCGCCAGCCCGCTGAAAAATATCTAAACAATTACTTAGCTCCCTCGTAAGTGCAACTCTTCAGTCAGCTCGATGGCCCCCACCTAATAACTGCCTCGAAAGCGATCGATACTCTTCTACCACTACGGGAGCTCTTTCTCGGTTCAAACGCAGATCTCTTCATGATTATCTGGGATTTCGTCTCTTTTTTGGGGTCCTTTAACTTCCGTACTGCTGGTGTCGAAAAAAAACAGATTGATATTATCTGGTAACGAAAACATACCTCAAGTAGTTCCAGTTACATGTAAAATAAGCCGAAAAGTTTGCCTTAAAGAGTTCCTATACCTATTACCGTGAAATTTAATGGAAATTGGATGAAAGGAATAGGAATGAATTAGGAACAAACATTAGAAATCGCAGTGCGATGATTGGGACATTTCTGTTGATCTTAATAATATTCCCCATTTCAGGCCGAAAAGGGATCACAATCTGCGCTGCGATTTTTAATGTTTGTCCCTTAAGCGTTCCTATACCATTAATCCGACTGCTCTAAAATTTTGGTGCATTTCAGTGCTCCATTCCAGTTTTCATCGATATTTCTAAAAATTTCGTTTATTCCTACTCCTGCTTAACGTCAAAAAGGTAACCTGAGGGTGTACACAATATTTTATGCTAATCAGACTGAATTCACATTTCAAGTTTAAATTTAACTACTATTTTGTTTACCTAGTATTTTCTTCAACTAGCATCTTGTCTGACTAGCATCTTGTCTAACTAGCAACTTGTCTAACTAGCAACTTGTCTAACTAGCATCTTGTCTAACTAGAAACTTGTCTAACTAGCATCTTGTCTAACTAGCATATTGTCTAACTAGCATCTTGTCTAACTAGCATCTTGTCTAACTAGCATCTTGTCTAACTAAATAGCATCTTGTCTAACTAACTAGCTCCTTGTCTAACTAACTAGCTCCTTGTCTAACTAACTAGCTCCTTGTCTAACTAACTAGCTCCTTGTCTAACTAACTAGCTCCTTGTCTAACTAACTAGCTCCTTGTCTAACTAACTAGCTCCTTGTCTAACTAACTAGCTCCTTGTCTAACTAAATAGCTTCTTGTCTAACTAATACATTGGGCTAACATATTTTATACGTTGAATGGCAAATAATTTCGGCGGGTTACATAAATACTAAGGCCACATACCCTATTTTACTTTTCGTAGATATACACATGTTTCTGCACTACGTTTTTTGCAAATATTGTCAGAAAATTTTACAAATTATGTCATAGATAACTGCGTCTGTTTTCTCTGATGGCGGACTCCTTCGGGTTTCCGAACTCAGAGGCGCCGGTTAAGACGATTCTCGTTAACTTCATCGGGATGGTCTGGCTGTATGGATCAGACCTTGTCAATTCTGTTAATTTTGCTTCGAAAGGCCCCGAACTTTCATCCTGTCTTTTCTATTAGCCAGTCGGCTGCTGCGTCAGATAGAATCCATTGCATGGTATTTGAAAATTTACAACCAATGGGAAAAATTTTTTAGCCGCCGGATAAGAAAAAGCATTGTCACATGTGTGGAATGTCGGTCTCATTTCTCGAGGAAGAGCGTATCGTTGACAACGCGCGCACACTAAATACGTCCAGACTTTTAAACTTAACTCTGATCAAATTTTAATGCATTAAAAAAATAGTCTACTAAGAATTTTCTGTATTGTTTCCCTAGAAGACCAAGCGTTTTTATTTAAAAATTGTAACACGTATCATTGTAGGATTTATAATTAATTGGATTTGTGTGAAACTATAATCATTTTATTCTTTTATTATTAATACCATCTGGGTCTCCGGTGTTTTCCGGGAATTTAATAGCCAGATGAGTAATTCTTTGTCATAGGTTATGGCGTCAAACTTTTGAAAATTTATAGTTTCACGTTCCTCTACCTTTACGAGGGCTGAATTTCAACATAATAACCGTGATGACTCGGTATCTTAGAAAATGTAGGCTTTCCCGGTGAATCTCATCCGGTTTATATCATTTGTAAAGTACAACGTTTAGACAGCTAACTCCACCATGGAAGAGTTAGCTGCCGAGGCGTTGTATTTACAAATGACGTAACCCGGGTGAAATTACGATAACTTTTTATTCACTCAGTATCCTAACAGTCAGACAGGCAATTATATTTATAAGGATAAAATACTTGATACATTTTTCACCATTACATGTCTTTTCATCATTATTCACTGGGAACTTGAATAGTTTTCAAGCAGAATATAGTTATTCTTTTTATTTATTCCATTAGTCCTATAATTAAGAAATAGGATACACCGCGAAATAAAATACCAGTATTTTTAGAATCCACAATTTTTTGAGGATTAGTAGTTACATAAATTTTGTTCTACAGAGTAAAAGTATGATTTAGATTTAGATTTATTGTTGTTTCCATTAATCCTCGATTGAGGAAATAGGATACGTCATACATTAAAAATTAAAAAAAGAAAGTAAATAATTAAAGACAAATAAACTTAAAATAAATTAGTAAAAGAAAGTGTATATAGACAAAAGTCAATATAAACACAACACGGACACACACTGGGAAACACAAACAAGCACACACTGAGGAACACGCAATGGAGTTTTAACTACTTGGAGCTCTGCGACCAGGAAACTGTCCTTCACTCTATCGTAGCTCCAGGCAATACATGAAACAAACAAACAAAAGAGCAGAAAAAACTGAATAGAAATTTTAAAGATATGTGATGTGCTATTTTATAAGGCAGCTCATTCAACACTTTTTGCAGGAACCTTGATTTAAATACTAGAAGGACGATTAAGAAAATCCTGTACTGAGTAAAACGCGCCATTTAAAAGAATAATTTTACTCTGCTTCACGAAGCTTTTGTAGGTACTATTTTTAACCTCTGGCGGAAGGCTGTTGTATAAAATTATCCCGGTATTGTGAATACTTTTCTGGTGTAGAGCAAGGCGATGCTTGTCCGACCTTAGAGCTGAACGATTTCTAGTCGCGTATTCATGAAAGTCGCCATTTGTTTGAAACAAATTAGTGTTCCGCTTTACAAACTTTAATATTTCATGAATATATACGCTCGGTAAAAAGTAAGTATTTGCAAACTTTTGAAGAAAGTATTCTAATTGCACGCTTTTGCAACTTAAATATTTCATTACTCCTGCAGCAGTTTCCCCAATTAGAGATGCCATAGCTCATAATTGAATGAAAATACGCGAAATAAAACATTTTGCATACTTTTTGTCAACGTGTTGCTTTAGTTCTTGGCCATGTTATGATGTATGATGACGATAATTTGCTACATTTAATTCGAAACGATCCTCTAGCACCACCAAAAAGAAGTGGGAAGAATAATTTATAACTTGGAGCGTGTGCACTTCTATGTCTCCGGCCGAGTGAATCACCGCCCACTTCTTCGACGGCCAAGGATCGCGCAAAGTGTCGTTTTGTGCAAATTCGCGTCCGGAGGCCATCGGTCTCGGGGCGTCGCCCTTAAATCCAGCTCTGATTGTTTTCCCGATTGACCTTTGTCCTGAGGCGAGGGGAGAAGCTCGATGGGGCGGAAGAAACGCTTCCTTGCGTCCACTCCGTCACGGGATCTGCCCGAGACTCCGCGGTGATTAGTTGACCAGTGTGCAAGAAGGCCGTGCAGGAAGAATGAGTCGTTCGCGTTTTACGGTCACAACACGAACGCCCCCGCAGGCTGAATACGCACTTAAAACGCGAGTGAGACATCGTCGTAAAACGGCCGTAAAAATAGCGCCTGCATCGCGTCCAGCCCGCAACGCGCACGGAACAAATAAAAAATTCACCACTGCAAGTGCAATCTCGTAAGTCACGCACATTCTACACCTACACATAAGGACATCAACCCAGAAGCAATGCTACTGTAGACTGCAACCTGAAAAGTAGAATATATGTTCCTGTTACGTTGTTCCCATGTTTTCAAATAGGAACTAAAGGGCATTGATTTTTTTTTAATTTTAACCACTTAAATTTAAAAAAATTCTACACTAATTTTCGACGGAAACGAATTATTATGTTCTCATTATACGCTACTCTTAACCAAAATAAATTTCGTGCTTTCTATACCGGTGCGGTTTACTTTGTAGCAAAGAAATCGGGCAATATGACAAACATAATTTCGTAATTAACATAAGAACTAGTAATTAACCAGGTACAGTCTCCAAATATATCAATATTTTGATTCCGAAATATTTCCACATTGTCATATTCATTATAAAAAGAAAATGTTACCTGAATTGTAGTTCTCAATCCTTCAACTGGTCTTCTGCAACTCTACATACTGCGCTAGCCTTTTTCCTTTCCACAAATACCACATCCTCCCTAATCTCCTTAGCGTATTACACACATAGCCTCCATCTTCTGTTCCTACCCGACACACTTACCCCTCTAATGCTAATTTTACAACATCCTCGTGTCTTTAAACGTGGCCTGTTAATGTATCACTTCTCTTATTCAACGTCCTCCATATTGTTATCTCTTCCACTATTCTGCATCGAATTCCCTCGTTAGTCATTCTATCCACCCATCTGATTTTCAGCGTTGTTCTATAGCACCACATTTCAAATTCGTATAATCGTTTCGTTTCTGCAACTCCTACCACCCTCGTTTTGCACCCGAATAACGCCAATCTCCATACGAGCATCGAGAAGATTAGACACATTTATTACCCGTAAGTTCCTCATTTTCGCGAAAGCCTTCCTTTCCTGTGATGTCTATTATATAGTTATATCATCCCTAGTTATTACGAATCCCAAGTAGAAGTATTCCTTAACTTGCGTCAAAATATTCCTTCTAAATCTAACACCCTTCCCTTTTCCACTGTTTCCCATACTAAACTCCATTATCTTTGATTTTCCCTCTATTAATGTTCTTGTTGTACTCTGCTTCCATGACCACGTTCAAGCCATTTATTATCATACAAAGTTTTTATCGAGAATTTTTTATCTCAGACATAAATATCACCAGAAAAATTGCTAGGGGAAATTTGTCTCCCTACTTACATAAACTTGTCTCAAACACTTTATTTTAATCTATTCTCTTCTACTGGGCTAGCGAAATGTTTTCTTCTTCATATAATCCAAGTTTGTAGCTTTTACCTCGTATAAGATTTAACAAATTTTAGTCTCTTTCCTTTCTCACTCTTTACCTTCTTACGTATCTAGACTTTCTGTAATACATCAGGCTGTTGCTGTTGTGGTATTCAGCATGATGCAACCCTCCTTGCTAACCTATCTAGCGCAGGCCTTTTCATTTTCCTATAACTACCAGATCTACCCTAATTTGCTTAGCGTATTACATCCTTGTTCACCTCTTCTGTTCTTACCCTACACAAGACCGACATGTCTTAAAACGCGTCCTATTAATCCATTCCTTCTCTTGGTCAACGTCCTCCATATTGTTCCCTCTTCCCCTATGCTGCTTAGAACTTTCTCGTTTGTGATTCCATCCACCTATCAGATTTTCAGGAATCTTCTATAGAACCACATTTCTAAGGTTTCTATAAACTCCTAACGTCCACATTTCGCATCCATATAACGCCACACTCCATACGAACATTTTTAGCAACGATTTCCTAATATTAACACTTATATTACTAGTAATTAAATTCCTCTTTTCCGCGAAACCTTCGTTTCCTGTGCTATCCTACTATTTATGTCTACTATACCCTAGTTACTACGCTTCCCAAGTAGCTGAATTCCTTAACTTCCTTTAATATATCTGTTCACAATCTAACACCCTTTGTTATTTCACTGTTTCCAATTTTCTTGGTTTTCCCTTGATTAATTCTCATATTTAACTGTTTCGTCAGGACCGCGTTCATGCCATTTATTATGTTTTCCAAGTCTTCTTCTGACTCTCCTAATGCTATACCATCCTTGCAGTATGATTCTTTTTCCATTTTACGTTTTAACTTTTTTCATCGCCTGTTCTATATACAAGTTAAAGCAGCGTGAGCGATAGACTGCATCTTTTTTTACAGTTTTCTTGATTTCTGCTTTCTTTACTTGCCCTTAAATTCTAACTCCTGCTGATTGCCTTCTGTAGAGATATTTTATTCCCGTTCTCTCCAAATTTCTTACTGTGTTTCAGTTTACTGTGTCAAAGTCTTTTTTAATACATCTACAAATGCCATGTCTTCCTAAAATATACGCACTAATCTGTAGTATTTTTGTTTCTCGTATCTGAATTATGGTTGTTTTAATTTACAATTGTGTTCCTTGCGAGGTTTGAACGCGAATGAAGTGTTACTGTTAAGGACAAAAGTGAGGCTTTGAATTGCATGTTAATGTAATTAATTTAATATAGATTTAAAGCTGCGTAGTAATTTTCATCTAAAAAACAGTAACGTCTCGCGGGTGTTTAGCATATTTATAAAATGCCCATGTCCGCTCGTAGTAACTGTTCACATTATAACTGTCTCTTTCTGGCTGAGCTGTGCATGTAATAATTCAGCTTTTCTTACTTATAAATGGTGAGTTCTTACTACTCGTGCTGTTCCACGCATTAAATTCTTCTGTTATCACTTATACGTCTGCATTTATTAACTTTAATTTATTTCAAACAATATTGCCGATTGGTTAATAGTAATTTCTGCCTAAACTTATCTCTACGGGTTGAAATGACTATGTCGTCTGCAGCGCATGGTTTGTGTTTGTTTATTATTCCGAATATTTTGAGTACAGACTTTGCTAGTGGCGGTAAACCACTAAAAAGTGAAAAAAATGAAGTTTGTTGACATTTTCACTTTTTTCTATATATACAGAACTTTTGCCATTAAAGTTTATTTAATTTAATATTTCTACCTAAGGTGACTGTTACTATCAAATTTTATTTTTCAAATGAGCAATTACTAAATATAAAAATTTTCCTGACACGAAAAATGAAACTAATTAAAGTATACTTCGTGCCTGCGTTGCAAAGAACTTGATTATTTCTCTCTGCAAACGACACGAAATTTTTATAGGAATATAGGCAATCTGCACCCTGATTTGGAGATCTTGATGAGTGTATGTGACGCGAAACCTTTTACGTAATATATGTTTTACTTTTTACACATATATAACTTCAATATATTTAAAAATTAAAACCTGGGGCCCTAAAGAACACGTGTGCCAAATTTTGTCGATTTCGGATCAGTAGTTTGGGTAACTGACAAAGGTTTTTACATGTATAGATAGTTTTCTGAAGTTATATGAAATATCTAAAGTGTGTTAATTTTATATACTTCTCTGTATTTTCTACGTGTATGCGAATTATTTGTGCTCATATTCATGAATCAACTAGCATGAAAAAATTTCTATTATTTCGCAAATACACCGACACATCGATACGGAAACGAAACTAACAGGGTTTTTGTCATTTTGATTACATTGTTATGGTTTGCAGAAACGAGTACTTTTCGCTAGCGTATATTTGCTCGTTGTTCTGGAGCAAGTAGGCCCGCGGCAGTTTTCGTTGCTCGTTGCTCGTTGCTGATTCACTGCGTCGAGCAGACTTTCTCCAGACTCTGTAATACTTTGACCCTTCATGACCCCATCACCCTCTCCAATATCTGGGTCGCCCTGTCATAAATTCCTCTCGGGAAAAAAAATCTTTAGTGTTTACTTTTCCCGATGCAGGTTTTCGTAACATTTTCGTGAACAGGAACACAGTCTCTTTTAACGTCGCCGGGTTCGATGCTCGACTGAAAGTTGATCTTAAATGTCACGGAGGTTTATATGGAAACAATTTTATCTGATGATTTATAAATACATGGCCCTTACTAATTGAACACGTTTCTTATTTTTTCTACATGTTATAAACCTCTCCAAACGTCTTTGTATCTTTAGCTACAAAATCAAATATTTATAATTGTCTATCCCAATACATTTAATTTAATTTTCGATGGCAACCATTTCTTGACAGAACATAGACTCTGCAAATTACAAGATGTTCTGTGTTGTGGTATTCACTTCTAAGACTGCTCTGATGCAACCCTCCATGCTAACCTATCTTGCGCAAGCATTTTCATTTCCTTATAACTTCCACAACCGACATCTTCACTAATCTGCCTATCGTATTCTTTCCTTCGCCTCCCTCTTCTGTTCTTACCCCACACACTTCCCTCTAATGCTAATTTTACAAGACCCTCGTGTCTTAAATCATGGCCTATTAATCTATCCCTTCTCTTAGTCCCTCCATATTGTTCGCTTTCCCCTACTCTGTTCAGACCTCCTTCGTTTGTGATTCTATCCACCCATCTGATATTCAGCATTCTCCTATAGCACCACATTTCAAAGGCTTCTTCTCTTTTCCTTTCCCCAACTCCTATCGTCCACGTTTCGCACCCATTTAACGCCATGTTCCATTAGAACATTTTTAGCAACGATTTCCTAATATTATCATTTATATTACCCCTCTTTAAATCCCTCTTTTTCGGGAAAGCCTTCCTTGCCAGTGTTATCAAACTCTTTACTTCTACTATACATCTACCATTCCTAGTTATTACGCTTCCCAAGTAGCAGAATTCCTTAACTTCAAAATATCCCTTCCCAATCTAACACCCTTTGTTCTTTCTCTGTTTCCCATACTACTCTCCATTACCTAAGTTTTCCCTCTATAAATCCTCATATTTAACTCTTTCTCCAGGACTATGTTCATTTAATTTTTATGGTTTCAAAGTCTTCTTCTTACTACCCTAATACAACAATATCATCCACAAAGGGAAGGGATTTATTTCTTCGCCTTGTATGATTCCTTTTCAATTTTCCGTTGTAACTACAATCATCCCCTGTTTTATATACAAGTGAAACAGCATGGGTGGCAGACTGCAGCCTTTATAATATTATTCTTTCTAATTTGAATTTTGTCTATATGCCAGTTCATTCAATATAATTATATTTATTTCCTACAGTTGTTGCCGTGATAACGACTCATTTTATGATCAGTTTATGGAATTTTTTAATTATTTGGATATATTTATGTTAGCTCAAATCATCCAGTATTGTTGTAATGCATACATGACATTTTTTCTATTTTTCGAACTTCTTTCCAATGAAATCATGAGCTTAGCTCAACTTAATTGTACAGCTGTAAGTGCACAATATTTTCTTTTACTTGATCTCCTATTCTGTAGAGGTTATGTAGATGCTTTCTCTCTCGATATTTTAATCCTGCGCTCTTTAATATCCTTAAGTGTGTTCCAGTTCACATTATTATAGGTTTTTTCTAAATCTACAAATGCCATGAACGTAAGCCTGTATTCTATTATGCTGTTTTCTAAAATTATACGCAAAGTCATTATTTCTTCACTTGTCCCCACATTTTTCCTAAAACCAAACGGTTTTTTTCCTAACTGGCATTTTCACATTGTCAATCCATCTTTTTGTATATTATTTTCGTTAATATTTTGCATACATGAGATACTAAACTAATTGTCCTGTGCTGTTACCGTCAATGAGCCCCAGTCTTCTTCGATATGGGCATAATTATGTTTTTTACTAAAATCTTATGGTATTTTTCCTGTTTCTCAGATTTCGGAAACTATTACCCAGCAGCAATCGTCCGATGATCTTATCAACTCCACTGCAATGTTATAAATTCCTGGCGATTTACACTTGCTCAGGTCTGTCAGCGCCCGATGAAACTCTGACCTTAAAATTTTGTCCCCCGACTCTTAATCATCCACCTCCTCTTCTTCCACTATTACTGACTGATATAGGTTTCCACTCTGATACAGCTTTTCTAGACATTCCTTATGTTTCTGCCTTTTCTTCATTATCCATAATTGGCTTCCCATCTGCCCTCTTATGTTATTGCTAATATCTTTCCTCTCTCGGAATGTTTCTTTGAATTTCCTATAAGCTGCGTTTATTTTCCCTTTCCCCGCGAAATCAACTGTTTTGTATTTATCTTGGAGCCAAGCCTCTTTGTCCGCTTTGCACTTCCTGTGTATTTCATTCTTGAAGCGTCTGTACTGCTCTTTATCCATAATTTACTATTCGTCTGATATTTTTCCTATTTCTTCGTCGGCTGCTCTAGTCATTTGTCTTCAAGAGTGCCTATTTCTCTTCGATATTGTTTCTTTATCCTTTCTCTATTCTTGATACCTTATTTGAAGCTCCGAAAAAACCTTCTGTTGTTTAATTTTCCTAATACCCATTTTTATGTTTTAATTCCTTTGTTGAGATTCTTCGTTTTTGAGCCTGCATTTCATAATCAGGGTTTATATCTGCTCCTGGGTACGTTTTGCTGGCCGGCATCTGATTACTGTATCCTTGTCCCACCATTATATGGTCTAATTGGTACCTGCCCGTTTAAACATATCTTTTATATTGAGCTTTACTTCATTATTTCTGTGTGTTTGATTTCGGAAGTCTCGTTCCGAGTACTAGATCGGGATCTTTGTCCATGTGAGGAGGCTGCTAGGATGTTATTTGGGAGCATCACTGAACGAATTCAGACGGAATAATGGCGCGGTAGTTACGGCAACGATCGGTTATAGAGTTTCACTAGCGGACCATAAATCACGGGGCCTTTTAAAACACACTTACACTGGGGGAAACGCGTCTAATTCCTGTTATTGCCCGCGAGATAAACGTCCATAAAATAGAAATGTAAGCGCCGCGATCTCTCAGATGCAAGTTTGATAGCTTATCGCGATTTGCGTCCGTCCGGGACGCTACTGGAAATCTTCCTAAACGCAGCCTGTCAGAGAGGAAAAGCGGCTTCTGGGAGCCAGAGATGAACCTGCGGAACTGCCTCATAACATCTCGTAAGCTTAAGTCAGGCCGCAGCCATATGATTTACACAACACCAAAATATTTATTATTTAAAAATTCCTTTGAGCCTTTATCTAGAAATTTTCTTCCATCATTCTGCCTAGCTTCTGTTCAGAGAAGAGTTTCATCGTTCAATATTCATGGTTTACCAAGGAGTATCATACATTCCCACGTACCTCCCAGACTGGAATAACGTCTGCTGCAACTTGTCAATTCTAAACGTCAGCGAGTGTGTGTTACCTCTTAATAGTTTATATTATGCTATAAGTATTACTAGAAAATACCTTAAAGTATAATACAGATTGTCTTGAATAACTTCAACATGATATTAATTCAATATTACGAGAGATATAATTATCTTTATAACACTGGCCTTAAATCATGTCAATATACAGAGCGTACCAAAGTAAATATTTCTGCAAATCGTACCTTCCACGTTTCGCACACATACGAAAATTTTAGTTATGATTTTCTAATATCCACATTTGCATTAGTCGTAAGGAATTTCCTCTTTTTCTCGAAAGCTTTCCTTGCCTTTGCTATTCTACTCTTTGTCTACTATACTTCTACCATCCTAGTTATTACGCTTCCCAAACAACAGAATTCCTTAACTTCCGTCAAAATATCCCTTCCCAATCTAACGTGCCTTATTATTCCACTGTTCTCCATACAAAACTCCATTAGACTTAGTTTTCCCTCTATTAATCCTCATGTTGTACTCTTCCTCCAGGACCACGTTCATGTCATTTATTATGGTTTCTGAATCTTCATCTGATTCCCCTAATACTACAATATCGTCGGCTCAGTGTAAGGTTTTTATTTCTTCTCTTTGCAGCTATGATTCCTTTTCCATATTCCGTTTTAACTTCACCTGTGCTATATAGAAGTTAAAGAGCATGGGCGGCAGACATACTCCTTGTCTTAATTCTTCCTCGATTTCTGCTTTCTTTTCTTGATCTTCAATTCTAATTACTGCTGACTGCTTTCAGTATAGGTCATGTATAAGCCTTTTTCTAGATATTTTATACCTGTGGCCTTCGAAAACTCTTATTAGTGTCCCAACTCACGTTAACAAAGGACTTTTGAAAATCTATAAATGCCATCATGAACATAGGCCTGGTGTTTCTTATCCTGTCTTGTAAAATTAAACTCAATGTCTCTTGTCTCTACATTATTCCTAAAATTGGATTTTCTTACTCGCCTTCTATTCGTCGTTCCATTCTAACATTTAAAAGCATTTAAGGAAACATTTTTAAATATTTCTAATTTACATTCACAGAGCCTTCCTAAACCGTTCATAAACGTGTTATATTGGAATTTACATTGAAAGGTTTTTAGTTCATTATGAAAAATCTCGATTTTTCGCATAATCTCGGTGTTTATTTTTTAAAGCGAACTTTCTCTCTTCGTTTGAATGGGCGGACCTCGTCACCAATTGGGTAAAATCGCCTTTGTGGTATAGAATAAATTCTTTTACTCGTTTTCAATTCAATGTAATCTCTTTCTTCGAGCATAAGAATGTTCATTACAGCCATGTTTGTTTACGATCTAACATTCATTCCAACTTAAGACCAGAATACTTTGATTTTGATTCACATGATCAGTGCAGTGTCTAGAGCTGGTTTCATTATAAGGATATATTTATTTATTTACTGAGGGAAAGTTTAGTAAACGCGCTTTTTCGGAGCCGCGTGTAGTGGAGGACGACGTGTGAAGATCGTGCGGCCCCCAGCGGAGCGTTCTGATTGATTCTGTCGCGCCATGATTGATGCATCGCGGGTTACTGTGTGAAATGTAGAACGCTTTACCGGCCTCCCGGGGCAGTGGATATCTCCAGAAAAGCCACTCGCTCAGGCTAAATAGGCAATTTACCAAACCCGGCTGCAGATGGGGAAAGAATCGCGGTCTACATCGACGTGCAGCCGATACACACACACACACGATTCCATTCCTCAAACAGAACTCTTCTCTACGATACGGAAACCGGCGTGGAAAAGTACGTCATCACAGGAGGCGTCCCACAAGGATCGGTACTAGGACCCCTGTTGTGGAACATTATGTATGATGATGTATTAAGACTTGAGATTCCCACGGAAAGCAAAATTATTGGCTTCGCAGACGACATAGCAATTGTCGTCGTCGCTAAGCACCGGGAACAAATAGTTCAGATAGCAAATGAGGCTATTTATGTGATTGGGCAATGGCTACGGACAATGGGACTGCAACTGGCGGAAGAAAAAACAGAGGCAGTTCTTGTCACTGGGAGAAAATCTAGAGAATCCATCACCCTTACGGTCGGAAACTGCGAAATCTATTCGAAATCGTCTATCAGATATCTTGGTATAATGATAGATGATAGGATGTCTTTTAAACACCACCTTGATTATGTAAGACGTAAAGTATCCGGGACAGTATCTGCACTGTCACGAATTATGCCAAATGTTGCAGGTCCAAGACAATACCGGCGACTTCTTTTCGCGAATGTTGTGCGATCAGTGATCTTGTATGGTGCTTCGATATGGTGTACTGCTTTGACAGTAAAATCAAACAGGAGAAAGGTTAGTTCCGTCCACAGGCTATGTGCACTACGCGTTACCTGTGCCTACAGGACAGTATCGGACGATGCAGTCTGTGTGGTGGCAGGAATGCCTCCGGTAGACATTCTGGCCGATGAGTGCCGCAGACTACAAACAAACAGAGGTCTGGAAGGCAAGAGGGTTGAGAGGCACAAAACATATGAAGAATGGCAACGCCGTTGGGATGAGTCCAATAAAGGCCGATGGACCCATAGGTTAATAAGATCAATTAAAGACTGGATTGATCGGAAACACGGAGAAGTGAATTATTATCTTACTCAACTCTTGACCGGTCACGGCTGCTTCAGGGCATACTTCTACAGGTTTGCCATAGATAATTCACCTGCATGCCCTGAATGTGGAGTTAATGAGACACCAGAACACGTGTTTTTCAGTTGCTCAAGATTTTCATATGGGAGACGAGCATTAGAAAGTGATATTGGAACCTCAATAACACCAGATAATTTGGTACCCAATATGCTGCTCTCACCTAATACCTGGAATAAAGTCAGTGCATATGCCTCTACGGTAATTCAAAGATTAAGAAATTACGAAAAAGAGAGAAATAATAGTGTTTAAAGGAGACAGAGAGAGCTTGACGCTACGACTGCTTCCTGTGAAGTAATGTCTAACGACGGTCCCACAGGAAGATACACACAGTCATCGTTGGAAAGGGAGGTGTTTTTAGTGGGTAGAATCCCACACTACTATCCAGTGCGGACCCTGAGATAGTGTCTTTAGAAGATTTTCACCTGCCCTCGCAAAAAAAAAAAAAAAAAAAACAAGAAAAATTTCCTCAAACGCTGCATCAAAATAGTGGTCACTATTAGTTTCAGATTTCTTAGATTTACTGAAACACGTACGAATTAGTTTCCTCCAGGTTGTTTGTGTCCTAAATACTGTATAATATGATTTAGATAGTAAATGATTAAAGGGTTTTATTTAAATTATATAATTAATCACTTTAAGGAAATGATATAATAATTTTATTTATAATGATAAAAAACAATCACTAAATTCAAGAGGACGATTTTTTTGTATATCAGGGTTAATTAGTCGTTGGGGTAACCACGTGCAGCAGAGTTTCCGTTCACTTGAACATCTTTTATCTTCATTCCAGTCTTGATGAACTTCATTCTTCCTTCGGGTTGAATTGTAGATTTTCTCTTTGCTGGTGGAGTATGTGGTGAAACTCTTACTGTTGGTGGTTGAGGAAATCCCAGTTTTTCCTCGTTATTCCTTGGCCTTCCTTGTCCTCAATACCTTCTTGCTAAACAGCAACAACTTACAACTCACTTTCAACTCTTGTTGCACACCAGCTTACTCCTCCCTTTCAAAATCCGTCGTCACTAGCTTTCTCCTGCCTTCCACGTCCTGATAAACTTTCCATCTCTACGCCCTCGCCCTCTTAACGCCTAGAACCATTCTCCTGCACTGCCTCTTCGCCCTCTTAACGCCTAGAACCATTCTCCTGCACTGCCTCTTCGCCCTCTTAACGTCTAGAACCATTCTCCTGCTCTGCCTCTTCGCCCTCTCAACCTCTAAAACCATTCTCCTGCTCTGCCTCTTCACCCTCTTAACGTTTAGATCCATTCTCCTGCTCTGCCTCTTCACCCTCTCAACATCTAGATCCATTCTCCTGCTCTGCCTCTTCGCCCTCTTAACGTCTAGAACCATTCTCCTGCTCTGCCTCTTCGCCCTCTCAACCTCTAAAACCATTCTCCTGCTCTGCCTCTTCGCCCTCTCAACCTCTAAAACCATTCTCCTGCTCTGCCTCTTCGCCCTCTCAACCTCTAAAACCATTCTCCTGCTCTGCCTCCTCGCATTCTGAAGGGAGGTTTCAGATCTTGGAGCTGCACGACGAGGAATCTTACCTGCGTGTAAGATCCAGGCAATGCATGAAATAAACCAGAAAACAAAAGTGTAGAATAAAACTATTTTTTATCGTTATATATAATATGTAGACAATAAAATAAACTATTTCTTAGTATCATGCACGTGCTTTGAAACTGGTTAAATCTCAGCCGTGAATATTAGGGATGGACTCGAGTGTAATCCACTCGTTCTGAAGCTAAAATATCCGTGGGTGGACTGTTTCCAACCGTTTATTCCGTTGTCTCTGGTTTTCACTTCAGTCCTAACTATTCCCTGATTTCATTTCCAATAAATTATCACTTTGACTGTTAAATTATACTGTATTTTTGTATCATTTATCCATTTTCTTTGCAAAAATTACACTTGTAACATATTTAATTTGGCAACAATCGTCATTATTTTAAATTCCATTTAAAGTGAACTTCGGTCATCTCGCAAACCGTAAGTTTCAGTGATAGTTTTAACGGAATGTTAGTGCCGTATTTCTCATTCCTTTGATTCGTCGTTCACGAGACGATAACTTGTAATACAACAAAATATTTACATCAGAAGATTTTAATAAAACATTGTGTGTTAATTAACAGATCCAACCATTCTGATTTACGAAAATAGGGACGTTTTTAACACTCAAAAGAAACTGAAGGTGAAGTGTGAAATCTCACATAGGAGCATTATAAATCTCATTGGTCAATGAATACTGTAGCTCGAGCAGTTGCAATTCTTTGCAAAGATTTGTGTCTTTAAATCGTTTCTTTCTAATTCGGTGTTATTCCAGTTCTACAGGCTGCTTAGAATAATTAAATTTAAAAGATGAGTAATGTGATTTATAATTATTTGAATTTGTTTGTTTCAAATCATAGACACGGAAGCCGAAGCAACCTCGATTAAAGGATGGAGAAACCTGACGGAGTGAATTTAGTGCACCGGAATTAAAATCATATATTTATTGCTAACCGTAGTTTCAGGAAACCGAAAATTTTATTTTATAACAAAATTTTTGTGGTCACTGAGAATGAGAAGAATTTTGACAAGGTGTATTGTGATCGTCACTCATGACTTTCGGAAGGTACCAAGGTTTGAGTCTTTTTTGGTATTTATTAAAATATATTAAAATAGCGATTTTCAACTTGTGAGAAAAGAACGTTGATAATTACAGATTTCTTCGTTTTTCTTTGTGTCATGCACGTGGTTCGGTCTTGAGTATTGGGGATGGACTCGAGGGTAATCCACTCGTTCTGAAGCTGGTTAGACGGTTTCCAGTCAGTTAATTACGTTGGCTCCGGTTTTTACTTCTGTCCTACCTATTCTTTGATTCCATTTCCAATTATGTGAAATTTGCGCCAGTTCTTTTCACATCCGCAGCAACAAACTTGCATCCCAGGTGAGAAAATAGACGTTGAGGAGCAGTTTTCTGTCCTTAAAAACTGAGTAAGGGTTAGTTCGTAAAGAATACTAGCCTCGCAGTTGGACAAAGCCAACTGGAGTGTTGTCCACGTCGATCCTATTAGCGAAGGTCATCTGATAGAGCAGTGATAGAGCTCGGGAAACGCCACTCATGTTTCGCGGAAGACTTACCTCCCTGGAAATCTGACACGGCAATTGAATTTACAGTCGATTCACAGTTTAATTAACGTCTTTGGAGGTCTGTTTTCTGTTAAAGCTGCCATTCGCCGAGCTGAATGCTTTCCTGCGACTATAAATTGCTTGTATAGCAACTTTGGACCATTGTGTCCCCGTGTGGGAATCTGATTCGATGCGTGCAGTAAACAGAGCTCGATGTCTCTTTGCCGGGCTCTGCGGCATATGCCTTGCATAATTTGATTTATTCCATACAAGCTGGGTGCCCGGCATTGAACCCGATTAGAGCCCTTATAATATAAAGCCATTTTATTATTACGGAACTGCCTGGACTTACTCTTGCATCAGACTATGGCCATATAAAGCGCGTGTCAGTAGAAAAAATTAAATATTTTCTAAATGACTTTTATTAAATAACATAAATAATAAAGGCAAAACTGCACCAAAGTATATAAATTTATTTTCTCAGTGATTATCTCATCTCAAGATCATAAATTTTAATTATTAAACCCGATTTTTTTTAAAAGAATTTAATTAAATACATATAAAAGATTAAAATATACGTTACATATGGTAAACTATATATTTACTCGTTGTTTGAATAAAGGAACTAAGCACTTCTTTAGTTACTATTACACTACTACTACTATTACTACTGTACTACTATTACGAGTGTATATTTTGGAATGCATAAATGCATGTATTTTTTTGGATTCATAATTGCGTATTTTATGATATGCATAAATGCATGTATTTTCCGTGTGCATAAATGCATGAATATTTTCGTGTGCATAAATGCATGAATATTTTCGTGTGCATAAATATATGTTTTTTTTCGTATGCAGAAATGCATGTATATTTTGGTATGAATAAATGCATGCATATGTTGGTATGAATCAACGCGTGTATATTTTGGTATGCATGTACTTAAGTGTATCACTCTCTATAGCTGATACAATTTTAAGCCAAATCTGTCCAGGATTTCTTAGTATTGTTCAGAATAAAATACGCAATACTTCAAAAAAGCCATTTTCAGACGGATAAATCGGATAGAAGGAGAACAGATATAACATTGAGGTTTTGGATTTTTCTTAAATGTACAACTTTCTATAGATGACACAATTTTCAGCAAAATCTATCAATAATTTGTTAGTATTGCTCAAAACCCATTTACGCGAAACGTAAAAATGGCCAGTTTCAAACGGATAAAAAATCTATTATTAGGAGATATATAACATTTAGTTTTTTGATTTATTTATTTGTTTCTTATAATACACCGCATCACCTTGGTTTTCTCCATATTAATCCTTGTATTTAACCCTTACTTCAGTCATTGTTTTCCAAGTCTCCTTCTGACTCCCCTTATACTACAATATCATCGGCAAACCACAGGGTTATTATTTATTCTCCTTTGAATATCATTTCTTTTGTTATCTTATATTTTGTACGAGTTTAATTATTTTTCTTATACCTAATAAATCACAGATTATTGTTCCTGGAAAATGGATCATTTCATTTTATTATTTGACAACGGTGATATAGTCTCGTCTCAAACTAAATTGTTTGCAAGTATTCATTTGTCAAAGGAGGTGCGAAACCTGGACGATAGGAGTTTCGCAAAGTAAAAGAATATCTTTTGTTATGTGGTACTATAGGAGAATGCTAAACATTAGCACTAACGAGGAAGTTTTAAACAGAATAGGGAAAAAGCGAACAATATGGAGCAAGCTAAGCAAGGGAAGAGATGGATTAATAGACCACGTTTTAAGAGAGGAAAGTGTGTGGGGTAAGAACTTAAATAACGCCACGCTCCATTCGAACATTTTTAGCAACGATTTCCTAACATTTGCATTATATTACCTGTAAGTGAAATCCTCTTTTCGCGAAAGCCTTCCTTGTCTGTGCTATCCTACTATTTATGTCTACTATACTTCTACCATCCCTAGTCATTACGCTTCCCTATGTAATACCCTTTCCTATTCCGCTGTTTCCCAAATTACACTTCATTACCTACAATTTCCCTCTATTAATCCTCATATTGAAATCTTTCTCCAGGACCCTATTCATGCTATTTATTATAGTTTCCAAGTCTTATTCTGATTCTCCTTATATTACAATATCATGGGAAAAGCGTATGGTTTCTATTTTTTCTTCTTCAGTATGATTTCTTTTCTATATTCCGTTTTAACTTTCTTCATCGCCTGTTCTATATATAAGTTAAACAGCATGGGCGACAGACTGCATCCTTTGCTTACTCCTTTCCTGATTGCGGTTTCCTTTTCTTGATCTTCTATTCTAATTACTGGTGCCTGTCTTCTGTAGAGGTTATATATAAGCCTCCTTTCTCGATGATTTTCAACCGCTTTTTCTAAATTTACAAATGCCATGAACGTAGGTCTTTTTTTTTCTGATCCTGTATTCTAAAATTAGTCCCAAAATCAATATAGCTTCTCTTGTCCCTACATTCTTGGCTACTTTGGTCTACCTTCCGTATGTCCTACTTCAGTTCCCTTCCTATGCTATTAAAGGGGAGTTTCCTGTTTCAGGATCACACTCATGTAGCCTGTTATCCCCCCAAAAAATATGCATGCATGATATACTAAACTAATTGTCCTGTGTTGTTCGCATCTATCAGCCCCAGTCCTCTTCGGTATGGGTATAATTATGTTTTTACTAAAATATTCTGATAGTTTATAAAGTTCAAAATCTGTTTTAAAAGTTGCAGTGCAGAATGTTTATATAAAACTCTGGTCACCGTTATTTAATTTTTCGCAGATATGAATGCGTATGCATACATTAGTTTTGAGTTCTTCCTTTCAAGCCAACAGAGGTCCTACCCTAGAGAGATATAGAACTTATAACAGGATACATTATGCCGCTTACGTGCGTGTAGCGGCAAAGGCGAAAAACAATAAGTGTCAGAACTTAAATAAAATATTAGTTATATTTAACAATTACTTTCCCGGGAACCCAGCTAGTGCAAGGTAAATATCAAATATTCTGTCAACTGGATTAAAAATGGATGGAGTTAAAATAAGCAATTACTATATATTTATTATTAAATAAGTTTGTGTTTTAAGATGCAAATTAAAATCCTTGGAATATAAAGGAGTTTGAGAATCGTATGTTTCTGTATAGCAAGGAATTTCTAGTTTCCTTTTCGTCCACAACGAACTGTTTACTGGGGTACATTCATTAGATTTTGGGCAGTATTCTAAACACGAGTAATCCTTATAAACAACCAGTCACGTGCCTAGGTGGCGCATACTGGAAGCAACCATGGTCAAGTGTCTGCGTGTTCCACTCAACTGTTTCCATCAGGTGATGACGGGACAAGTGCGATTCGGAGCCACTAGGAAACATTCGTTCCGTGCATAGCATTTGAATGTTAACGTGGTTTACTGTAAGGGATTGAGTATTTGGCAAAATTCCTGACAACGCAAATCAATCCTATATTCAAATTTGTGTGAAATACGTTTGTAATTAATACGCCATAAACTGGTGAGTACATAACTGTTTCATTTAAATAGATTTCCAAAAAACTACGAATAAGTAAGTTAATCCCTCAAAGTTTCCTTCTGATGTAAATGTCTTTAATCGCTAACCGATAACTTTTTTGCAGTTTACCAGCGTTTTGAATGATTGAATCTGGAAATTCAATGTTTAAATTGGATTCAACGCGGAATGAAAGGCCAATTAACTGGTGACTTTGCCTTTAGTATTGGTGAGTATTGTGTGAAATCGTTTCACTGTAGAAATCGAGGATAATTCTCTTGTTTTGTATTGAAACCGTCGTTATCTTTGGAAATATTTTTACTTATAGACCTCGGTAATCGCATCCAATCCTCCTGTTATTCATTTTTCGAAGCATAGACCGGAAAGCTGTGTATTACACAAAAGTAAAATATTTTATGCCATCAACTTGGGTGACCTATTTTATTGGCTTAAACGTTAAGACGTTTTGTTTCTGCAGCCTGGTGAACTTTAAATAATTTGCAGTATTTCATTCGCTTAGTACTATAAAATCTCTAATCTCTGAACACACCTTGCAATGTTGTATTTATTTCCGAATATTTTTAAATTTGGAAAATAAAGTATTGCACGAAAAGCTTAGTTTTACTCGTTAAACTGCAATAGTTTTCTTGAATAATTTACAATTTCAGTTCAATGTCAGTCAGTTTCTGCAAAGGAAGTGGTGCGATTTATATTAATTTATGGCGTTACGAGACTTGATAGTCTCGCAACAAGGGAATTTTAGTTTCTCGTTTCTGTTTAAACCTTTCTTTGTGTGTTCGTTGCATTATAAAATTTCGTCGTTGTGAGTGTGTATGAATATAAAAAATTGTTGCGAGTGTCTGACGAATTTTCTGATGAGGCGCATCACGCTTGTCAAGATTCCTGTTCCCATTTTAAGAATTTTCGCAGATTTTAAAATTTGTATAGCATAGAATTCTTTCCATCAAACGTGCCTAATTTTGATTTTAATATATTTTACACTTGCGTCCTTCACAAATGTATCTTCATTTAATTTAAATAAAATTACACGTTTCTAAACTGTTTATCAAATGCCAATTGGTTTAATCCGAAACTGATTTTTTAGGACTTGTTAACGTTCAGAATCAATTAGTAAATTTTCCATGAGCATTTAACATTTGAATTTCTTTCGCCATACAAACTGATCCTAGTGTATTCGTACCGTAGTATTAACTTCCGGTTTCCCGGTTAGATTTAATCAAATCCTCTAGTGATGAAATGATCATTTTTAATGTAACTAACGGAATATTTTATTACATCAATATTTTCGATTTATTTTATTAGAACGAACATGTAAGGCTTTTTTTCACAGAGTTTTAAACCTGAATTGCTTGAACGAATATTCGATTACATGTTAAATTAAAAAATTTAGGTTTGGAAGAGAATGTACAGGACTAAACTGTTAAATGTACAACTCTAATGCATTCTACTGAATATTCAAAGCGTCGTTGACCTGTTAAATGCGTAATTTTCATCAAGATCTCCTTGAGTGAATTAATATTTTTTAAAACTAAACATCAGGTCTATTTGATCAATTATTTGTGTAAATGTTGGGAATATTTTCAAGTATTTGGCCAAACGTGGCTGTGGTTTCAAGGCGAGTCTTGCTCCATTTTTACAGCTTCACATATGTTATACATATTTTTAAGATAATTTGTGACTCTTCCTCTAGCAACGCAAACTTTAAAATTAGTGCAAGATTATTTTGCAATACTCGATATTTTCGTCAAAGATTCATTACGTATCAACCAACAAGTGCAATTTATTCATTACATAAATTGGGCTTGGGTTCAATTCTCACAAACGTAAGTAATGCACATTTATTATGGGTTTCTGCCGATTAGTGTAAGACATTAAGCACATAATTCAATCAACGTTTCTTTGCGTACATCTTGTTGCTCAAATGTTTTTCCAAAAAGGCTTCTTCAGATATATTTATAATTATAATTAAATATTCGTGACGTCATAACTAGTTTCACTGATGTAAGATTTTGTAGAAGTATATTTACGTAGGTTTTAAATTAAGTCACTGGTTGGTATTTTGTGCATTGATAAATTGGAAGTGGAATTACGTAGTTTCTAAGGTTTATGCGGGTGTAATAGTTTTTCTTTAAACAACTAAACAGCTTATGGTTCCTGGAAAATGTCATTTAATTACTCTAATTTGGGGGTTAGGCGTACCCGTTGGCAGCAATGATGTGGCGTCACGATTCTCGATAATTAGCTCCTTCACCTATAATTTTTTATCTTCTTGAAGTGGTAAACCAAAGCACTTGGTGAAATTAATGTTGAAATACAAAAATGTAAAAATATTCCTGCTTGGCCAAGATTTCATTTTCAGCAGTTGCATCTTTTTAATTAATTGCGAAATACAGTAAAGATTCCATCCAAGTATTCGATTCCTCTTATATGGTATTAATATCCGTCGCTTCAATATTTTCATGGTTCCCTTTTAAGGGCCCTGTGGGCGATTTTTTATGCCCATTTGTCACCACCGCCTCATTTTTGTGGTTTTATAAAAACCATTTGATTCTGAAATAAACGTATTAATCTTCTGAGGTAAGGTTATGTTTAATTTTATCGACATATCTTGTTTTACTATCCACAACACTAATGGTTATTTTTTTTCCATTCCTCGAGGACTTATCTTCACTTCTAGTCCTTCTAAGTCTAGGGAATACGACTAGAAGAGGACCTCGAGGCCAACGCACGTTACATTACAGGTAAATGGGCTTTTGTACTTAATAATTTTATCTTTTCAGGTTTGTAGATATGGAAACAGTTTTTAGTGTTCAAACGGATTATATTCATGCAGTAAAGTAAAGTTAAGACTCCCCAACCTCTATTCCACATTTACGAAACTAAAAAGAAGATAAACAGAGAAAAATACTAAAGTTTCTAAATTAGTATTCACATTATTTTCGAGAATAAATAACAGAACCTTCAGTAATGAAGAAAACCTTTAACATAGTTGGGCCTGCGGTGAAAGTAACTGCATTGACACGGACGAATTGTTATATAAACGTATTGATTAAATTGGGAAATTGTAATTAATTAGAATGTGTGGGTAAGTTAAGGTACAAGTTTTAAATACTAAAAGTTTATTAATTATAAAAATCCGTTGATTTGTGATAGAAATTCACTACTTCTTGTAATCTTTATCATTTTTCTTGCAGCAGAAGTGTTAATGAATATTTTATGGCCATTCACCGCAACAGTTATAGATCCTTGATGATAGATTGTGATTTGCTTACAGAGATGTCTGCAGGTTTCTTTCTGAGCATGTAATGGAGAAAAAGTTGAAGGACTTCAGGATACAAATTTAATTCAATCTTTTCAGGTCAGACTGTACAAAACTTTAATACTCGTTAATTTCGTCTAAAAAGTTTTCAGTTTCAGTCCGTGGTATCATACTACGGCTCAGACACGAAGCCATCAAACCTCATTATCAGTTGGAACAACGTTTTCAAACTTTCAAGGTATTAATAACAATTTATTTAATACAGTAATAATTGCATGTTCCATGAAGCAAAACTTAGACTTGTTGATCATGATCTCTCTTCTCTACAGGAGACATCAAAGCATAGTTACTCCATATACACGTGTCCATCTTTAGTATTAAATCATGAAATTTGTGCTTGAAATATATTCTCCGGTGTGTCTGAAAATATGTATATTTATTCGAATGTGGACCTATGGCGTGGATTGGTGACCTGTGCTGATATTTTCATCTTCGTGTCACACCCGTAAAGGGAAAGGAAGCGGCAGTCTACGTGAATAAGACACCTTTTGGCTACAACTTTCTGTATCGACTTTACCGTTTTGTCTACCACAAAGAGTCTGACGCCGCCAGCGTCTTCGGTCAAGTTTGGAATCGGTCTTTACCCGAAGCTTATTTGGAAAATTAGCTGTATGTGTGAAATAACACGAGGGGTAAAATTTTGCATTTTATTCGTGGCAAGACCAAGTTCATCCAAGGAATGACTTCCACGTCTGTTATTTCGGAGGAGCTGGCAATTGTTCACGTACTTGCGTCGTCCACACTTCCTCCTGCAGATGTCGTTCCTCGGTTAGTAAGTCTCTATCAGAAATTTCATTGCAGGTAACGAAAACTGTTCTTTTCTTTTTAAGGTTTCCACAAATAGAACCACCAGGCCCTTGAAACTTATTTTCGTCAATTTTGAAATGTTTAATTTGACTATTCTTCTGTTCCCTTCTTGTATCAATTACCCTATTCATCTGGCCATAATTCTCTGGGGTCGTCTTTCTGTAGGTTAGTTTCCATTATTTTCAGCTATGGCAAATAATGCCTTAGTCTGTCTCAAAAGGTTAATATCTATTTCGTCACGAGGACTTGGGGGAAGAGGTGCATGATTACGAAATGAAGGAAGGTGTTGTGGAGCTTAGTTTATTTTATGAGCACTTTCGTTCAGATGGGCCTGCACTTTCTAATTTAGGTCTATACATTTTCCTTTTTCGTTTACTTACTTTTACATTTTATCTTGTCTTACTAGAAGACTGATGTATTTTTGTTTCAGTTAATTTAAATATTATTTTTGGTTAACAGGCTGCGTGAGGGTGATCCTGAAACAGGCAACTCTCCTGTAATTGCATAGGAAAGGAGTTGGAAAGGAGTTGAAAAGGAGGGATGTGGAAGGTAGAGGAAGCTCCAGTAGTTTAGATGCTACCTGGTGTCGCCTAAAGAGATGCAGGGAAAACTTCACAGGTATGTCTGTCTATTCTCACGCAGTTTCGAATGACCAGAAGAGTTTGCTGTGGGGTCGCAGCATTCCCTTCTCCCTGTCACCACCGTTTTAGGAGGTAGTTTTGATATTTATATATCACCTGAATAACTTGAACGATTCTTCGATAATATATTAAATACAAGTTTTAGTTTTGGAAATGTTACTAGAGCTCTAATGGATTCTACTGAGTATTCATGGTGCTATTGATCTTTCATGCACGTAATTTTCGTCAGTTACTACTTAAATGAATCAATAGTTTTTAAATCTAAATTGGTTCTCCTTGATCAAAGATGTCATTAAGTTAAAGATTTAATTTAAAAAATGCACGCCATGCTATTTGTGTAAATGTAGGGACTATTTTTAGCGACTTAATTCTTGACAACGTGAATCTAGGCTGGGGCTTCAAGGTGACTCTCCCTTCACCTAAATTTTTATAAAAAGCTGTGACTTACAATGGCAAGCCAAAATTTAATATAGTGGAGGATTATTTTGCTAAGCAGCATATATTAGTAAAGATTATTTTGCATTACTCCTCCTTTTCGTCTCAGATTTTTAGCTGTATGTTAAACTGAAACTCGTTAATTTAAGCTATTTCTCTGTTGATAAATATATTTTCAAATGCCTGGAATATAATTTAAATTCAAATACAATTCTCGGGTTTCAACCAGGATCGAAGTTTGTTTAAACAACAGTTCGACAGAAATCTCCCCCATCGTAGTTAACCTACCTGTTGTAGTTGTTGTGGTATTCGGTCCAAAAACTAGTCTAACTTATCATGCGCAAGCCTTTTCATATCCACTTAACTACCACATCTGTTACCGCATTCCACCTTTGGTGAACCCTCTTCTATTCTTAACCCTCACACTTCCTTCTTATTCTAATTTTACAAGACCCTCGGGTCTTAAAACGTGGGCTAATAACCTAACGCTGCTTAGTCAATGTCCTCCATTTTGTTCGCATTTCAAAGGTTACTTTTCTTTTCCTTTCTGCAACTCCTACCGTGTACGTTTCGCACCCATGTAACGCCACACGCCATATGAACATTTTTAGCGATGATTTTCTAATTTTCACACTTGTATAACCCGTAAGTAAATTCCGATTCTTTGCGAAAGCCTTTCTTGCCTGTGCTATTGTACTCTAGTTATTACGCTGCCCAAGTATAAGAATTCCTTCAAAATATCCCTTCCCATATTAATACCAGTGGAATTGATTCCACTGTTTCCTATACTACACTGAATCACCTTGGTTGTCCCTCTAGTAATCCTCATACTAAACTCTTACTGCAGGACCATGCTCAGGGCATTTTTTCTATCGTTTCTGCCCCTTGTATAATCTCTTACTTCATTCATAAATTGTTTCCAGTTCTTCAATGTTCCGTCCGTAGTATTCTGACCATTAATTCTTTAATTTTCCTCTTCGGGACTACTTATTTTACCTTTTATTTTCCGGTTTTAATTTATTATGGTCACGTTATCATGAATCAAATTATCTGCACGACCAGACTTCGTACCACTGTTTATGATAGAATGAATTAATACTCCATTCTTCTCTGAATCCACTATTTCGAGCTGTACTTTGTCATTCTTGCTAATTTCTATGTTAAAGTAATGTTGATTTTCTTTACTTCTTTTGTAAAAGTGTCAGCACATTCTGTTCGCAGACTTTTCGCCTGGCGTCTTAATTTGTTACTATGTCAATTTTTTTTCCCAATTTATTCCCTAATTCCGTGAAAGCAGCAAGTAGTTATGTAAATGCATCGTCATTATTTATTATGCTTTTGTTTGTTGTATTGGCATCCTTCCTTAAGCCACCACATTTCCGATATTTTCCTCCATTTCGAAACTGATTAATCATAACGCAATTCATACGAGATACAGTTAGAAATATTATATCCTAATATGGTTTTATCAGCGGTAAAATCGCGTATAACAATAAGTATTGAACTCGTGGAAAAACTTAAATCTTTAGTTACTTAATTTCCGCAGAATGTACGTTTTTATACTCGTATCGTAATGCAATAATCACACGCAACAATACAACAAGAATACATAAATACAAGGTTTAAAATTTTTAAAAAAAATTAATATGTTCAAAAGAACAATTAGCAAATTGGATGCGGTGTCATCAGCGTAGGTTGCAAGTATTGTGTGTTTTTTTCAGGTATTTCCGCTGTAAATATGATACAAAAGTAGTCCCAGCAAAGTACCCTGTGGTACTCCAGAGGCAATTGGATGAATTGTGGAAATGTTGTTAAACTTAGTTTGAAAAAAGCGATCACTTAGAAAGGATTTTAAGAGGAGATAATAGCTGGTGGGAATAGTAAGATTAAGTTTGTATAATAAACCGACGTGCCAAACATAATCAAATTCTTATGCAATATCTAAGAAAGCTGCAACACACTTTTTTTTCTATTAAGCCATTTATTATTTAATTAGTTAAAATATCTTAGATAGTTGTGGTAAGTAGGCTTATGGGCCGATATGACGAGGGAGAGTTTAGTGGTTTACCGTGTTTAGGTACCTGTATTATTTGTGCTAATTTTCAAGAATTTAAAAAGTAGGTTGCTCTTAAAATGCTATTATAAATGGTGGTAAATAGTATTATTCCGTTCCGAGCAATTGCTTAAGGATTTGTCCTGTTATGAAATCTAACCTATCAAATATCAAAAATGGATATTGCAGGAGTTAATTTCTTGTCGAACTTTTGATGACGAGAATCGTTTGATAGGAAGAGTCATCGGGCAAGGTGCATCCAGAAACGTGTATATGTTGGCATCATTAACATTAGGGTTGGGTTCTGGAGAGCTGAAAGTTTTTGCAAGATGTTCTGCAAAAGTATTTTTTCTCCTCATCAGTCCGTGCCCAGTTTCCGTCTCGTTTCCTTCACCACGGCGGTATAAGGTTTATATGTTTTTTAAATTTCTTGGTAGCTTTCCACATAGTGATCGTCCTTAGAAAGAGTGCTTATATATCTTTCAAATGTAGAATTGCGTAGATCCTGTAGTGTTAATTTTAACAATCTTGGTAACTTGTTGTAAGTAGTTTTACCGACAGGACTGAGTTCTTTGCCGTATGCGCCTTGCACGTCTTTCCTCCGTAATGAGCTGTCTGTTTTGTAAAGGCACGTTATTATCATGATCGAGTTTGCTGAAAGTTGATGTAGGCGTACTGTAGCATGCTGCCTCTTGGATCGTATTGTTTAAATATTTTACTGCACTGTCGATGTCTTCAGGTTCGTTTTCTCTGATATTTAGAGTTAGCTTTTCCTCAATGTATTGCTAAAAATTTGTCCAATCGGTTTTTGGGGATACAAGACTAGGCGGTTTTCCTTTCAGAATTATGAGTACTAAGGGTAAGGATTATTGGAGTGTGGTCGGATGAAAGGTCGCAATTGGGTTCAATATGGAAATAGTTGGGTGCAATTCCATTGACTAGGAAGAAGTCTAGCAGGTCTGGAAGTTTGTGGTCGGATGGCCGGTAGGTAGATTCTCCAGTTGACAAATGGGGAAGTTGTTCACGATTACTAGTAGTTGGTTTCTGCCTTTTGGTGTCGTGCATCTTGAACCCCAATTAACATGCTTTGCGTTCCAATCACCGCCGGCTAGAAACCTATTCCCCAATGTATTGAACAGTGTTTCATATTTGGGCTATAGATCGCTGCCACTGCGAAAGGTCTGGGTTTAGCATTAACGTGCATTTTTGTACCTTGAATTTTATATGTTTGAATAGATGGTAATTCATGGTGTGAGATCGTAGTGCGTATTAGCATCGCAGCGCCTCCATGCGCTGTCGCATCAGGATGAATGGTAAGGAACGTTTTCTAATAAAATTCCCGTCGCTCATGCAAACTAACAGATATATGCAATTAAAAATGAGCAAATAGTGACGTCACCGCCATTCTCTCTCTAACAGGGTTTGACCTCCTCAATACTATCGCCATAGAACGGAAAAATTGGTAAACTACATCCAGATACTGACCGCGTCGTCTGCTATGGCGTGACGTCACAGCAAGAACCAGACAAGAATCTTTGTACATTTGTAAGGTACAGGCGAGCACATCTCAACTCAGCCTAGTTCTGTGTTATCAGCCGATTCCTAAGTTCTGTTTTATACGTATAATAATAATCATAAGTATTATATTTTTCTTCCAAATTTGTGAACATGTAATCGGTTAAATTTACGATTATAGACGATAAATTGCTTCTAAAGCCATTGCACGACTTTAGTCAATAACTGTCTCTTAAGAAGTATTTCATTTGTAGGCGTAATTATTCTAAAACCATAAAATACCATTAGAAATACAAACTTAACAGACTAATATTAAATTATGTATAATACGCCGTGTATATTAATATCGTTAGATCTT
Organism: Eucriotettix oculatus; assembly: GCA_034510155.1. Classification (NCBI taxonomy): domain Eukaryota; kingdom Metazoa; phylum Arthropoda; class Insecta; order Orthoptera; family Tetrigidae; genus Eucriotettix; species Eucriotettix oculatus. Next base: position 26,116,125 of record CM067382.1, on the reverse strand, counting down.
CCTTGGGGCTCTATTTGACTGCACTTTTTCTGTTTGAGAATTTATGATAATGTCGTTCTATATATGTTACAGCATAGATGAGAGTGAATCCTTGTCTTACACGTTGCTAGAGGTTATGTATAAGCCTCTTTTCTCAATATTTTATTCCAGCGCTCTTCAATACCCACTTCACATTGTCAAACATTTTTTAAAAATCATAAATGCCATCAACGTAGGCCAGCTTTTTCTTATCCTTTATCTTTAAAATTGGCCGCAAATCTCTTGTCCCTACATTTTTCCTAGAACAAAACTGATCTTCTCCTAACTCTCATTCTATTTGACACCCTAATCATAATTCATTTTATAAATAGGTTATTGATGCAACAAAGAATAGTAATCAATTCGGATGTGTGGAGAAGTTAAATCTATTAAAAATAGTAATTCCTTTTCTTTCCTTCTGATTACAATTGACAATGGTTATTGCTATTATCCTTTGTTGATTTGTGATTTGTCTTCCACCTGAACTGTTGGCGAGTGATTAATGGCCATTAAACCACAACAGCCATAATGTTTGTAAGTACTCGCATGTGATGGTTTATAAATTTTTCAGAGCGTTACATGGAGGAAATTGATTTGTGTAAGGACTTGAGGATACGTATTGCTAACATTGAATTGAGAGAATTATTCTCAGGTCAGGAGAAAACTTTCAATTCGTCCTAAAACATCTAAATTAGTTGGAAAAAGTTGGTAATTAAATGTAAGGTGTGTTTAACTATTCCTTTATTTATAACGGTAATAATTACACATTAAACAAAGCAAAATTCAGGCTAGTTGTTGACGAGGATCTGTTTTCCACAGCAGCTGCTAGAGGATAAATAATTGTACCAGGAGAGTCCCGAAGGTAGAGACGTCGAAACCGAATTACTCCACCTGAATCCATAAAACTTTGCTAATTATTTAATGTATTTTGTGCTCGAGATTAAGACGGTTACTATTTCTGTGGCACGAGACTGTGTGACCAATCTGGTAAGTTCCATAGCCACGGTGGTCTGAGTTCACGTTGTCAGCTTTGTGGAACCACTTTGCTGTTTTGGCTGCCATCAAAGCACTTGTTTCGACAATTAGATTCACTAGTCTGACACGAGGAGGGTAAGATTCAGCCTTTTCCTTGCTGCAGACCAAGATCATCGAGGGAAAGACTGCCACATCGAGCAGAAAATTTCACTCTGACTTTTCAGTACATGATTTTATTTTCGAGATACTTGCGTTCTCCACACTTGTTCCTGGATGCCATTTCTGTGTTATGTAACTCGCAATATACATCAGAATTCTTCCGTGTCAGGTTCCACAACTTGAAGCATTCATCATCGAAAAGTACATTTCAAAACTCTCCATCCCTCCCCCCACACACATTTCTGAAATTTTCCACTCAGATGTGTTGAGCAATGCTCGTAGAACACTGTATTTGAAGTTTCTTCCTTAATTCTGCATATTTTAGTGTTCGTATGTAATCCCTTCATGAATGCTCTTTGCCACAGTGACTCGTAATTATTTTGTGAATCCTTCACTTCTGATAGCAATTAAATGGTTCAGTGGTGGTCCCCACTTTTCCCAGCAGCTTTCTGCTGCTTCTTCAGGTCGTATATTGTTGTTAAATTTGGTCAATATTCTGCAGAACATTTCTCCCATTTTCTTTCCTCCTGTAGCCTTATTTCTGCTTCTATCGCTCTTTCCACTTCACTCTCATAAATATGCTGGGTCCATCCACTCCTTCATCTACTGGGTCTTCCTTTCCTAACTTTATTTTCTGCCCATGGAGCTCTGCTCAGTACTCTTCTTAGATTTTAAGAATTGCTCTTCGAACTTGGAACCTTCTTTTCCAGATGTTCAATTGGGCTTAATTCTCACCCCATTCCAATTCCTTTGCTTGAGGGATACTATAATGAATTCATTCATATAGTTTTATTTTGCCCATTACTCTTGATAAGTCACTTCTTTTAAAATTTTGTTTGTCATCTTTTGTGTGTTTTCCCACCTCTTGCATAAATGTCCCAGATTCCAATCACTCCCTCGGACTGTTTAGCACAGTTTTCATTTCTGCTGAGATAAAACTTGCAATCATCCATTATGGCTTCAGAAAAGGGACCCTTGGGCAACTTTGCGACTATTCTGAAAGTTTGCTCTTTCTTCCAGTTCCGAAAAACAATTCAAGCGGCCGTTCCGTCTTTAGCCAATTATATTTCATATAATATAATTGGTGTTACAAAATATTCTTCTGGATCACTATTTTGAATGTTATTAATTTCTAGAGCAATTTGACTGAGGATATCCAGAGTACAAGTTAACCATAAATCTTCCTATGTATTAATGGCCAAATCTTCTGATCATAGGTTTCAAAATTGACCACTAGATGACTTGTATGTTGTTCGGGTACTGACGAAAGAGTAGTTCCGAAAATTGTTAAAACATAGGCTACAAAGAAGCTTCTGAACTCGTATCTGTATAATCAGGAGTCAGCCAGGGATCAGTTATTGCCCCCTTTGTTTCTCATATTTATTATTTACCAAATGGTCTGACTTTTTGCAGATAACTGGGGAACAAGAACTGACTGAACGAAATAAACTCAAAATATACAAAAGTGAAAGTAAGTGATCAATATGCTTGGAATATAAAATAAATGGAGAAACAGTGATCCAGGAGTCAGACTGTAATACCTCGTCATTTATTTCAACATTAAGGTGGGAGTAGCTAAACTATGCTTCAAGGAAAGTGTGGAACGCTCAGCACTTTGTTATGAGAACACTCGAGAAGGGGAATACAAAATATTAGGAAATGGCACATTTGTCACTAGTACGTCCACTTACGGAATACGGTGCAGCTCGCTGGGATCCATACAGGATAAGTCAAATAGAATCCTAAGAGAGAGTACGTAGAAGAGACCTGGGCACGGGAAGGAAAAGGCTGGGATACACTACAGACAAGAGAAGAGAGAACCACCATAACAGATTTTGGAAAATACTCATTCCTAAACGGGACAATCAATGGCCTGCAGGAGGGTTCAGAGGACTTGCTCTAAACTCTCTACAGTGAATTTAGTATAATGAAGTGAAGTGAAGTGATCTGTGCTCCGAAGTTTCTAGCAATATACTAAAGTGAAATATATTTATTTCCAGTGCTAAACCCCCGGGCAAGACAATGTTATCCTCGTTCAAAATTCAAAACTGTCCATGTATATTTATTTATTTATTACGTATATATGATTTATATTGAAGTAAAATTATTATATTAATTATTTATAGGTTATGTATGGTCCTTAAGACCACATTATTAATTGTTGTGAACTTATTTTAAACCCTATGTATCTACCCATTTGTAGATTAAATAAATATATACATACATACATACATACTTTTGTGTTACTGATGGTTACGAGTTGTATCTTAAAGAAGCAAGTCCTCATTCTGTGGCAATCACAGTTGAATGTGTTAATTCACCTCTTAATTATTAATTTTGTTAATGTTACGAATGAATCTGTAAAGCACTCATTTATCATTCAATTTTCTAAGCAACGTTTCAGCCGTCTTTCTTTCATTCCAAACATGGTGGTTGATTAGATTAAAAATGTTTCATATTAGATTTTTGTATCACTGGGATTATGGTCCAAACATACTATTTTGTTTGCCATTGATTCTATAATATGACAATTTTTAGAACATGGTGTTGGTTTGTTTAAAAAATGTTTTCTAACCATAGTTGTTTGTGAGAATTTCAGAAATATATTAAAGTAACGCCTCTTTTTACGTAGTGATGTGAATATGGTAGAATCACAGTGGTTTCTCAGTCTCGTGTCATTTCAAAAAACAGTGAACTTTAGGCCCTCTAAATCTCTCTCGTAAGTCAGTCTCGACTTGCTTTCAGCATGCTATGAATTAATTTGTTTACATTTTCAGCTGCCCTTCCTACAGTGTTGAGTTGCCCTTCTACAAATAATTTATAAACATGTTTATAGGCCACTATTCTTTTTGCGGAACAATATTAGTAGCCATTGGGGATTACGTTGAAGATTCCAGCTCAATCGCCATGGAGTTCGTTTGATTAGGGTTGGACGACTTTTACATCACATCACCCCGCCAAAGTGGTATATTTTTTAAAAATATCCAATTATTAAGAGGTTTACGTTAAATGCCGTTGCTTTTCAGTGCAATACAATAAATCTTGTCACGTACTTTAAGCGTATTAAAAAATCTGTTTTTGAAATGTCACCTGTTAACATGAAAGCACTGCCATGATCAAGGTATATATACAAAATTAAACAGTAAGGAAACCTTTACCTATTTATTACAACATTTCGAATCTGTTTTTATTTTATTTACTTGTAACTCTTGACCGTATGGTTGTTCACATCTAGCGACTCTGATGAACCTGTTTCATAATTGAAATAAAAGTATTGTAGGGACTGGGTGAGGATAAGGGTAATATTGATGGGCTGACATGATCCTCGACATCACGGCGGCAGGACAGAGCTTCTGGTAACGTGATGTGGCAGTCAGCGTGCATATAACATCAATAGTACAGTACCAAATGGAAAAGTGCCGTAAGTGATTTACAGTAATTTTTAAGGCCTGTACAGTTGCAACGTCAGCGACAACGTCATCAGCGGCCGAAGACTTGGGAGTAATCCAAAACAGAATATCTATAATGAGTAGGATGGTTTGGACCATGACCACTTCATTCTTTCAATAATGTTATATTTTTTTTAGATCGTCACCATGTTTTCGGGTATTTGCCACATTGTGTGAAACTTCTCTATACATAAAAGGCAATGTATTAAGTGCGCTCAGGGTTGTACATCCCTGGCGTCTTTCACTGCAAATTAGGAAAGAGGAGGATTTACTTGATTTCTGTCCATTTCCGCAGTTGCCAACTGGAAGCAAATAATAATCATTTAGGTATTTTTTTCAGAAAACTGGAGTTGTAAAATAATTTCTGCGGTGCCAAAGTTTCCATTTGCACAGACGGTCCTTCACGAGGTTCTGCGTCATGTACAGGGTGTCGAAGAGCGACACGTGTTCAACCCCCGAAACAGCAGCAGCACCTCCTGGATGTGGCACGCGAATTGTGGAGTGTAGATCATCCCTTTGGGGATGTTTTTTGGCCAGGTGAGAAGATATTCAATTACTCGATTTTTTTTTGTTTCTACTAATCGTTCCCTTTCTTTTTTGTAGGTATTTTCTGGTGGCTGTCTGCCGGCGTCGAGGTTTTTGAAGGCTTCTCGTCCCTAGATGTGAGGCGCTGCAGCCATTACATCACCCACAATAATTCCTCCGTGAGCCTGTCTGTAAATAATAAAGAGCAATTTTGTGTTCCCTCAACCTCCACAGCTTCCAGGACAACTTGAAGGAACGACGGCGACCATCAAGAAGAGGATGATTGGTGGGTTACCGCCATTTTATTTTAAAAATGACTCTTCGTGGTTTTAACGACGTATCACACACGAGTCATTTTACTTTTTTTCGATTAGTGTGTAATGCAGAGTTTTAAGGAAGCTGGTGACGTCACGACCATGGGGGCGCCCCTTGATTGGTTATTTATCATTCATTAGCGACTTGAAAATTACTCGAGCGTGAATATTCACAATTTCAAATGGTATTATTTGTCGACGCATGTGTGGTTTTTTGTTCCTCTCGTACTCTTAGTTGTAAGATGCTGCAAATAATGGTGAAAGGGAGATAAAGAAACACCTGGTCTTAGGAATAACGAGGTTGAAATGTAATCAAACGACGCCGTTGACAAGCAGTTACGTATAAGTTAATTTTAAGTGTAATTGTTAGTGCTTAACATTTTAATTTATTAAAAATAAAATATGGTATCGTACCGCCATACAAACCAGGTTAGCGATGCGATAAAAGTTGACATACGTAAGCATACACCAATGAATTGTAATTATTTAATAGCAGTAAAGAGGTTGCAACTTCTGCGTTATTCTAATCTGGTAAATTAAAGAGAAAGTGTTTATACTGGTTGAATTCTAGCCAAGAAAGGAGATGAATAGTGTTCCCAGTGACGTGTAGACGACTGCCAGTGCTGCGCTTACAAAACGTCTTCATGGCCGCTTGCTTAGTTGCCACTTTTAATTTTTCGAATCTCCGCAAGGACGCCTGATTAAAAGTGTAGGTTATAGTAGGTAAAAGATTGGTACATTTAGTTTTAAGTTACTTGTCTGAGAATATATATTTTTAAGATTGGTATTCGTAAATGGCAGCCGTAGTCGACGCATGTGTGGTTTTAAGATGGTGTGAAACAACTTGGACTTAAGCGTAAAAGTAACGAGATTGAAAGGTGATTGCGCAATGGTGATGAGTAGTGGTATAAAATGTAAATTTTAAGGTTATTCTATTTATACTGCTTAAAATTAGGTGATGGTAAACGAAGGGGGATCAAGGAAAGTGGAATAACATAGAGAGAGAGAGAGAGACTACAAATACCCGGATGGTGCGTGTGTATCAATGATGATTTTGTGCCAAAGGTTGGTATAAAAAGTAATCGTTAAGGATGTAATGAACTAAGATAAATATAGATTCGAATGTAATATAGCCGCCGGATAACAAGGAAAAATTCTTGTGTGCGTGGACTAAAACCTTGCTAAAATAAATCACATACGTGGTAAGCGAATATAAATACAAAGAGTCAAAAGAATGGCGGGTGGTTGTCCTCGAATGAGATACGAGGCGATAATATAACAAGGAACAACTACTGAATTACTCTAGACAGGAGGTATGAAACTGGTCGGAAACCGCGACTTGGTAAAAGTCGAAGGGTCCGAGAAGGTAAGCAGCGATTTTTACGAAACTAAAAAAAAAGTGCGTATAAAGTCATTGCAATGAACTTAATGAGGTGGTATAAAAGGAGACATGCCTGGAAACTATTAGAAGCGCTTAAAAGGTGATTTTCGGTTATTAAGTGGCAAAGGTTACGTCACCCACTTGGTGACGAGATGAACAGATGAGCAGTTTCTAGGGGGGGCAATGTTTTGGTTTATAATAGCTTTGTACCATTTTAATTTTAGAGGTAGATTTCCATTGTACGAATGTAGACTGTTGTGAATTCTGTAAATTACTGAAATAAAATTTTTAACAATTCGTTGATTCTGCTTAAACGTCATTTCTATTCCCTTCATCGGTAATTGTAAAACGAAAACCAAATTCCGCCTCCCACGACATTGCCTTCCACACGAGAAAGCTTTAAAGGCGGAAAATGTAAGCGGGTGCGGACGAGAAGGTAAGGGGAGGGAAGCAGTAGTGGAGATTACATCCGTAAGTGCAGTAAAGAAAAGATCAAATAGAAAGTAATAAATAAAAAGGCAAGTAAAGAGTAAATTAAGTAATAAAAATGAGGGTCTTGATGAAAGGAATCGTCATTTATAGAGATTAAGCTGGATGTCGAACGACAATTGAGAGAAAACGATAGTCCAGTGTCGGGAAGAGGAAATGCGCTTTACAACAAAGGTCTCGTCCGTTGCAACAGAAATTAAAGCGTGTGAGTAGGAAAAAAAAATACTTATTACTCTGGGACACGTATAAAGGAGGGGCCCCTGAGCTGGACATAGAATGAAAACTTGTTTCAGGAAATTAAAAGATGTAGATAAAAAAACGACTAGATGAGAGTTGATGTGTGGCATTTCATTCGAACGAAATTCGATCCGAGGTGAAAAATTGATGTATGAGATTAAGGGCGAGTTGGCCCGGAAAGGGTAAAGGATAAGTGCAGTAAATAATGCACGTAAAGATAAATCACAATAAAAAGTAATAAATAAAAAGGCCAATAAAGTGTAAATAATTTAAGTAATGAAAATGAGGGTTTTATTTTCTAATGAAAGGAATCCTAATTTATAGAGATTAAGCTGGATGTCGAACGACAATTGAGAGGAAAAGAAATAGTCCCATGTCGGGAAGAGGAAATGCGCTTTACATCAACAGAAATTAAAGCGTGTGAGTAGGAAATCCAAATAAAAAATACTTAGATATTTTACTAAAAGGGAGTTAATGAGAGAGAGAGAGAAGGAGGGAGAGACAGAGAGGGAGGCAGAAGGGGGGAAGAAGTTCCAATGGACGAACCAGAGAAACTTCCAGGGTGGATTTGCAGTGGACTAACCACAACAATTCCGGGAGGAAAGGAAGGGAGGGGAGCGGAGAGAATCGAGCAGGTTAAACCCCATTTTTAACGAAAGCGAGAAGCGACTGGGAATCGAACCAGAGAACCTGAGAACAGCGAACCGAGACTGAGACCACTAGACCAAACAAGCAAGACGCAGTTCACAGTTCAGGAACGCGTATATATATTGTTCCTTATGTTGTGTCTTATGTAGCCCTGTAGACCTTCACCGAGCATCGCTGTCTGGTGGCTCAGGTGGTTGAGTACTCGACCATGGTGTCTGTCTGCCAATCAATATTCCAGGTTCGAACCCAGCTCACCGCACCAATTATTTTTAACTCTTCCTCCTTAAAATTTATATATGTAGCAACCTAGGAGCGGTTCTTAAGGACGATTAAAACTCCAAATCGGCGTGTCGCTCAGTGGCTCAGTGGTTTGAGTCCAGACTTTGTACACGCTTCGGCGCTACTTGGTCTGGGTTCGAGTCCTGGCGACAACCAACCCATCCTTTTCTATATGCTATTCCTGATTCCTTTCCACCCGGCCCGGCGCCCCCGCGCCTGCCCCGTCCCCGCCTCGGCGGGGGGGGTTTGGGGGGGGAAAGGGGTCAGGGTGGCATGTGGACTTGGGGGTTGGTTTTACTCGAATTTTCTACGCCAAAATTCAAACAAAAACAATAACAAAAAAATAAAAAATAAAGAAAAACAATTATAAATATAATTAAACAATAACAAACAAAAACAATAATAAAAATAAAGAATATTAAATATAAATAAATAAAAATAAATATAAATAAATAAATAATAATAAATATAAATAAATAATAATTATAAATAATATTTTAAATTCATATAAAATAATTTTATTTATATAAAATCTTAGATTCTAGATTTTTAATTATATAAATATATATATAATTAAAAATCTATTTATATATATATAATTAAAAGTCTATTTATATATATATATATATATAATTAAAAATCTATTTATATATATTTATATATATATAATTAAAATATTATTTATATATTATTTATATAATTAAAAATCTAGAATCTAAGATTTTATATAAATAATAGTATTTTATATTTTATATAAATATGAAATATTTATATTTATTATTATTATTTATATATATTATTATTTATTTATATTTATTATTATTGTTTATATTTAATATTCTTTATTTTTATTATTGTTTTTGTTTATTTTTGTTTAATTATATTTATTATTGTTTTTGTTTATTATTATTTAATTATATTTATTATTGTTTTTGTTTGAATTTTGGCGTAGAAAATTCGAGTAAAACCAACCCCCAAGTCCACATGCCACCCTGACCCCTTTCCCCCCCCAAACCCCCCCCGCCGAGGCGGGGACGGGGCAGGCGCGGGGGCGCCGGGCCGGGTGGAAAGGAATCAGGAATAGCATATAGAAAAGGATGGGTTGGTTGTCGCCAGGACTCGAACCCAGACCAAGTAGCGCCGAAGCGTGTACAAAGTCTGGACTCAAACCACTGAGCCACTGAGCGACACGCCGATTTGGAGTTTTAATCGTCCTTAAGAACCGCTCCTAGGTTGCTACATATATAAATTTTAAGGAGGAAGAGTTAAAAATAATTGGTGCGGTGAGCTGGGTTCGAACCTGGAATATTGATTGGCAGACAGACACCATGGTCGAGTACTGAACCACCTGAGCCACCAGACAGCGATGCTCGGTGAAGGTCTACAGGGCTACATAAGACACAACATAAGGAACAATATATATACGCGTTCCTGAACTGTGAACTGCGTCTTGCTTGTTTGGTCTAGTGGTCTCAGTCTCGGTTCGCTGTTCTCAGGTTCTCTGGTTCGATTCCCAGTCGCTTCTCGCTTTCGTTAAAAATGGGGTTTAACCTGCTCGATTCTCTCCGCTCCCCTCCCTTCCTTTCCTCCCGGAATTGTTGTGGTTAGTCCACTGCAAATCCACCCTGGAAGTTTCTCTGGTTCGTCCATTGGAACTTCTTCCCCCCTTCTGCCTCCCTCTCTGTCTCTCCCTCCTTCTCTCTCTCTCATTAACTCCCTTTTAGTAAAATATCTAAGTATTTTTTATTTGGATTTCCTACTCACACGCTTTAATTTCTGTTGATGTAAAGCGCATTTCCTCTTCCCGACACTGGACTATTTCTTTTCCTCTCAATTGTCGTTCGACATCCAGCTTAATCTCTATAAATTAGGATTCCTTTCATTAGAAAATAAAACCCTCATTTTCATTACTTAAATTATTTACACTTTATTGGCCTTTTTATTTATTACTTTTTATTGTGATTTATCTTTACGTGCATTATTTACTGCACTTATCCTTTACCCTTTCCGGGCCAACTCGCCCTTAATCTCATACATCAATTTTTCACCTCGGATCGAATTTCGTTGGAATGAAATGCCACACATCAACTCTCATCTAGTCGTTTTTTTATCTACATCTTTTAACTTCCTGAAACAAGTTTTCATTCTATGTCCAGCTCAGGGGCCCCTCCTTTATACGTGTCCCAGAGTAATAAGTATTTTTTTTTCCTACTCACACGCTTTAATTTCTGTTGCAACGGACGAGACCTTTGTTGTAAAGCGCATTTCCTCTTCCCGACACTGGACTATCGTTTTCTCTCAATTGTCGTTCGACATCCAGCTTAATCTCTATAAATGACGATTCCTTTCATCAAGACCCTCATTTTTATTACTTAATTTACTCTTTACTTGCCTTTTTATTACTTTCTATTTGATCTTTTCTTTACTGCACTTACGGATGTAATCTCCACTACTGCTTCCCTCCCCTTACCTTCTCGTCCGCACCCGCTTACATTTTCCGCCTTTAAAGCTTTCTCGTGTGGAAGGCAATGTCGTGGGAGGCGGAATTTGGTTTTCGTTTTACAATTACCGATGAAGGGAATAGAAATGACGTTTAAGCAGAATCAACGAATTGTTAAAAATTTTATTTCAGTAATTTACAGAATTCACAACAGTCTACATTCGTACAATGGAAATCTACCTCTAAAATTAAAATGGTACAAAGCTATTATAAACCAAAACATTGCCCCCCCTAGAAACTGCTCATCTGTTCATCTCGTCACCAAGTGGGTGACGTAACCTTTGCCACTTAATAACCGAAAATCACCTTTTAAGCGCTTCTAATAGTTTCCAGGCATGTCTCCTTTTATACCACCTCATTAAGTTCATTGCAATGACTTTATACGCACTTTTTTTTTTAGTTTCGTAAAAATCGCTGCTTACCTTCTCGGACCCTTCGACTTTTACCAAGTCGCGGTTTCCGACCAGTTTCATACCTCCTGTCTAGAGTAATTCAGTAGTTGTTCCTTGTTATATTATCGCCTCGTATCTCATTCGAGGACAACCAACCGCCATTCTTTTGACTCTTTGTATTTATATTCGCTTACCACGTATGTGATTTATTTTAGCAAGGTTTTAGTCCACGCACACAAGAATTTTTCCTTGTTATCCGGCGGCTATATTACATTCGAATCTATATTTATCTTAGTTCATTACATCCTTAACGATTACTTTTTATACCAACCTTTGGCACAAAATCATCATTGATACACACGCACCATCCGGGTATTTGTAGTCTCTCTCTCATGTTATTCCACTTTCCTTGATCCCCTTCGTTTACCATCACCTAATTTTAAGCAGTATAAATAGAATAACCTTAAAATTTACATTTTATACCACTACTCATCACCATTGCGCAATCACCTTTCAATCTCGTTACTTTTAAGCTCAAGTCCAAGTTGTTTCACACCATCTTAAAACCACACATGCGTCGACTACGGTTGCCATTTACGAATACCAATCTTAAAAATATATATTCTCAGACAAGTAACTTAAAACTAAATGTACCAATCTTTTACCTACTATAACCTCAGGCGTCCTTGCGGAGATTCGAAAAATTAAAAGTGGCAACTAAGCAAGCGGCCATGAAGACGTTTTGTAAGCGCAGCACTGGCAGTCGTCTACACGTCACTGGGAACACTATTCATCTCCTTTCTTGGCTAGAATTCAACCAGTATAAACACTTTCTCTTTAATTTACCAGATTAGAATAACGCAGAAGTTGCAACCTCTTTACTGCTATTAAATAATTACAATTCATTGGTGTATGCTTACGTATGTCAACTTTTATCGCATCGCTAACCTGGTTTGTATGGCGGTACGATACCATATTTTATTTTTAATAAATTAAAATGTTAAGCACTAACAATTACACTTAAAATTAACTTATACGTAACTGCTTGTCAACGGCGTCGTTTGATTACATTTCAACCTCGTTATTCCTAAGACCAGGTGTTTCTTTATCTCCCTTTCACCATTATTTGCAGCATCTTACAACTAAGAGTACGAGAGGAACAAAAAACCACACATGCGTCGACAAATAATACCATTTGAAATTGTGAATATTCACGCTCGAGTAATTTTCAAGTCGCTAATGAATGATAAATAACCAATCAAGGGGCGCCCCCATGGTCGTGACGTCACCAGCTTCCTTAAAACTCTGCATTACACACTAATCGAAAAAAAGTAAAATGACTCGTGTGTGATACGTCGTTAAAACCACGAAGAGTCATTTTTAAAATAAAATGGCGGTAACCCACCAATCATCCTCTTCTTGATGGTCGCCGTCGTTCCTTCAAGTTGTCCTGGAAGCTGTGGAGGTTGAGGGAACACAAAATTGCTCTTTATTATTTACAGACAGGCTCACGGAGGAATTATTGTGGGTGATGTAATGGCTGCAGCGCCTCACATCTAGGGACGAGAAGCCTTCAAAAACCTCGACGCCGGCAGACAGCCACCAGAAAATACCTACAAAAAAGAAAGGGAACGATTAGTAGAAACAAAAAAAAATCGAGTAATTGAATATCTTCTCACCTGGCCAAAAAACATCCCCAAAGGGATGATCTACACTCCACAATTCGCGTGCCACATCCAGGAGGTGCTGCTGCTGTTTCGGGGGTTGAACACGTGTCGCTCTTCGACCATCCTGTACATGACGCAGAACCTCGTGAAGGACCGTCTGTGCAAATGGAAACTTTGGCACCGCAGAAATTATTTTACAACTCCAGTTTTCTGAAAAAAATACCTAAATGATTATTATTTGCTTCCAGTTGGCAACTGCGGAAATGGACAGAAATCAAGTAAATCCTCCTCTTTCCTAATTTGCAGTGAAAGACGCCAGGGATGTACAACCCTGAGCGCACTTAATACATTGCCTTTTATGTATAGAGAAGTTTCACACAATGTGGCAAATACCCGAAAACATGGTGACGATCTAAAAAAAATATAACATTATTGAAAGAATGAAGTGGTCATGGTCCAAACCATCCTACTCATTATAGATATTCTGTTTTGGATTACTCCCAAGTCTTCGGCCGCTGATGACGTTGTCGCTGACGTTGCAACTGTACAGGCCTTAAAAATTACTGTAAATCACTTACGGCACTTTTCCATTTGGTACTGTACTATTGATGTTATATGCACGCTGACTGCCACATCACGTTACCAGAAGCTCTGTCCTGCCGCCGTGATGTCGAGGATCATGTCAGCCCATCAATATTACCCTTATCCTCACCCAGTCCCTACAATACTTTTATTTCAATTATGAAACAGGTTCATCAGAGTCGCTAGATGTGAACAACCATACGGTCAAGAGTTACAAGTAAATAAAATAAAAACAGATTCGAAATGTTGTAATAAATAGGTAAAGGTTTCCTTACTGTTTAATTTTGTATATATACCTTGATCATGGCAGTGCTTTCATGTTAACAGGTGACATTTCAAAAACAGATTTTTTAATACGCTTAAAGTACGTGACAAGATTTATTGTATTGCACTGAAAAGCAACGGCATTTAACGTAAACCTCTTAATAATTGGATATTTTTAAAAAATATACCACTTTGGCGGGGTGATGTGATGTAAAAGTCGTCCAACCCTAATCAAACGAACTCCATGGCGATTGAGCTGGAATCTTCAACGTAATCCCCAATGGCTACTAATATTGTTCCGCAAAAAGAATAGTGGCCTATAAACATGTTTATAAATTATTTGTAGAAGGGCAACTCAACACTGTAGGAAGGGCAGCTGAAAATGTAAACAAATTAATTCATAGCATGCTGAAAGCAAGTCGAGACTGACTTACGAGAGAGATTTAGAGGGACTAAAGTTCACACTTTGTTTTTGGAAATGACACGAGACTGAGAAACCACTGTGATTCTACCATATTCACATCACTACGTAAAAAGAGGCGTTACTTTAATATATTTCTGAAATTCTCACAAACAACTATGGTTAGAAAACATTTTTTAAACAAACCAACACCATGTTCTAAAAATTGTCATATTATAGAATCAATGGCAAACAAAATAGTATGTTTGGACCATAATCCCAGTGATACAAAAATCTAATATGAAACATTTTTAATCTAATCAACCACCATGTTTGGAATGAAAGAAAGACGGCTGAAACGTTGCTTAGAGAATTGAATGATAAATGAGTGCTTTACAGATTCATTCGTAACATTAACAAAATTAATAATTAAGAGGTGAATTAACACATTCAACTGTGATTGCCACAGAATGAGGACTTGCTTCTGTAAGATACAACTCGTAACCATCAGTAACACAAAAGTATGTATGTATGTATGTATATATTTATTTAATCTACAAATGGGTAGATACATAGGGTTTAAAATAAGTTCACAACAATTAATAATGTGGTCTTAAGGACCATACATAACCTATAAATAATTAATATAATAATTTTACTTCAATATAAATCATATATACGTAATAAATAAATAAATATACATGGACAGTTTTGAATTTTGAACGAGGATAACATTGTCTTGCCCGGGGGTTTAGCACTGGAAATAAATATATTTCACTTTAGTATATTGCTAGAAACTTCGGAGCACAGATCACTTCACTTCACTTCATTATACTAAATTCACTGTAGAGAGTTTAGAGCAAGTCCTCTGAACCCTCCTGCAGGCCATTGATTGTCCCGTTTAGGAATGAGTATTTTCCAAAATCTGTTATGGTGGTTCTCTCTTCTCTTGTCTGTAGTGTATCCCAGCCTTTTCCTTCCCGTGCCCAGGTCTCTTCTACGTACTCTCTCTTAGGATTCTATTTGACTTATCCTGTATGGATCCCAGCGAGCTGCACCGTATTCCGTAAGTGGACGTACTAGTGACAAATGTGCCATTTCCTAATATTTTGTATTCCCCTTCTCGAGTGTTCTCATAACAAAGTGCTGAGCGTTCCACACTTTCCTTGAAGCATAGTTTAGCTACTCCCACCTTAATGTTGAAATAAATGACGAGGTATTACAGTCTGACTCCTGGATCACTGTTTCTCCATTTATTTTATATTCCAAGCATATTGATCACTTACTTTCACTTTTGTATATTTTGAGTTTATTTCGTTCAGTCAGTTCTTGTTCCCCAGTTATCTGCAAAAAGTCAGACCATTTGGTAAATAATAAATATGAGAAACAAAGGGGGCAATAACTGATCCCTGGCTGACTCCTGATTATACAGATACGAGTTCAGAAGCTTCTTTGTAGCCTATGTTTTAACAATTTTCGGAACTACTCTTTCGTCAGTACCCGAACAACATACAAGTCATCTAGTGGTCAATTTTGAAACCTATGATCAGAAGATTTGGCCATTAATACATAGGAAGATTTATGGTTAACTTGTACTCTGGATATCCTCAGTCAAATTGCTCTAGAAATTAATAACATTCAAAATAGTGATCCAGAAGAATATTTTGTAACACCAATTATATTATATGAAATATAATTGGCTAAAGACGGAACGGCCGCTTGAATTGTTTTTCGGAACTGGAAGAAAGAGCAAACTTTCAGAATAGTCGCAAAGTTGCCCAAGGGTCCCTTTTCTGAAGCCATAATGGATGATTGCAAGTTTTATCTCAGCAGAAATGAAAACTGTGCTAAACAGTCCGAGGGAGTGATTGGAATCTGGGACATTTATGCAAGAGGTGGGAAAACACACAAAAGATGACAAACAAAATTTTAAAAGAAGTGACTTATCAAGAGTAATGGGCAAAATAAAACTATATGAATGAATTCATTATAGTATCCCTCAAGCAAAGGAATTGGAATGGGGTGAGAATTAAGCCCAATTGAACATCTGGAAAAGAAGGTTCCAAGTTCGAAGAGCAATTCTTAAAATCTAAGAAGAGTACTGAGCAGAGCTCCATGGGCAGAAAATAAAGTTAGGAAAGGAAGACCCAGTAGATGAAGGAGTGGATGGACCCAGCATATTTATGAGAGTGAAGTGGAAAGAGCGATAGAAGCAGAAATAAGGCTACAGGAGGAAAGAAAATGGGAGAAATGTTCTGCAGAATATTGACCAAATTTAACAACAGAATGTACGACCTGAAGAAGCAGCAGAAAGCTGCTGGGAAAAGTGGGGACCACCACTGAACCATTTAATTGCTATCAGAAGTGAAGGATTCACAAAATAATTACGAGTCACTGTGGCAAAGAGCATTCATGAAGGGATTACATACGAACACTAAAATATGCAGAATTAAGGAAGAAACTTCAAATACAGTGTTCTACGAGCATTGCTCAACACATCTGAGTGGAAAATTTCAGAAATGTGTGTGTGGGGGGGGATGGAGAGTTTTGAAATGTACTTTTCGATGATGAATGCTTCAAGCTGTGGAACCTGACACGGAAGAATTCTGATGTATATTGCGAGTGTTACATAACACAGAAATGGCATCCAGGAACAAGTGTGGAGGACGCAAGTCCCTCGAAAATAAAATGATGTACTGAAAAGTCAGAGTGAAATTTTCTGCTCGATGTGGCAGTCTTTCCCTCGATGATCTTGGACTGAAGCAAGGAAAAGGCCTAGTGAATCTAATTGTCGAAACAAGTGTTTTGATGGCAGCCAAAAAAGCAAAGTGGTTTCACAGAGCTGACAACGTGAACTCAGACCACCGTGGCTATGGAACTTACCAGATTGGTCACACAGTCTCATGCCACAGAAATAGTAACCGTCTTAATCTCAAGCACAAAATACATTAAATAATTAGCAAAGTTTTATGGATTCAGGTGGAGTAATTCGGTTTCGACGTCTCTACCTTCGGGACTCTCCTGGTACAATTATTTATCCTCTAGCAGCTGCTGTGGAGAACAGAGATCCTCGTCAACAACTAGCCTGAATTTTGCTTTGTTTAATGTGTAATTATTACAGTTACAAATAAAGGAATAGTTAAACACACCTTACATTTAATTACCAACTTTTTCCAACTAATTTAGATGTTTTAGGACGAATTGAAAGTTTTCTCCTGACCTGAGAATAATTCTCTCAATTCAATGTTAGCAATACGTATCCTCAAGTCCTTACACAAATCAATTTCCTCCATGTAACGCTCTGAAAAATTTATAAACCATCACATGCGAGTACTTACAAACATTATGGCTGTTGTGGTTTAATGGCCATTAATCACTCGCCAACAGTTCAGGTGGAAGACAAATCACAAATTGAAGAGCTCTGGAATAAAATAGAGAAAAGAGGCTTATACATAACCTCTAGCAAGGTGTAAGACAAGGATTCAGTCTCATCTATGCTGTAACATATATAGAACGACATTATCATAAATTCTCAAACAGAAAAAGTGCAGTCAAATAGAGCCCCAAGGAAGATCTAAGGATATTAATATACACGGCGTATTATACATAATTTAATATTAGTCTGTTAAGTTTGTATTTCTAATGGTATTTTATGGTTCTAGAATAATTACGCCTACAAATGAAATACTTCTTAAGAGACAGTTATTGACTAAAGTCGTGCAATGGCTTTAGAAGCAATTTATCGTCTATAATCGTAAATTTAACAGAGTACATGTTCACAAATTTGGAAGAAAAATATAATACTTATGATTATTATTATACGTATAAAACAGAACTTAGGAATCGGCTGATAACACAGAACTAGGCTGAGTTGTTGGCTGGTTATTGCTACGACGTCACGCCATAGCAGACGACGCGGTCAATATTTGGATGTAGTTTACCAATTTTTCCGTTCTATGGCGATAGTATTGAGGTGGTCAAAACCTGTTGGAGAAAAAATGGCGGTGACGTCACTATTTACTCATTATTAATTCCATATATCTTAGTTTGCATGAGCGACGTGAATTTTATTAGAAAAAGTTCCATACCATTCATCCTGATGCGACAGCGCATGGAGGCGCTGCGATGCTAATACGCACTACGATCTCACAACATGAATTACCATCTATACAAACATATAAAATTCAAGGTACAGTAATGCATGTTAATGCTAAACCCAGACCTTTCGCAGTGGCAGCGATCTATAGCCCAAATATGAAACACTGTTTATATACATTGGGGAATAGGTTTCTAGCCGGCGGTGATTGGAACGCAAAGCATGTTAATTGGGGTTCAAGATGCACGACACCAAAAGGCAGAAACCTACTACTAGTAATCGTGAACAACATCCCCATTTGTCAACTGGAGAATCTACCTTCCAGACCTGCTAGACTTCTTCCTAGTCAATGGAATTGAACCCAGCTATTTCCATATTGAACCCAATTGCGACCTTTCATCCGACCGCACTCCAATAATCCTTACCCTTAGTACTCATAATTCTGAAAGGAAAACCGCCTAGTCTTGTATCCCCAAAAACAGATTGGACAAATTTTTAGCAATACATTGAGGAAAAGCTAACTCTAAATATCAGAGAAAACGAACCTGAAGACATCGACAGTGCAGTAAAATATTTAAACAATACGATCCAAGAGGCAGCATGGTACTGTACGCCTACATCAACTTTCAGCAAACTCGATCATGATAATAACGTGCCTTTACAAAACAGACAGCTCATTACGGAGGAAAGACGTGCAAGGCGCATACGGCAAAGAACTCAGTCCTGTCGGTAAAACTACTTACAACAAGTTACCAAGATTGTTAAAATTAACACTACAGGATCTATGCAATTCTACATTTGAAAGATATATAAGCACTCTTTCTAAGGACGATCACTATGTGGAAAGCTACCAAGAAATTTAAAAACATATAAACCTTATACCGCCGTGTAGGAAACGAGACGGAAACCGAGCACGGACTGATGAGGAGAAAAAATACTTTTGCAGAACATCTAGCAAAAACTTTCAGCTCTCCAGAACATAACCCTAACGTTAATGATGCCAACATATACACGTTTCTGGATGCACCTTGCCCGATAACTCTTCCTATCAAACGATTCTCGTCATCAGACGTTCAACAAGAAATTAACTCCTGCAATATCCATTTTTGATATTTGATAGGTTAGATTTCATAACAGGACAAATCCTTAAGCAATTGCTCGGAACGGAATAATACTATTTACTACCATTTATAATAGCATTTTAAGAGCAACCTACTTTTTAAATTCTTGAAAATTAGCACAAATAATACAGGTACCTAAACACGGTAAACCACTAAACTCTCCCTCGTCATATCGGCCCATAAGCCTACTTACCACAACTATCTAAGATATTTTAACTATTAGTGCTCGAAAGACTAGGTGATATCAACCTGGGTGAGAAACTACCGACATCAATTTGGATTCCGCTCACACCACTCCACAATACATCAGTGCCACGAATTGTGAATTAAATAATAAATGGCTTAATAGAAAAAAGTGTTGCAGCTTTCTTAGATATTGCACAAGAATTTGATTATGTTTGGCACGTCTGTTTATTATACAAACTTAATCTTACTATTCCCACCAGCTATTATCTCCTCTTAAAACCCTTTCTAAGTGATCGCTTTTTTCAAACTAAGTTTAACAACATTTCCACAATTCATCCAATTGCCTCTGGAGTACCACAGGGTAGTTTGCTGGGACCACTTTTGTATCATATATTTACAGCGGAAATACCTGAAACAAACCACAAAATACTTGCAACCTACGCTGACGACACCGCAATTTTATCCTTACAGCTGCAGCTCTACAAAATCATTTAAATAACCTTGAAGTATGGCTAGACTTTTGGCGTATAAATGTAAATCCTAATAAATCAGTGCAAGTAAATTTTACCACCAGGAAAAAAAACTGTCCTAATGTCTCAAATTATACACAATTACCCATCACCAATGAAGTCAAATTCCTTGGTTTACTATTGGACTCTAAACTTAGGTGGAAGCGGCATTTAACATCCCAAAGAGATCATCATATCAAGAGCAAGCTTCGACAAATGCATTGGCTACTTTGCAGGAACTCCAAATTAAAAACAGAAAATAAAATACTCTAATAAATTCTTAAACCCATATCGACATATGGTATCCAAGTACAGGGGGGCACCAAGCCTTCATATTCAAAAATTATTCAACGTCTTCAGTCAAAAATGCTTCGTACCATATTAAACGCACCCTGGTTCGTCATCAACAAAGCATGACATGAAGACCTAGCCATACCTACTAAAGAAGAGGAAACTAGCAAATGAACTAACCTCTCGTCGCGGATTATTCAGGAAATTAAGTAATCTAATATTAATTACTTTTCCAATATTTTAGAGAAAATAGGAAGGAGAAATGGGGCTGTAATTAAATTCCTCAGATGGCGATACTTTCTTAAACAGGGGAGTTACTTTGGCTATTTTCAACGTACCGGGAAAAAATACAGCGGAAAGACATGTGATAAATATTACTTATAGTGACAAAGCTATAGAAACAGCACATTCTTATACCATTTTACTAGTTATACTTAATATATTTATCTGCTGCTGAGGAACACTTCAAATTTCTTATTACTGACATTGTTTCAGCTTTATTTATTGGTTGCATAAATATAGTATTCGTAATTTCCGGAGTGGAATTTTGTAACATATTTAAGAAATCATAATGACGTACAGAATTATCTTTAGCCAGAAAGTTTCACTCCGATCTACAGGCGCAATTTCTTTATGGTTACTGGTACCTTTTCCTGTCACATGATAATATTGAAGAGGCGGAAATTAATACCATATAAAAGGAATCAAATAATTGAATGGAATCTGAACTGTATTTCGTAATTGAGCGAATTGTACATGAATTAAAAAGATGCAGCTGCTGAAAAAGAAATCTTGGCCAAGCAGGAATATTTTTTACATATTTGCTTACCTGAAAAAAATTAGGCGATTAATATTTAAACAAAAATACAATGCCAACGTAATTATTCCAAAAAATTATGTACCAGACTACACAAGTATTACTCCTGTATGTTCTGTAGTTCCAGTCGCCGAGCTCTGTAGTTTTGGATAGTCAAACAATGAAATTGAAGACTAATTGAGGAGAATTCTTCGCATGAACCGACGCCGTTCCTCGAGCATCGCCGAAGGAGATTCATCATAAAAATTCTGGCGTCACCGATTCGTGTTGGAATCTGCACAAATCTCGTTTCGTCCATACATGTAACATGTAAGAAAATAGTGTTAATACTTTGTCATTTCCTGAAATTCTCCTTCGATATTGTACTGCATTCTAACATTTTCCTATATGAAAAATAATTCCACACGCTACTGCCACGTCATCAGGAGCTCTTCTGCTGCTGTTGCTGGTTATAGGAGGAGGATCACGGGAGTCGAGCATTACCAATAATATCTAAATATACTGGCACTGATCCTATCCACAAAAGTTTAAAGTCATAATAGTTACAAGGTAATAAAACCTGGAAGATGTGAATGTTAGATTACACCAAATCCTACAGAAAGGAAACCACCACGTATTTCTTATTTGAATGTGAATTATTATATATCAACACATGACAAATTACATTCACAGGAACATAAATTTTTAAAATCGTAAAGAGAATTTCTTCTCCATAAGGTTTATTGTAGTGCACTGAAAAGCAACGGCATTCAACGTTACGTCTCAATACATTAGTTCAGAATTAGACATGTAGACAATATAATAGACTTGATCTAAAAATAGTGCAACCCTAATTAAACACTAATGAAATAAACGTAATGCAGGTTTAACTTCCATAGAGAGACTAACCATAATAAAAATGTTTAGAAATAACAGAAAATTAAATTCAAATACCATACTAAAATTTTAATAAAAATTATTTATGATCCAAGGAACACAGCTACGGAAATTCAAGTCGTTGAGTAGAACCTAGTGCCTTGGAGTACCGTGGAAAAACACCAAATGTTACAGATAAAACATTTTATTGCACATATACCAAATATTACGGGTAATTTAAGTGTGAATATTAAGAAATTATTCCTAAAATGTTCGTATTGAACTTTGCATTATATTGATGCGAAACGTGGAAGATAGGAGTTGGGGAAAGGAAAATAATAGAAACCTTTGGAATGTGGAGCTATAGGCGAATGCGGAAAATAAGATGGGTGGATAGAATCACAAACGAGGAAGTATTAAACATAATATGGGAAAAGCGGTAGATTAATAGGTCACGTTTCATTATAGGGAAGTGTGGGGGTAAGAACACGTGAAGGAGGCCAAGGAGGGATTACGCTAAGAATATTAGGCAGGATGTGGTTTGAGGTAGTTAAGAAAATGATAAGGCTTTCGCAAGAAAGGATGACATCAGACCAGTCTTAGGACTGAATACTACAGCAACAACATACAAAATAAATTTTATACCGAAGTCTTGGCAAATTTTATTTTCAGAAAATTACCTATGGAAGTGATATTTACATGTGCTCTGAGCGTGAGGAAAGGAGTTTAAATACAGAGAAATGCATTTAAACACACAAAAATACGCACGAAATATTATCCATACGTACGTAATGTCATTTCATTCATTCATTCAGTTAGTCATTCAGTCAGATGCTTAAGAAGAATGTAATAAATCTTTTGTAAAATTGTAGTACTGAGAATTAGTGGTACGTCAACTAGCAACAACTAGGGAAAGGTACACGACGTCTGAAAGAGAAAATAACTGAAGAAATTTTTAGAATTTGTAAATATTAAAAGAAATTTCATCTGAAAATAAAAAAATACTAGCCTAAAAAATAAAATGGACTTTCTGAAGCCTTGCAGTAGTTGTTGACCACTGTACATTCTAAAGTTAAAGCATGTCCTATATGTAGAACGGACTTCGCTGTCTACTAAAGGCTTAATTGCGTTAAGGTAATTAAATAACTAACAATATCGAAACAACATGAATGAGGTGTGGTAAGTATAGAAGTTATTCACAATTTAGCACGGCTCAATACAAAAAAGGGACGTTAGGTAGAAGGCAAAAAATGAACAATCATTATGTATTTTAAGTTAATATTGATATGATACTCCAACTGCAAAGGAATTCTCAAGTGGATTAAACTCATTTGGGCACTTTTCAATAATTTTAAGAATTTCCCTACTCCTTTGAATATGGATTGTCACTAATAGTATCCTACAAAACAAATGTCACTGTATATTTTTGTAAAAGTGCTTCGGAATAGATTAGAAGATTCTAATGCACGATTTGGATTTTTTTTTGGTTAACAGGCTACATGAGGGTGATCCTGAAACAGGCAACTCCCCTTTAATAGCATAGGAAGGGAATTGAAAAGGGGGGATGAGGAAGGTAGGGCAAGGTAGCCAAGGGTTAACTAGGGGCCCCGGGCTATGGTTTAAGGATCCTATCCGGTGTTTCACCTGAAGAGATGCAGGGAAAACCCTAGAAAACCGGATAAAAATTTTACTCTAATCAATATCCCAAAAACGTTTTAACAGTAAGAATATCAATAATTTCTGTTAAGCAATAACCGCGCCGAATAGAATTTAAATCTACTGAAACAACAAAAAAACCTTTATTTAGATCATTAATTTAGTCAATCTGACTATTATGAAAACACACGATTATACGGAAATAGAAAAATCTGTAGGCCTAATAATTTGAAACCGAATCCATAGTAAAACTGAAGTGTTTATAAAATAAATTAAGCTCTACAACCCTCCTTTCCTCATTTACTCATGATACATTTCTCTTTCTGCGAGTCCTGATAAATAAAATAGTTATTGAATAATTAATTTTTTGCCATAGCTGTAATGCAAACCAAATTTCAGAAGGACGACTGAAGAGAACGATGAAGGAAGATTTATAGTGAAACTGATAAGAAGAAAACAAGAACGAAGTAAAAGGTAAGGAGGATTAAATTCCACATTTCAACATTTTCAAAATACGTTTTAAGAGGCCTGGTTTTTCCAGTTGTGGAACCTGAAACAGAAGGATATTTTTCGTTAGACAGGTGGTAATTCTAAGGTAATTACTATATAATTGGAAACTAGCCTCTATCGCCCAAGTTAAAGAATGCAATTCAAGGACCCACTTTTCCAGGAACCAGAAGATATTTTTCTAGTGCGTTAAAGAAATCTATTACAATCGCCTAAACTTTATAAACTACGTAATTCTTCTTATAATTTGTTAATACACCAAATGTCAATCACAAATTTAACTACTACGTAAATCTATTTCTACGTATTAGCCTCGCAGCAGTAAAACAAGTTGTGACGTCATGGAAATTAAATTGTTTATAAGAAAGAAAATAATAAACTTCTGCTAATAAAAATTCTTTCCGAATCTTCTTGAAAGGGTCAATTTTTGTTGGGGGTTAACATGATACACGAGGGTGATTCTGAAACAGGCAACTCCCCTTTAATAGCATAGGAAGAGAAATGAAATGGGATGCGGAAGGTAGAGCAAGGTAGCCAAGGGTTGACTTATGGATCCTACCCGGCGTTTCACCTGAAGTGATGCAGGGAAAATCATAGAAAACTGCATCAGGTAGGTCGGGAAGTAATTACGTTTAAATTAGTCTATATCAATTTTACATGTTGATCGACATCGATTTTTATTTAATCCGTCATTAAATATCAAGTCAGATTAGGCATTAAAATTTACAAATTTAAACAATTTCAGTTGTATTTAGCTAAGTGCCACTACAAAGTATTTGGCAAGAAATTTTATTGATTAGTGAAATCATTTAAGTTGGAGGATTTCAGTTTAGGAGATGGGTAAATAATCTTGGACGGTAAGATCGAATATGGTAAAATATTCATGAACTAAATTTAAAGCTTAGCTTTCTAGTGGAAAAATTACAAATTATTGTAAAGATGATTAGAAAATGTCCTGTGTAACTTAAAATGGAGTGAGCGTCGCCTTGCAAGAATTTTGTCTAAGACTCAAAAACATTCCCATCACAGACAATTATAAAGGAATGCTATTTTTATAATAACTTCAAAACAGTGATCATGTAGAACCAATATACTTGGATTTTATAAGGAAAAATTCACTCATGGAATTATTGATAAAAATTACCTGTTTGACAGGTCAAAGTCGCGAAGAATATTCAGTATAATCTATTAGAGCTCTAAACCTTCTATTTTAGTCGAGTACCTCCCTTTCCGAAACAAGAAATTATTGAATTTAATGAATATTCGCTCAAGCAATTCAGGTAATAAATAATATATGTTATTTAGGAACATCAAAATAATTGATCCAGTATACTAAACCACGAATCGTTAGAAAATTAGCCTGAACTGTCGTTTTATCTAATACAAGAAGATAAAAGTGCTCATGTAATATATTATTCTTCCTGTCGTCACTTCAAAAATGATTATTTAATCACCAGTGTATTTAATCAAATCTAATCGGGAAAGCCTAGAGCTCAACTACGGTACAAGGAAACAATTTCCCACAATGTTCACCAATACTGAATGTTAAGTCACCAGTTAATTGGTCCTTTATTATTACGTTAAATGAAATTTAAAAACAAAATGTGCAGATTTAAACATTATAAACGGTGGAAAAATTTTAAAGAAATTAGCATTAGCAGCAACATTTGATGAATTAAATAACTTTTTACCTTATGAAATTTTTATAAACGTTAGAAACGCAATTATGTATTCCCCGTTTATGGCATAGAATTACTGACGTATTCCACACACATTTGAAAATAAGCTGAGAAATTATTTATAGGGACTAAGGAACATCAGACTTGTTTCACGTTGTTCGGAATTTTGCCAAGTATCAATTCCTTAAAAGCAAACTACTTTAAAATGCACGAAAGACACACATAATAATACAACTATATTTAAGAGCTGTAAAATTCTGTACTTAACTGAGGAAAGAGCCATTATAGTGTTCAGCAGGTTAACTTTTCCCGTCATCGCCGGATGGAAACAGTTGACCCACTCGAACGATGGTCTTGCTCGATGTTTCTGCTTAACCCCGGACACGTGACTGTTTGTTTATATCGATTACTCGACTTCAGACTACTGGTCAAAACGCAACGAATGTGCCATGTAAATAGTTAAGTCGTGGACGCAAAGGGAACTTACAAATAGCTCACTACAGAGAAACACTTATCAAACCCCCTTATTTTCTGTGGATTTTAATTACTTCTTAGAAACCATAGTTGTTTCATAACGTATAATAATGATTTGTTTTCATTCCACCGAGTTTTAATCCACTTGGCAGAATAATTGATGGATTCCTTCAATTTTCATATGACTCATTTCCACTCTCACTCTAGGAAGGGGTTGAAATTGTATACATATAATGCGGGGAAACACTATAAAAGTAATTGATTTCTACAATTTTTTTCGACTCAAATATGAGACTTTATTGTACATAAAATTTCGCTAATTCCAACACTTGCCCCAAGGAACGGTAGCCATGCCTTAGGTCAAAATTTTCGGTTTTGACTCGCGAGGAATATTGAAACAAATTTGTTCTGTCCTTAAATGTATTGGGCAGAAGTGTAACCTACTCCGCTCCATCCTCCTTTTAGGGAAGAAACTACGATTTAATTCGGATTCTGAATGTCAGAATCAATCTCAAAGACTCCCATAACACCCATTTCGAAACAGAACATGACTTTTATTATTACATACGCCCCCACCCATACGAATATTCAACTTAGACGATGAACCGGATTGAAACTATACGCTCTCAGAGAGGAAAGGCGCGCGTAGAGAGAGACGGAAGAGCGGAGGAGCGTAAAAGCGGAGGAGCGTAAAAGCGGAGGAGCGTAAAAGCGGAGGAGCGTAAAAGCGGAGGAGCGTAAAAGCGGAGGAACGTAAAAGCGGAGGAGCGTAAAAGCGGAGGAGCGTAAAAGCGGAGGAACGTAAAAGCGGAGGAACGTAAAAGCGGAGGAACGTAAAAGCGGAGGAACGTAAAAGCGGAGGAGCGTAAAAGCGGAGAAGCGTAAAAGCGGAGGAACGTAAAAGCGTAAAAGCGAAGGAGCGTCTATCAAGTGTCTATGAATAAAAAAAGAGAAAACTATGTGGAAATCAAGTGTCTTTCTAGTCCCAGTAGACTATATTAGACATTGGGGAAATTGTAAAGCTTTGGTTTGATAACGTGCCACTAATAACGATCAAGAACCAATTTGGCATTGATTATAAAACTTTTGTAGATTGGTCGTCATTTTTTAGCGATGTTGTAACGCATCACTTTTTGTAAACCCCTAAAATGTTTGGTGAAGAGAATACTGTAGTTGAAATTGATGAGTCGAAATTTCGAGGCCGTAAGAGAAATGCAACTAAATACAGCAATTTACCATCGAAAAATTCCATTTAAAATGTGTTTATTCAAACATATATCTTTCACGTGAGTTAAAAAGTGAGTAAGTGAAAAAATAAATGACACCACGAATATTTATTTATACGTATGTTCTAAACTTCTTCCAACAAAATTATTTCCCAACCTTCTTGAAAGAGTCACTATTAGCTAGCAAGATAATTATAAATATGCGTAAACAAGCCTTATCGGAAAAAGTCGACGACTTTTGGAACAACTAATAGAACCCAAAGAAAATTTGATTAATTATGTGCTTAACTTAATCCACTTATTGTAAATATTCGATAATTAAAATGCAGAACGTAGGCTAAGTGAATGTAACCTATGTCTAATTTATATTATGAAGAAAATTCACGTATAGTTCGATACTGATATTTAGTTCATTTGTCATTGAAATTTCTATCACATTAAACAGTGAAATTGACACTTTAAATTCTATTGTAGAAAGACTGCTATAAATTTGAAAAAATTATAATTAGTGAAATATATAATTTCATATTATCAAATAAGTAAAGAATCTTCGACGGAAACATCCAGCAAAATTATCGTGGACTAAATTTGAAGTTTGGTTTGCTAGAAGAAATACCACAAATTATTGTTAAAGTAAAGAGAACTGAATTATAAAACAGTTATGAAACGATAGTCTCCTTGCAATTCCAGCCTTAATGCGTGTTGTAAATAATTTCGTCAAACACTCAAAAATACGTCCTATATTTGCACAAATATTAAGGTATACGGTTTTAAAATTACATCTAAAACTTAACACCTTGGGTTAAGTAGAACCTATTTGTTTAGATTTATAAACAATTAATCCACTTGAGGAAGTATGGATAAAAATCTCGTATTTTACAGGTCAATGATGCCATGAATAATCAGAATATAATATATATATATATATATCTAAAATTTTAGTCTAGTACCTTTCGTTTCAAATCAATAAATTGCTGAGTTGAATAAATTAGCGATTAATCGTTCAATAAATTTAGGTAATAAATAATCTAAGTGATTTAGATACATCAAAATAACTGATCTATGGAATAAAACATTTAATCGTGAGAAGGTAGAATAAAATAATGTTGGATGTAAGAAAGTTAGGCAAAAATGTTTAAGTAATGTAAATTGAAGAGTCAAACAATTATTTCACTGCACACAGTGAAAATGGTTTCAACAACAGTGTAGTGTAGAAGATATAAAATTATTAACTGCATGCGCCCATTTGCCTGTAAAGAACATTGCCTTGGCGTCGAGGTCCCCTCTATTTCAATTCCGTACTATATAATCACTCAAGGTGAAGAATGTCCTCGTGGAATTATCAAGTAATAATACAACAATGTACAAGTATCCTAGATTCTCATCAAAATAGTGGCTGTGGAAGTCGCCGAATTGAATTCTGAAAGTCACGGTGCCAGTTTACTTGAATTTAACCATCGTAGATATGGGGAAGAGGTATAATTGCGGATTTATTTCCAAATGGGTCTGAAATTCTGAATTCGCCGAGTTGGATATTGACGTTTACTTTACCGGTTAAGTTGAAGAACAGCCCCTGTCTGTATTCAAAGATAAAGAAACAGGGAAAAGAGGACTGTCAGAGTCGAGTGCATAGTTTTAGGTGCCGTTTATGTTCTCGACGTCGACTGGGTCAAGTGTT
This sequence comes from Eucriotettix oculatus, assembly GCA_034510155.1. Lineage (NCBI taxonomy): Eukaryota > Metazoa > Arthropoda > Insecta > Orthoptera > Tetrigidae > Eucriotettix > Eucriotettix oculatus. The sequence continues at coordinate 26,086,751 of CM067382.1, read as the reverse complement.
CAGTACCAGTCGCTATACATCAGTTCGTTTCGAATATAATTAATATCCGGAAATGCTATGAAACAAAAATAAATCCTCTCTGCCAAGGTGTTGACGGATTAAGAAAGTTTAGAGGGCAATATTTCCTAAATGAAGATTTTATTACACCTAGACCAGAGGTAAATTAAGATGTAAATTGGCGGGTATCAACTTTGTAGTATAATTGACGGACTCGTTAAGATTTATTACAGAGGAAAATATATTGTGATGTTTGTCAAGAGAAGTATGAGAGGCAGATGTAGTGAAAATAGTTGGGAGGAAAAGCAGCTGAAAATGATTTTGGCGTTAGAAGCAGTAAAAACGTCTTCATTCAGAGGTTATAGGGTCTGCTCAAACGTCTTGGCAATCATTATATGACTGACTCTGTTTAATCCAGTAATCAATATGTTAGTAGTGGTAAAACAGATGAATATGTCTTATATAAATAGAAATGAATATTTGTATGTCTGTTGTGTGTGTGTTCCTATACAATTCATCCGATTGCGATTAAATTGTGGAAGGTGCAGTGATCATCACAGAGATGGTTCCTTTCTTCCCACCTCTCAGACGAAAAATTATTGAGAGGACAGTGATAATTAGCGACATTTAAGTTGGTTTTTCTGAGCGAGGTGTCGGACCTGAGGTGTGTGGTCACCGCACACGGGTGCCGTGTAAACTGGGCGAGGCGTTGACGAATCGCCGAGCTCTTCCCTGGCAAGATGGCCGAGCGAGGTCCTTCAGGAGCAGGTTCCGGCGCAGCGGGGCGCTGATCTCAGATCTGAATACAACACCCAGCCACCGGGCCTCTGTAATAGGATTTTATCAATTCCGGGCTATTTGTCTGGCAGGCGTCGTGTGGGGGCGTGCGCTACTCCTCCACTTTCAATCTTCACTACTTCAGGCCAAAAAAAAGCGGAAAAAAATTCTCCAGATTCATTTCCAACGGTTTAATAAAACCAAAAACTACTCATTACTGTTTCAGGACAAATCATGTTTCTACTAAGCACACAATCAATACATGTGATAAAAATTATGGCGTCAGTTCCAACTCCCATAACTCAATTTACAATCGTATTAAATTAAACCACTTAACACCTCAAAAATCAATGAATCATTCATCACACTTCCAGAATTTTATCACGCCAGTCAAATGTAAAAAATTGCACATTACTAACTGTAGAAACACATTAAAACAATTTTTGGATTACATGAATTTAAAAATGGAGTTTGATTTCCCTGAAAGAAAAGGAGGACAATCAAAATTTTCTGATGGAAAAAGATTTACAACAAAATACTTTACAAGTAAATTTTATTTTTACGTCAAACAACCAAAAGTGGAATAAAATTACATTACGATGTATCAGCCTCTATAAACTCCCAATAAATTCTCCTCCAAACTTAACCAACACTTTCCAAGACGTCTTGAATATAATTAGAGATAAATTATAGAAAACGATGGAACAAAAACGGGAAAAAATTAAAAATTGAATTAAAATATCACAAGTTTTATAAATTAACCGAAAATTCGAATCTAAATCGCAGGGAGATAATCAAGTCAAGAGCTAGGACTAGCCAGCCACGTCGAAGTAATAGAAAAGAAACCTCCAATCTGCAATCAGTTTAACGTCCCTATCACAATGCAGATTTAACAAAATAAGAACAGCATAAAAAGAATGTACTAAGAAAAGGAGGAATCTACGAAACATTTTAAATTTCAAACTTGCAAAATGAAATGTTGCAATTTATGAAGGTAAAATATTGTTATTCTAAAATTTAAAAATACTGCTGTCAAAGACAATTTTTTAATCAAATGTAAACGTAATTCATTACTTGTTAATATTTCGTTGCTAATAACCATAGACGTTAATTTGACTACAAAATATGTAAACAAAATATTTTGGAATACTTAGAGAATTTCTATCTATAACTTAAGTAAAATATGTGTTTGAATAAAAGGAAAAAATTGATGTAAATAAAATGAAGTCTCGCACACATTATATACCAATATTTTCATTACCTAACTTAAAATTGTTATGCTAACACACACACACCACAGCAGGAGGTGCTGAATCATGACATTGATGGACCATCGGAGAACTATGATAGTTGAGAATTGTAGGGAAAGGAGCCTGGAAATGTGTCCGAAAGTTATTGAAAACCGTGGCCCATAAATATAATGATGTGAAGTAATCCAGAACATTGCGCAAAGTGGATAAATTCATAAAACTTGGTGTGGTGTCGGAAATTATCACAGTACCATCGTTAGTTGCCGAGGAGTGTTCGAGTAATGAAGCGGGAAACTATAAAACGTAGCATTACTGGCACTGTATACTACTGAAGATATAACATGGTTCTTTTAATAAGTTATTATTGGTTTAATGAACGGATGAATGTTATAAGTCAGCATATTCCCAATCTAAATAAAAATTGTGTGCTTTTTATCCCGTAATGTAAGGAGAAGGTTACAGTAGCTATGTAGAGAAACTATAAAGGGAAAGAACTGACAACAGAACAGAGAGTGTAAAAAACTGGAGCAAGATATAGCACGAAGTAGTAGAAAAAGTGCAAAGATATATTGGACTTATATTTATTCTTCAATATATAGGTTAAATCGATTGCGATAATAATATTTACGAATGATAGGGTGGGGATAAGGGGAATTATTTGCCACAGATCGATATTAAAAACCGTAATATTACAACAGTGGAGTAAATAGTTACGATAAACTATTAGCATTCTTAATACCTGATAAAATAAGAATTAAATTACTATTAATTACTGTCATTTTGTAATTTAAAAGTTTAATTTCAATCATACTTAATATAAAAATGAAATATAATGTAATTGTGTGAAAAATTATTAGTTTTTCCACTTGTTGCTTGAAATAAAAATTATTTTTCCTTAGTCCTAGAAGTATTGGTGTTTTGAAGGGACGCTTCAGGCTCACTCGTTGACCCTGTGGGCCCAGTCCCAAGAGGACGAGGAGTCCACAGCTACTGGAGTTGCGAAGACAAAGGAGCTCCACATGTGCAGTATGGTAATTGAGAGTCCCACCTGCAGATGGCTGGCCAAGATTCGTGGCGTCGGATATTTGCGTGCTGAGCGCTGTTATGAATCCACGGTCCCCCGATGCTATCTGGCGTCCCCCGCACGCAGATGGCACCAGTGTCCCTGTCAGCAACAATTTCGTATTTCACTCGCTGAGGAAATACGCGCATGAGCCGCCAGCTGACGAAACCAGAAAAGAGGGCGCGGTTCGCCAGATTGCCAGACAGATTTGACAGGCCAACCTCGTGAGCATCTCTTCTTCTGCCCACTATCAACTCCTCCTTATATCTTAAAATAAACTTACCAGAATGTCTGCGCTCTGATGGCAGTCAAGAACTTCTAAACAAAAAAATCTTCATTAGCCGGACGACCAAAAATCTTATCCTGCACAACGTCTACATAACTTCAGGATGTAAATGGTAAAAAAAAAGGTTTTATGAAACCATAATACTACGTACGTCTTTAAATTCCTTCGGAAATGCAACGCTAAATACATAATATGTCAGCCTCTCTGTTAAAATATTCCGGAGGTAAAATAATTCCCAATACGGACCTCTTCAGAGACAGATTGTTACATCCAAAGAAGAAAAGTTTGAGATTAAAAGCATAATGACAACACAACGTGGGTTTCAGGAAGGAATGGAACAACACAGAAAACCTGTCTCAAAACCAGGAAGACTTCTAAGCATAAAGCAATAGGTGTTGAAAAGTATGAGTGAAATATTTAACTCAGAAGTAAGTGAAGTCTGGTTTCTCAAAAGTAATTACAGCGAGAAGAGAAATTATTGTATTAATATACTAATGTAAGTAAATCATTCACTTTTAATTAGTAACAACGTCCAACTGTTTCGAAATAAAAAGAACAAAAATATAATATAAATGTAAATTCAACAGTAGCTGGTAAACACTACGTTCCTTATTTTATAACCTCATCTAGCTTAAATCACACCAAATCAGAGCTTGTTTAGGCAAGTATCTCTTTCTGGTGAGTCGTTTATAAAGCTTGTAAAAATATAAATGAATTCTAGGGAACCAAATTGTTGAATGAAGTAATATTTTCAATCTCAATTCAATCATTTTTGTGATCGCTATTGTGTAAACTAAATTGATGTAAAATGACTTTTTGTTTGAACAACTATGGATGTTTATTGTGTCAACAGTTGCAATTCACCTACAGGTCACATTACAAATAAATATTGTTTATAAGCGAAACGAAACAACGTGTCTATTGGAATCCCAGACGCTTTTACAGACCCTTCAATGTATTTTCAACGACAATAGAATGAGAGTTAGGAGAAGATCATTTTCGATTAAGGAAGAATGTAGAGACAAGAGAAGGAATATAGATTTTTCGTCTCATTCTAGATAACAGGACAAGAAAAAACCGGCCTACGTTCAACGCATTTGTAGGTTTAGAAAAAGGATTTGCTGAACAGGAACGCACTATTAAAGATTTGGAAGAACACAGGAATAAAATATTCAGGAAGATGGCTTATAAATAACCTTTAAAGAAAGCAGAATGCAAAGAAAACAGTAGCTAAGAAGCCAAGCAATCAGGAAAACAAAACAGTAGCCAAGAAGCCAAGCAATCAGGCAAACAAATCAGTAGCTAAGAAAGCCAAGCAATCAGGCAAACAAATCAGTAGCTAAGAAAGCCAAGCAAGCAAACAAAAGAAACAGTAGCCAAGAAAGCCAAGCAAGCAAACAAAAAACAGTAGGCAAGACAGCCAAGCAAGCAAAGAATGTTGGTGAATGCTGAAAATCATATGGATGGATAAATTCACTAACGAGGAAGTTCTAAACATTAAGGGAAGTGCGTGCAATATGGAGAACATTAACCAAGAGAAGGGATAGATTAATAGGCCACGTTTTTGAGACATTAGGGTCTTGTAAAATTAGCATTAGATGGTAGGTATGCGGAGTAAGAACAGGAGAGGAAGGCAGAGGCTGGAATACGCTAAGCATATTAGAGGATGTGGTAGTTATACGGATATGAAATGGGTTTCTCAATATGTTAGCATGGAAGGTTGCATTAGATAAGTCTTAGGACAACAAGTGTAGTTTGATCTACAGATTTTTTATTGACTAGGAAATTCTTCTAGATTACGACCAAAAAAATTAAAATCAATAATTGAAAAGACACCTTTCTTGCCGATGTTTTTATAGATGATTCGCATCAAACTCGTTCAGAGCCATTTCCTCGTACACTTAGTACTTAATGTCCCAAATGTTCTCATGGCTTATAGTCTGCTGTCCTGAAAGAGAATCTGATTCTTTCCCATAATTGCCTCTGAGTAGATTTCGCAGTGGTACTTCACATTTGGGCGAGAGGGTCGGAAGATACATTCCGGATATTTTTTTCCTCCTCTGTAAGCGGGGCCAAGTGCTATTGACAGAGAGGCTATTAGAGGATTGATTGCCTTGTATTAATATGTGTCTCGCGGCGGGGGATCCCCATCAGAGGAGCTGTTAGCAGACCCGACTCGATTGCAACAGATACGCCCCGCGCATCTCTCCCATTGTTCGCGACACTCATTAAATCCCCCCCACACCCCCACACTTAATAGTATTGCTAATAGATTCCAGCTAATCACTCAACGGTATACGTACACAGAAATGTGAGCAATACTATCAAAACAAGAGAATAACTTTGGGATTAACATGAAAGTATTTTAGAACGCACGTTTCGAATCAACTGACGGCCACAAGTAAAGAAGCCTAGATTAATGATACAGACGAAATAAGTTATAGAGCTCCAGGATTGTTTCAGACCTCTGCACAATCGAGATGAATACTACGACTGATAAATTAATGTTATGACTTAAACACTGGAAGAAACACATGTTCCATCGCTGGGAAGAAACTGACGAGATGGAAGTAGAATTGGTGCGGCGTCTTAGCAGAATGGAAAGAAAAGGAGTGATAAAACAATGTGGCCAGAAAAAAATCTATAAACGCGATTTTTTATGAAGTTATTATAGTTTATGAATTTTATGGACACGACAGAAAAGAACAATAAATGAATTCATTAATTATTTAACATAAAAAGTTTCAATACAGAATATTGTGTTCTTATTTCATAATTATTTACTTAATAAACTACGTTTTCAAATAACTCTTCATCTACACAGTAATTACAGTGATGGTCAAAACCAGAAAATCTTTGTGTATTCTTCTACTAAGAAATCCAAGAAACCTAAATATTCCTTGAATAATTTTCACTTTTTTGGTGCTTCAACATTTCTGAAAGCTCTGGTGTTTAATTTTTCCTTGTAGGCAAATATGTAAGTTGATTTATTTTGCCCAGAAACCATACAAAATGCAGTATTACTCAAAAATAATTCATCTGATCACTTAGTCTTACTTGTTTTTGGTAAACGTTTAAAACTGGTATATTTTTCATAATCAGAGAAGAAGTTTTAGTTTGCTACATCCTTACCTGAATTTAGTTGATTATTATTAAACTATGTCTATTCCCTATAAAATGTGTTTTTGTAACCTAATACCGAGACCCATTTAATAGGATATGAAAATAATTCCTTCGGTTTCTGTCGGAGATCGCGTTCCGACGTATTATCGACGAAAACCGAGGTTGAACTTTATTAGCTTTAATGAAGGCCGCAATAGAAACACACGTTCCCCACCTCTGTAAGAAACTGTAGAAAAATATTTACCAAGTGTCCCAGTTGTAACAGCGTTGGGGATTATGTTATTGGTAACTGACTTCACGTGATCTTAGTTCCATCTAGTAGGTATCCAATACAGCAAATTATTTTGTAATAAGTATTGACAAAAATTTCAGCAGAGCTCAGATTCTAACAGTTACATTTTTAATTATATAATTATTCATATAAAGAAAAATTAAATGACCATTTTACAGACAGTTTAACTTTTATTCAACCTCTATGACGATTAGTCAGAAAATTTGGGACTTCAAGTAAAAAGGAGAATGTAACCAATTGTATCAAGTAGAGATCTAATTATAATATTTTGCATCACTCTGAATCATTATATATTCACAATTTTAAAACCATAAGAATTATGTTAATATCTCATTACCTGATGAATTCCCAAATTTATGAACGAAACGTCGTAGTAGTTGAATAACAATTTTCAATCATGTGAAAATGTCGAATGATTTTATATTTTTCAAATATTTATATTAATATAACGTATAAAATAAATATAACGATTAAATAGAGATCAACAATTGAAGAGAGTAACGATAGTGTAACGAAAGAAACATATTGGTGAAATAGCATTATAGAAAAAGAAAAATCAAGGTAAAACCTTAATGATTAATAATATCTAAAATACATGTGGACTATTAATTTAATATTTTCCTAATCGGTTCTCTTACATGAAAGCAGACAAAAAAAGTGGCGCAATGAGAATCGAGACATTCTGAGAGTTCCGTGTAATTCAACATCAAGGTTTTCTCCCTGTGAGTGAATTACAGTTAATACATGTTTAAATTTGTCATTTATGTGACACGAATGCAGAAATAAGCATAATGGCAAAACAGTCAGAAAAGTTTTAATAAGGAAAAATGCAATTGATACAATAATAACAATAACACTACGTTTCGTTCCTCATTTAGGAACAAGCAGTAGTTGTAAAAAAGACGAACATCAGAATAATTGATTAATATTTTGAAGAAATACTTCAACTTATAGACTAGGGTTATTGAAAATATTTTTGAAATTTGAAATACGTTTTCGTCCAATTATAGATTAACCGATAATAGAAAAAATTAAAGGAAAACGCACTAAAAAATTTAGTTTTCATACGTTCGTTCTAGCATCCGTCTATCTATCTGGTGTGTGGCAAAGACTAACCTGCAACTCATACGTTACAATTTCAACTTTCAAAAATGCTATCAGTTACTCTGGTCTGCAATTTAGGTTGAAAAGTTCGTTACTATTAACATCAGACATTAAATGTGTTATTAAAAATTAATAGTAATTATGACGTTCAATATTTTTATATTTATTTTTGTTTACACCTTAAGATTTCCGATTATGAGAATCAAAAATTGGTTTAATATTAGATCAAAAATATTGAATAAATTAATTTTTTTTCTAAATTTCTATGCTTGTTGTAAGTGAAACTTAATTTTTCGTAACGTTCGTCGTTGTTGTTTCGAGTTTCCACGGTGCCCGGTAATAACAACAGTCTAATTTTACTTATTGGGTTTTTCGTTCGGCCTTTTTAATTTATTTTGAGAGTTGATTTAAAATTTTAAAATATGTGTGTGGTAGACTAGAGTTTTGCAGATGTTATGAGGTTGTTGAAGAATGCGGCAGCTAGTGTCGGGAGAGTGTTATTACTGTACACTAGCCGTGTCGACGGAGATTTATGGAATCATATAATACATATCACAGCCAGCCCCGGACCAGACAGGTGCCCTCTAACCCCTATAAACGTGGATCGCCGCTTGTAAAACTGTTCCCACTTTTATTTACCAAACAATGTTAAATTGCCTACATTAAAAAGTTTTCGTCCGCGTGGATAATGAACGCGTAAAGTTTATACTGGCCGCGGCTTCACATGTTAATTGCAGCGGAGGGCGTGTGTATACCTTCTCAGATAACGGCCACGGCTCAGGGTTTAAATCATACACACGGCGCTTCTTATGCTTAACAGGGTTCGGAATTTATTCGCGGATCTCCATCAGGGTTAAAGAACAGACCTGAATGGAGTTCCTCTGACGACTATCGGTCGGTCAGTGGTTCCCACAAGTTTCTATTACACTTATCCTTTTTCTGTACGCCAACTCTGTACCATTACCAATCGTTCAGTTCAACGGTGTCATACAGTACCTATGCCATTGTTTAAACCAGTGATAGGCAAACGTTTTAAAGAGGGGGCCAAAGAAAAATTAAAAAAAACTTTGGGCGGGCCAATATAATTATTTGGTTAACAGGCTACACGAGGGTGATCCTGAAACAGGCAACTCCCCTTTAATAGCATAGGAAGGGAATTGAAAAGGGGGGATGCGGAAGGTAGAGCAAGGTAGCCAAGGGTTTAACTAGGGCCCCCGGGCTATGGTTTAAGTGAAATCCCTAGAAAACCTCCATCAGGTAGGTCGGGTATTGGGTACTATTCTCACGCCCTTCCGAATGACGGGAAACGAGTTCACAAAATTCTATTTTTTTGTAACAGTAAATCCTATTAATGACTGAAAGAAGAATCATGAAGGAGAATGGAATGAAAAAACTGTGGCTGCATTTTAAAAGTTTCACGTTATTTGTTTCGAAATGGGACGCACTTATTCTTGTAAGAGAAGTTAAATGCTCGTCTGTCAGTCTCTTTATAAGGAAACTCTTTTGAAGTTTCATAGTAGAAAACAACCTGTTCAAACACACACACACGAATAATATACATATGAAGAAAACTGGAATAAAATATCGAGAAGAAACTTCTGCAGAAGACAGAATAAAACATCCTGCATGAAGAGTTGTCCATAACCTCTGCAGAAGGCTGCCAGCAGTAATTAGAAATGAAAGGCAAGAAAATAAAGCATGAATTAACAAACGAGTAAGATAAGGATGCAGTCTGTTGCCCACGCTTTGTAACTTACACATGGAAAAGGCGATAAAGAAAGATAGATGTAATGTGGAAAAGGAGAAGCTATAAAAACCTTATGGTTTTCTGATGATAGTGGTTTTAGGCAAGTCATTAGAAGTATTGGAAAAACATACTAAATAGCATTAACGGGGTCCTGGAAAATGAGTACAACATGGTTTAAGAGAAGTAAGACCGATGTAACGGGGTGTACTATTAGGAATAGTGGAATAACAAAAGGTTTTAGATTGGGAAAGGATATTTTGAAGGAACTTGAACTCTGCTAATTGGGCAACATAATAACTATGGATGGTAGAAGTATAGTTGACAGAAAGATTAGGTTTTCATAAAAAAAGAAATTTATTTACTGGCAATATAAGTGTGAATATTAGGAAATCATTAATAAAAATGTTTATATGAAGTGTGGCTTTATATGGGTGCGAAACGTTAATGGTAGGAGTTTCACAAAAGAAAATAATAGAAGTTTTTGAAATGTGGTTCTATAGAAAAGTGCTGAAAATCAGTAGGGTGGATATAGTAACTAACTAGGAAGTTTTAGGCATAAACAGAGATGAGAAAAGTATAAAGGACTTTGACCAAGAGAAGAAATAGATTAATAATCCAAGTTTTTCAGACACTACGGGCTTCTAAAGCATTAAAGTGAAGTGTGTAGGATAAGAACAGAAGAGGCCGTCCATAGATGGAATACTCAAAGCAGATTAGGCAGAAGTGAAAAGGCTTTCGCAGAATAGGTTAGCATAGCGGGTTGCATCAGGACTGAATACAACAAAAACGCGTAATAAATGTGAAGAAAGAAATGTACATCATTCTACTGTGTCGGACCTTTAATTACAGTCCAGTGATTGATTACTGTAGCCAAAGAATATTGGTAGTAAAATTATGGGAGATTTGTGTGAGCCAAAAAATAGGGAATTAAGTTTTATACTACTAAAGCAAAGAAGTAATAAATTAGTATTTGTAAAAGATAACACGATTCTAGAAATATTTTAAGTAATTTATAGAGAAATTGAATGAGATAATTTAAGATATGTCAGTTCATCAAACCACAACACAAGTTCTCAGGAAATATCTTGATATCTATAAATATAACGTCAGGAGTTTTCTACTCTTGGCCACATTCATCTGTGAATATAAAAAAAACATTTCCATGATTTGATTTATAATTATATAATTTAATATTAACGTAAAGTAATTGTAAATTAAGTTATTTTAATATTGTCAGACGAATATGACCAAGCGCCGAATAGTCCAGAGGTTAATATCTAGAAAATAAAGATATTATCTGAGAACTTGATTTGTGGTTTGATAAACTGTCAAATTTTATGTACTATGTTTTGTTGTTTCAGTTAAACACAACTCCGTTGCTTTTCAGTGCAGCAAATAAAGAAAATGTAACACTTTAAGAGAAGTAGTGAGGGGAGAAACCGATCAGCTAACCACAAAAGACAAGTAAGAACTATTCAGAAATAATTTCTAACGTACAGTCAAATAATATGGTGGAATTTAAAATTTATATTGGATTTCATGGGGAAAAATTGAGAGGAAGCATGGAATTATTTGTACCAGTGCAAAGTATTTAAAATACAAGAAATTATTTATTGAATTCCAAAAGTTTTCTGAATGGAATGTTACACAGGAATATCTTTTCATAGTAAAAGAAGAAAGTATCTTGCTGCCAGAATTTAAAACCCTTAAATATTTTTGTACCTACTCTTACTCCCTTTACTTTTTCTCATTTTTTTGGGGGCGGGGGGGGGGGTTAACAGACTACCTGAGGGCGATCCTGAAACAGGCAACTCGCCTTTAATAGCATAGTAAGGGAATTGAAAAGGGGGGATTCGGAAGGTAGAGCAAGGTAGCCAAGGGTTGACTAGGGCCGGGCTATGGTTTAAGGATCCTACCCGGTGTTTCACCTAGGGAAAACCCTAGAAAATCTGCATCAGGTAGGTCGGGCATTGGGTACTATTCTCACGCTTTTCCGAATGACGGGAGACGAGTTTGCTGTGGGGTCGCAGCATTCCCTTCTCCATGTCTAGACCAGGTTCAGGAGGCAGTTGGCCGACTGATCCAATGGGATAAGCAGACAAGTCTTGCCATATGCCCAAGGTCTTCGACCCCAGTACATATATCTCCTAAATGAGGTGAAGGTGTCTCGGCATGCGAGAACTTTGATGAAGCAGTTTAATATTTATATTTTCCTCACATGAATGAGGGAATAGAACGTATTAAATTTTTTGAATGTGTAACTGAATGATTTTGACAGTTTATTATTGAAACCCTGATTAATAATTTGATGTAATACCACAACCACAATGGGAACAATCATCCTCTGATTAGCTCCAGACACCAATTTGAATCGGTATTTTCATGGTTGCACAGGTAGAGTAACTTGATGAAAAATTGCAAGTTTTGGCTCATGGATGTTAATGTATGAGATTGTCGTGTTCCTCTTGTTAGGTAACATTGTCGGCGGCATACCAGGCTGTCGAGTGAGGGTTTTGCGTTACCAGAGCTCAATGATTTAACAGAAACGACTAACAAGCGCGGTGTCCCCCGCCGTTCAAATTAAGAGGGCCCCATAATGGAATAGGAGATTATCCCCGCTCGCTATTGGTGATTAATTGTCGGTCGATGACTCGTCGCCTCCAAATCAGATTAGAGGTTAATGTCGGCCATTGTCTAGGTCGCAGAGGAAACTCCTTACGGAGCTCTTCTTTTACGGTCAGAGGGGGAAGGGGGGGCGTGGTCGCAATAAAGCCATTTCCCATACATATATATTAAAGCAAATCTCGCGGATAGTCTATTGTGCGCCAGATAAAAATATATATCAACCGGAAAACTCGCCTGAGAAAGTAGACCAAGTTACCTTTGCCTCCAAACATACACCGCTGTTGGCAGTCAACGAACAAAACTTTTCTCAAGTCCAATCAGAAAATTATTGGCAAAAACATACCCGGTTAATACAAGAAATTTTGACTTTCAAACCCTTCAATTTATATAGAATCAGACAGATTCAGAAAAGTAATAAAAAAGCTAAACATATCGCAAAAATCTATTAAATAATGGTTCAAATTTTTGTAAAATCTTTTTGTAACTGTGTATTGTATAAACAAATTATAAACTTGTATAAAAATCATTTTACAAAATGACGTAAAATATTTCAAATTAATAATTAAAAAAAAGGACCATATAGAATAGTTTTAATCATGCACGTTGAACATTCTTCTCTATCTAAAATTGCCTCCCCATCCGCTCTCCCAATCTTCCTCTCTTCGAATGTTTCTTTGATATTCCAATAAGATACGTCTATTTTCCATTTCACCGTAAAATATCTACCCGGTTTGCATTTCTCTTGGAGTCAAGCCTCTTCGACTGCTTTGCACTTCCTATCTATTTCATTTTTCAATCGTCTGTACTGGTATTTACCAGTTTCATCTCTCGCGTTCTTATGTTTACGCATTTCCTCAATTATTTTTCTTATTTCTTGTATTGTCCATGCGTTCCTTGGTCTACCTATTCTCCCTTTTTTGTCAGCTGCTCTAGTCATTTCTTCCTTCAAGAATGCCCATTTCTCTTCTGTATTGTTTTTTACTCCATTCTCTATTAATATACTATGGATGTTCTTCTTTGGAACTCTGAAGCACCTCCTGCTCGATTATTTTTTTCGATTACCATCTTTGTCTTAATTTCCTTTTGAAGAGGAAAGTTACATACAGTTAAATTTAGAACTTGTGTAAATTACACAGAGGAAAAAAATTAGACAAAAACAACTTACTTCATTGTTAACAATAATAGGCCATTGTTGTCGTCAAAGCACTTAACATATTGAAAAAGAGCAAGACCCAGGAGGGTTTGAACTGTGATGAATGTACGAATACGCACGGAAACGTCGAAAGAACTAAATAAAACATTTTTATTCGAAACATAAATTTGTTATTTTTAATTCTATTAGTTTTTTTGTAATGTTTACACTTTCTCACAATTACACAATTTCTTGTGTCTCTGCCATAATTATAATTTTTACTGATGCACAACTGATTTTGTCGTTTCACCGTCAACATCAGAAGCCGGAAAGGTAGGTTGATTGGTTTCCGACTTTATTAGTTAATACAAACATCACTGTATAAAATGCAATTGTTAACTTTGACGTCGTTGGGTTTATATTTTCGTTAGGGCTATGCTTGAACTGTGAATCTCTCTCGACGGGTGTTTGAAAGATGCGTATGCGTCTTAGGTGTAAGAAACGAAGTTCTTTGGTAGCGTCGCAATTTATCTTTTAGCAGTCTGGAAAAGCGAGTCTGTGGCGAGAAGAGCCCGAAGCCGCGAGGGCGTTGAGAGATTACTACTCCGTCCGTAATTACAAGGGAGAAACTGTATAATTAGTGACCCACGCAGTACGGACATGTTTATTTACAGAGTGCGAAAAGCCCGAGGGCCCGGCGAGCGGCAATTATGCTGGAATGTGTCGATATCGGGGCCTTCGCACGCGTACGAGATTTATGCCGTGTGTCGTGTGAAACGTCAGAGCACAGACGAGGCGTGGAAAGCGGAAATCATGGGAAGAATCCTATCAAAGATGGAAAGAAAGCTCATCGGTTCAGCGGGAGTGTGAACGTCAGAGGCACAGAACGGCCTTTCAAGTACAGAGCACTTCCTTTGAGACTGGAAACTAAGTACCACTGTGTTAATTATTTCAAATTCTCTTCCGTACAACAGATTTTTGCCACCCCTGATTTCCTAACATAGGAAAATTCTGAAATGAAAACGTGATAAGCTATTGGAAGGAGCGTATCGGGAACGATCGACAGGATGAACAGTTTATGAACAATTTGTTGGATACACGCTCGAAGTCATTCTTCGTATACAAAATGAAACTACCACCTGTTTGATACGTAAAATGAATTACTAAGGAGGGGAACAATGTAGAAAAATAATAATAAAGTGTATTTTCTTCTTAAATGTAAAATAATACTTTTGAAAAGGGTTCTTTTGTATTTTAATAAATATTAAAAAATTAACATTCCTAAAATATTTGAATCATTATATATTTAAATATGAGCATCTTTCAAAAATTAAAGGGGCAATTTGTTGGAAAAATATATTTTGCAGGAGGTATTTGATAAATTTCATGACATTACATTGATTGAAGTGCCGTGTGGCATTGTATGGAGCAGAGCTGTGGACTTCAAGAAGATAGGATGAAAAAAGTTTGGATACTTTCGAGATCTGGATGTGTAAGAGAATGGAAAGGATAATTTGAATAACATATTAAGTGTTAAAGAAGCTTGGTGACAGGAGAGAACTGTTGCAAATGTTAAGTAAAAGGAAGAGGAACTGGGTAGGATACTCTGAGACGGAATTGCTGGCTGACGGAGGCTATGAGGAACTGATTCGTGGAAAGAGTGTGAGTGACAGGATAAGAAAAACGATATTATACGATATTATTTCAATTTATTCGCTGTGCGAATCAGAATAGGTCCCCAGATAATGATAAAAAACAACTAGATGCGGAATTTGGCGGTAAAAAATCAAAAATGAATATTATGATTTTAAGATTATATTTTATAAATGTTACTTTTCAATGTATTGCCATAAGTATATATATATATATATATATATATATTTCGAATTTAATTTTGTTTTAGGCATAAAATAATAATACCGAAATGAATAGAGGGAGTAAACAATTTTACAATAAATATTACTATAAAAATAATGTTCAATTTATGTCTAAGTTAAAATAAAAGTTTAAATAAGGGCTAAAACAAACAAAAAATTACTGAAGTATAACAAACTATAATTCAAAATCAACTACATGTTTCAGTCCTTATCTGAACAGTCTTGAGGTTCAACGTAACCGAAACATGTAGTTTAGTTTAAATTTTAATTTGTTACGTTTCACTATTTTTTGTCTTTCTTGCCTTATTTAAATATTCAATTTAACATTTATTTATGGCAATATAAAGTAAATGAAAAAAATTTAAATTCCATAGCCAACTTATTTTTATTAAACCCTACATATTTATAGGCAATAGAAAATTCAGAACCGGCCTAGGTTTTCTTAGTTCATTGAGGTTTCTGGAAACCTGTAATCAGGCGAGACATTGGTCGAGTGTTGTGAATGCCTCCTCCGAAAGACAGAGGATCAGGTCTCCACAGAGAAGGAAATTAAATAATGTAATGGGGACTATGCATTAAAAAACGAGGAAAATTTGATTTTCTCAAATTGAGGGTGAAGGAACAGACATACGAATACAAGATTAAGCAGTTGACACCGAGAGTGGAAAGTAAGTAGTGGGTATTATTTGGTGGTAATTGAAGAGTAACAAGGTGGAAATTAAGAGATTGGAGTTTGAAATTGCCTGTGAACATTTGGATAATTAGCGGAATGCTTGCTCATGTCCGTGGCGGTAAAGGAGAAAGCTAAATGAGCAAGGGGCTCATTGTTTAAAACGGAAGATAATTTTTTTGGGACCAATACAACATCTATTGACGAGCATTAATTCCAGGCTAAGCTGAAAAATGACATTTACTCTTAGTGTAAAATTTTCCTAATTTTCTTTTACTCCCAATTCCGCGTAGGGATGTGTATGTATTTCTGTTATGAGAAGGGCAACAGGAACGACCCAGTATAGATCTCATGACTCTAGTTTGAAAGATATTTAATATTTGTAAATAATTGTATAAAGTATACTGTTAATCAGAAAAAGGCTGACTTTTGAAATTAAAATGAATTTAATTATTGTGTTATAAATTAATGAATGGATTTCATTGTATATAATAATTTTAAAATAGTAACCCCTCGATATTCATTTAGTAGGGTATTAAAATTTTTGTTGCAAATAACTTTTGTGTAATTAATTATATATTAACCGATTCTTGGCCTTTTGGATCATCTTTACTTCAAAAACAAAAAGTAATTAACAGAGTTGATGGGCTATAACAACGGTAAATGACTCGTACATTGAGGAGCAAATATATTTAGAAACTAATGGAATCCAGTCGAGGTGTGTTGTGAAATAATGTTTATGGAAAACACTCAAGCAAATTCCAATAAGCAGTATATTTCAAATCAGAGCAATTTGATTGTAGAAATAAAAGACGAGAAGGTCTCGCGTTACATGGATGTACGAAGCCGGGTCTGCAGACTCATTCCAGCGATACAAGGCGACACTTCACCCGTGAATTGTGAATACGATGTCTCGTGCTTTAGTGCGGGATTAAGAAGATATACATTACAGTGCAATGTGCAGAGCAACTGTAAAACTTGTACAACTCCGGCTTTAAATGTGTGTTCCAGTTTGCCAGGAGCTAATTTATTCACGCATTAACTAGATTTACATCGCATTTGAATAGTGTTTCGTTGTCGTTTTTTCGCTTATAATGTTTTAGGTAGTAAGATATTTACCTCGCATGCAAATGGGCGCCTGCTCGATGCTCGGCCGATCTAATTAACTAATCCGTATAACTAACGGTGGTCAGTCGACTTTACGGCCAGCTCCGTATTTAAATGGTTCCGTGCTTGTTAATGAATAACCCGGCCGAGAAATACGGCGATGGAAACAAAGGAGGGGGGAAAAAAAGAGACTGGTCATTAAGGACTCGCACGCAAGTGCGTAATAAAGCGCGATGGCTACCGGAAATTGCGAGTCGCAGAGGTCGCCGGGTGATTTGCGCACTCGTAAGCAAAAGTAATACAGTGTACGTTGCAGCCTAACATTAATATTGCCGCTTATATCCCAAGCTAACAGCACACCCCCGAGATAACTTTGTTCGTAACATTCCTCACAACATTCCCAGTCAATTCCTTCGTGAATTCCAAATTGTTCCCTTAAACATTTTCCTTAATTTATAGTTTACCATACGAAAGTCTTCAATTTGAGGAACACTTTCCAACATTAAACTGTCGTTCAATTATATCTCAAACGTATCAGAAAAATAAACACGTTTATTTGTGAATGGTTGTCGTGGTAATCAGCCCTATAACTGCTCCGCAAGCCATTTCATTTCTTTATAACTACAACATCCGCCCTAATCTTCAGAAGATTCATCAAATTCATGCAGCAGGTATATTAAATGCAATTATTCAAGTAAAATCACATATTAAGTTTCATCTCTAGATTATCTGCATGGTCATAACATAAGCGATCTACACAAATTCTTTCTTTTTATTTCACAAAATATGAACAAATGGTTCAGCTTTTGCATTATTTGTATCGTGAATGTTAGGATTTTCATCTATTCATCATAAAGCTGGTTAAAAGATTATGTGAGAATAGTACCCAATGGCCGACCTACCTGATGCTGCTTTCCTAGGGTTCTCCCTGGATCTCTAGGAGAAACACCGGGTAGGATCCTTAAACCATATCCCGGGGCTACCTTGCTCTACCTTCCGCATCCTCCCTTTTCAATTCCCTTCCTATGCTATTAAAGGGGAGTTGCCTGTTTCATGACCACCCTCATGTAGCCTATTAAACCCCCCCAAAAAATAGATGTTTTGCAATTCGTAGCGTAAAGTAAACTGTGCATATTAAAAGTTTAGATAAGAACACTCAAAGTACGTAATTTCAGATCTCTGAAAAAATACACGGAAACGTGATACTTGAAATATAGAAAAAAAAGTTCGCACATTGGCTAAAAAATTAAAATATCGTTTAAATCTAGACTATAATCAATGAGGAATGCTTAGAAATGTTCAGCACAAATGTGATTACTAATCTAGCGATTTTTTAAAGATAAAGTATATGATATTAAAGTGATCTATTAAAAGTTTTGAGCATTGAAAGTTTTTTAGCTTACAGTTTGTTGTTGCTGTGTCCGAGAGAGATGTCTGGAAGATCACGACCTCTCCTTCAAGTATTGGGAAGAGGAAACCGTCGCGTAATTGTCGATTCACAGTCCCCGGAGAAATTATGAACCCTCTAGGTTGGTGGTGGTCCGCTTTAGAGGATTCTCGGCAGAGATCTCTCGATGTCCGGTAGTCTCTGCTGTTATTTTCGCTGAAGTCTACGAGAATTTAGACGGAGATGAGACTCGTCCGTCCGTGATGAAATCTAGTGTTTCTCATCCGTCCCAAATGATCTCCACAGAACACACATATTAACCAGTCTATTACGCCGAATTAAAAAAACAATTTTGTATATGTAAAACGTTTGTAATTAAAATAATTCTACATACACTTGAGAAGGAAACACGTACTCTTCTCAAAAGTGCACTAGGAATGTTATTAACATGTTTCTAAGAGGAATTATAATGTAATTTGAAAATTTATACATATGAGATCAAGAAGTACGATGTGGAGCTAAGAAAATTATGAAAAAATTGTTAATATAGATTATCGTATTTTAGCTAATTTGCTTTTGATGATTGTTATATTTATTTCATTGGTAAGCGAGTTGCAATATTCCGTATTCCCAATGCAGCAGCCAATGATCTGTAATTTCCCGTGGTTTACAGCGATGTCGATGTGTTTGATTGATGCGGCACTCATACATACACACGTACACACGCACACATCCAGACCTGGGGCGGGCATCGTGTCGTGACGTAATTGATGGGATATTGTGAGTTCTCCAGAGCAATTGCAGGTTTTCCCAGCCCATAATTACGCAGCGACAAGGGAAGTCACCTGCGCTCCCTTGGAGGAGGACAGCGCCCCTGTTCACGTGATTTACGAGTCACAATCAGGTGCCATTGCACCCATTTCGAACCAGTTTCTCCCACATCGTTTATTTATTTGGATGCTCTCTTTTGCTTGTAACTGTCCAGTCGTGGGAGAAACTTCGCTCATATTTCCTTCACATTGTTTGCTGTCAGGGAATGGCTATCGTGAGGCAGAATACGACACAAAAGAAACTTGAAAAACGAATGAAGCCAACCTGCAGATAGTTCTTGAAAAATCGAGTCTATTAATGTTTACTACGGGCATTAATATTCAAATCCTAAAATATGAAACATAAAAGAAAATACATTTTGTAATAAATGTTTAGGAATTTAATTATGATACAGATGTGAATACAGGATTTCCTAATTCAGGAAAGCCCTTATCTATTTCGGAGAAAACATTAAATACACATTTGAATTATTGCAACCAACAAAGTAATATCGCAAAATCTCAAAATAAAAAAATTAATGATGTATTGGAAATAAGAAAAAAGACTAGAAAATATAGAGTATAGAATAATAGTGAGAAAAGAAACTCAGAAGATAGTGAAATTGATTTTTACTGCTCCTCAAAATATGACTAAAAATTATTCTCACCGAAGTACAGATCATAATGAGATGTTTTCTGTAGTTGCGCTTCCTTATTGGCTCTTCTTACGCTTTTCATTCTGTCGTAGTCCATATTTGTTCTGCTTCCTCTCTCACACTGTCACTTGGCCAAATCCTTCTAGGACGTCCTTCGTCAAGCAGTTTCTTCTGAACAGGGTCCAATTCAGTTCTTCTCTCTCTTTAAGAACTTTTATAATTCCCTACTTTCTTGTACTGTTTTTAAATTCTCCTCATTACTCACACTATCTGTTCAGAATTTTTCTCTATTTCAAATTCTCAAAAGTCTCAATTCTAGAAGAAAGACAAAAATGGAAAAAAATGTCGACCGAACCAGGGACTCCAACCTAAGCCAGTGTCATCTACAATTCTTTCATATCACACTGTTCCTTTCCTTAATTTGATGTCATTTTTTCTTATTAAAATCTATTTTTCCTGTTTAAACCCGCCTCTGTCATCCCGTTTCTTGTCATTATATCTCTTTCACACTTAAACTCTTCATTAACCAAATATTCTGACTTGTTGCAATTTCTCTCCCTCCAATCTTACTTCTATAATTTCATTACTTTTATTTCAATTTTGTTCATCCTGAGGCCATCTCTGTTACTTTCTGATAAATGTATCACATTATCCGCTGTCAATTTTCCTACCTCCTTTACTTACGCCTTTTTACTTTATATCTTTCCAGTTTTTTTCTTTCACATCATCCATGTATAACTTAAATTGAGCAGGATATAAGCAGTATCCTCGTCTAACGTCTTCTTAATATGAAACATCCTTTTTTTGCCTTCTGATCAAGTTTCTAATTTAAATTGCTGAATAACGCATCATTATCCTAATTTAACAGAGGAGGAATAAATAATTATTTGTACATCTGAGAGCAAACTCTATAATTACCTTCTTTTCAAACCGGTTAGTTGTGGGATACTTTATGGTACGCAAAAATTAGTTCTTGTATTTTACACTTAGTGTTTCTTATTAATATAAACAGTTGAACAACGTTGATTCTATTTCATTGGCAATAAACTTGAAATGGTTGCTGAAACAATATTTTGAAAGACCGTGAAGAAATGTTCGAAACTTATCCTCTATTTTTATCTACAAGTTTGTCCAAATATAATTTGGTCTTCATTGGTGTTTTTCAGCACAATTCTGACCAGGTATCAGAATATTTCCTCCACCACTGTTACGCATTCATCGCCTGGATCTTCCAGAAGTCATCCTCCAGAAATTAGTTTGATGAAACGCAATTTCTCAGCATTTTCATTCCGTAAGAAATGTAAGTGTTTTTTATATAAATTATAATAAGAATGGCAATTATGAGTTAGGAAGTAAATAGGCGCATAATATTACCGGTTTGAATAATAAATGATAACTTTGACTGAGGTCTATTAGTAAGAGAATTATTATGTTTGTCTTGGAAAAATGTGTTAAAAGAAATCCATGTTGTCATAGATAAATTCCAGACGAGGGTTGGTCTAATGTTAGTGTGAAAGAAATGTTCCCTGTTAAAATTTGGTGTTAAAGAAAATTGAGAGTCAACTACTGACAAGGCGGACTAACCAGTAGCATTGCTGCTAAATGTTAAGTAGAAGTAACTATCACTACGAAATTCGTTTTCTGTAAAGTTAATGGCATAATCATGTAATAAGAGTATAATTTATTAGATCACTCTGAGCGAGACGTGTAATTGCCTCAGAGAGGTTAGGTAAATGTGTTTGGCAGTCGCACCAGCAACAGCTCACAACAAGAGATCGTGAAGTCCTGAATAAAAGCAAATAAATAAACACAAAATAATAAATAAGAGAGAGCCGAAGAGGAAGGTAAGCATTAAAACGACGCACGCTTCATAAATTAACACTCACACGCCCGCCTTCTTGTGTTCTCATTTTCTCGCGGGGTATTCTGGGAGCTCGAGTGATAAATTACGAAAACAAGCGGGATTCGGCCGCCATTGAAATATGGCCGCCCCATCCGCCTCCCTCAGCGCCGAGGGACTTCTATAAATTGGCCCGCCACTTCGATAGCTTTTTAAAAGCAGCTTCATTTTGCTTTTGTTTCCCGCTGCTCCGCCGCATCCAGTTCGAGGGACTAACAAATCGGAGGACAGTTTGTAACTAGAGCAGGTCCATTGTGCCGTGTCATCGTGGCAAATGGAACAAAAGGGCACCGCTCGCGGGGTCTTTGCACCCACAGCAAGGCCTCGCTTTGTTTACTCGCCGAAATTGCTTCGGGACGAGCTGATTTGCGCATCCTTTAAAGACGTCCCGCCGACGAGAACGAAACCCTCGCACCTTTCAAATGGCCCAAGATGTAATTGACATAATACCTCCAGAAATTCTTAAGCCGAATTTCCGACATCACCAAATCTTACAGTTTGAAATAATTTCTATGGAGGTAGTCATTATTACATCATGAATGAGAATTATTACCAAGGGTGACAAATTGAAAAACGAATATTTTACAACAGTTGCCTTCGGTGCGAGGAGCAGGTGAATTTCCTGATACGAAGATAGTGAAATTCTTTACATTTCATAACGAATAGTTCAGAAAAGCTCCAAATATTGGAAATAATACTTAAGTCAGTAAAAGTAATGGAAACCATTTGAGAAATTTCAAATAGTGAGAGTACTGCCCACCAGATCATTGGAACGATAAATGGCAGTGAGTAATGCAGAGAAGAAGAGAGCAAGGGCATATATGCTATTCAATCCGCATTAATTTAGCCCCCAGCAATTTTTAGGGAAAGTCTTCAAGGAAGTAACTTACTTTCCCTCAACAAAACAGAACAGTATAAGTAGTTCATAGACGAATTTTAATATTTAATTCGGAGTGAAGTACAATGATAGACTGCGATAAGACATTGACCCTTATGTGATTTAGAAGCTAACTGATTCCGTTGCAGGTATGTGACACGACAACTATGGTATTTAAGAAGAAACTAATGAAAAATCAATTACGGCCAACTGATTTGACAACGAGCAGGCTGCTACGACCCTGGGCCAGAGAACGAGCATATACGATACGCCAAATATGGTCGGCTGTTCGCGTGATACTGCCGTGAGCATGTATGGAATGTTGTTGCCGAACGGCAAATATACCATTAGGTGAAAAAGGAGTTGCTCATTCACACTCATCAAAGTACTTGGTGGTCGAAGAGTTTCCCGTTCAGTAAAGCAGGATTGGCTGCATTGTAGAACAGTCCTTCACTCATTCATATTTTATGTCTTCCCGTTAGCGATAACAACTTCCAGAAGACTAAATTTCCCTTCGTCGAGATCAGAATCCTGTACAGATCGTGATTCTCGGTCACCAAATTCACTTCATCTTAACACGATGGAACACACATGGGTCCACAGTTGCGTTCCAAAGGTAAACATTGTATGTTCCGTTCAGCGTTCCTTTCTTAGGGCACAAATATTATCTTGTCTTCCATTAGGTTTCTTGGCTAGTTTTTCATTATTAAGTGCATATCTGTATAAAACATTATCAAAATTCTACAAGATCTCAAAATTTCCGTTGGTTACTAATAACTTAACAGAATTTACTTGCCCGGATATTAACCTGAAAGGAATTTTGCACACTCAACAATCCAGAGTAGTTAA
Organism: Eucriotettix oculatus; assembly: GCA_034510155.1. NCBI lineage: Eukaryota > Metazoa > Arthropoda > Insecta > Orthoptera > Tetrigidae > Eucriotettix > Eucriotettix oculatus. The sequence goes on along the minus strand of CM067382.1, from coordinate 26,063,223 downwards.
GAAAATTTCCCCTTAATAAAATAATGAATAGTCTAACTTAGTTTACTAAAGTGTTTCAATGTGAATAACATTTGTGACGCGCACAGTTCAGATTTTTCATGACCTACTAAATACTCAATTCTTCAGTCGTGTATCAGTTGTTGAGAAACACCATATCAGAAATATTTTTTAATCAATAGCCTGTTCCTCTTGGTTAATTGAAGAAGATTGAATAGTTCAAATGTTTTCCAATGTTATCATTTGTGGGATTTCTGAAAAACTATACAAGCTGAACATCAGCAGCACCACACAGCAGTGTTGCTGATATTTCAGTTATGGACAGTATTACTCAGTATAAACTATCCATTTACTCTTATTCTCAACATATCTACTTCTTTCATACATTATTCCGCTTTGATCCAGTATTTTAATCACATGAAAAATTATACAAAAACCTGTTCGACCGATGACTGTGTTTATTCACAATCGTAATTTATTCATTTGCCTTGTTGCTTGTTGAGTCTGAGAAACAGTGAGATCAGTTTACAAGTCTCCGACTTAGTGTTTCTGCCATACCTGTTGCTGGTAATGGGGTTCCTTGTCCGGGATTAAAGCGGGGATGAGACGACTCGTTCCCACCCTCGCGAGGTAACGGATGGAAACGCTTCCAGTAATAGGATTTAGGATCCCCGTCAGACGTCAATAGCGCTCCGGGATTAGGAAGGGCAGGTTGGTGGCGTAAGAATCAACCGCAAATCCAGATCGCACAAACAGGAAGCTCTAACCCAACCAAGCCTCCCACGGGAACCAGGGAAAACGAGTCATCAGTCCAGTTATAACCGCAATATGCTCAAATTCTACTTGAAATGTTTCACGTACCACTTATAACTTACAGGGGAATTTCACGACTTAAATGGTTTAAAAAAGTTATAGAAACAGATAGATCTGTGGATCATCTAAAATACAGTGAAGGGTACATAAATACAGCTGTCACTCCGATAGAGGAGGTAAATTACCTAGAATCGATAATTCACTGGATTGCTAAATCAAGATCTGCCTCAGTGAATGCTGATGATTAATGCAACTCAACTAAACGTGGATATATTTTTCAGTAAAGCGATGCGTCACTAAGAACCAGGATTTTTTTAGAATAAATATTATATTGACAAATGAGGTGGAGTGTTCCATCGATGTAAATATAATTAAAAGATGAAAATTTTCGAGGTAAAAAATGCTGAAGAAAGAAGAGCTTTTGGTTTTCCTCCCGGAAAAGTTGCGACTTAAACTTCCAGGAGAATCTCACATAGAAGGTGTCAACAGAATTGTTTGTCAGTTGTAAATGACAGCTGTACCCCGATGACGTGCTCTACGTACATAAATACAGCTATCACTGCGATGGAGGAGGTAAATTACCTAGAATCAATAACCCACTGTATTGGTTAATCAAGATCTGTCTCAGTAAATGCTGATGACTAATGTAATTGACCAGGTATTACGAATATTCTCCAGATAACTTAACATTAAGTATTAGAAATCCCAGCCGATTCTTAATGTTACGTTCCCTATATCATTTTTTTACATCTGAGCAAAGACTTTTTCCAAATAAAGCCAATTGAAATAATACTCATTTTCGTTTAGACGTTTGTTGACATTCATGACCGAACACGAATAGATTTGGTTATTACTCAGTGAAGAGAAAGAAATTGTGATTAATTTTGAAAGAAGAATGGGGTCAAAGTGTTTGAAAGTTCTGGATCAACTGATCTTTCACCATGAAGTGAAAAAGTGATATGGGTTTATGAACACTAACAATGGTATAGTTCACTCTTATATAAAAGCTTTTTCTAGACACTAGAATTTTGTGTTTCATATGCGGTCAGTCTCATTTGTAGTACGATAGCATATAGCAGAGACTTCATTTTATTTTGATACATCAGTTATGTATCAATTCTACTCACCAGTACAAGAATAATAAGTCAAATATCATGCATATTCTCATATTTTAATTTCTGACAATGCTACGATGCTGTGTTAAGATAAATTAAAGACAGTTAAAATTTGTCACAAAATTGTTTAAAAGGTAAATTCTAGCAACTGTCAAAAGCAAAGTCATAAACCAAGGCGCTGTGAAGGCAACTAATGTTCCATTGTCTTAAGACTCAGAGGCAGTCTGACAATTGCAAGGTAGTAGCACAAAACCTGTTGCCTGCGAAATCTCCAAGTATTTTAGCTAGAACGGTGGAAAAGGTACTAATAATTATAGAAATTATCACGTGAAGAGAGACATGGAACCAAATGGCTGGAGATTGCCTATCAAACCTGGTCGGAGACAGAACGTTAAAGAAGAGTTCACGCACAATACTTATTTTGTTCAGGGAGAAAAATAGTTTTGATGTAGCGTGCATAGTTGTTAGTAAATGTGATGCAGTCCTTAAGCGAGGAAGGAGAAATGAGACAGACTACGGTCACAGAGGACAGATGGTGATCAAGGAAGTTCCTGGAACCAGCCCAGAGAACAACCCTGATCTTCAGACAACGGGAAAAATTATCGTGTCTGGGAGGGAGAAAAGGCATAAAGGTATATAAAAAAACAAGAGAGCGCTCCTGAGAAAAAAGAGTGCATTTTCTTTTATCGCAAAATATGGTATCTTCATTGCAAATCCAAAACATTATCATTTGTATTTCTTAAAAATAAAATGTTGAAAAATAAGCTTTACTTTTTAAATGGCTCTAAAAGATCAATATTTAAATAAATTAGCTAATTTACAAGTCAATTCAAATCCCAAATACTATAAAAATAATGATTTAAATGGTCCGCTTGGGAGGGTAATGCTACAAAAACATTTTTTCTATTTCGCATATATTTTAATTAAAAGTTAATTTTATAATTTACTTTAATAATATAAACAAATATAAAACTTTGATAAAATGTAATATATTTGATTTCAAAGTCCTTTAGACACGTGATTTTCTGGTGGGGGTGGAGTCGTCGCTTCCTGGTCATAGGTCAGGAGCTGTTACCTGCTATCGGCCCTCAAATAAGACTGAACGCATATGAGGTGACACAATTTTTACCTAATGTGTGACAGTCTAGAGTTATTAGAAATCAGGAAAGGAAAGTTCTGATCCTATAGCGGAAAATGGTGATAGAATTAAAGAGACTATATTTGCCAAATGAATTTCAATAATGACTTGGGTTTAAAGGTGTTATAGAAGACATTTTTTCTGCCTTCGTGCCGTTGTTTCGTGTTTCCTAAGAGATACCCGTCAAATAAAACTAAAAATTCCCGAGGGAGAACAGTCATTTGGCCAAAGATTCAACGTCGAGTGGTCACAATTTCCATGTAACATCACCTATATAATTTTTTCTTGAACCCTGGCCAAAAAAAATCATTTTTAAGATCTAAACAGATCTCTTCCCAAAGAACTCAAAAGTTATTAGAAGTTAAAAGATGAATCTTTACCTAATCGAATACGTGTCATAAAAACTGATTATTAAAATTGCAATTGTGTGTGTGTGTAGTTCTCCCTATGTGAAAAGAAAAGTATTACAATCTTCTATTTTACTTGTATCATGCGACGGCATTGCTTCACCTTGACAGCGAATGTGTGACATTGACCACGAGGCTGGAGAAACAAGTCACGTGCGAAAGCTGGTTTTGCTATATGATTTCATTATTCTGGTTGTGAAACAGTAAATTATTCTATGAAAGACACTAAAGACTAAAAATGACAGCTAAAATCGAAGGAAGCACAAAGAAATACATAAAAGAATACTGGCTTCTACGAAAACGGATTAAGCATGTCATGGTAGTTTCTTCCTTGACTCTTCAGAAGAAGAATAATTTACATAGAAATCAATAAGAAACAGTTCTTGGAAACAATATTTTAAGAAAACTCTCACGAAGTTCCAATGAAACTTTAATATTTCAGCAAACTGGCCATAAATCAGAAAAATATAATCATTGAGATATCAGTTAATTAAATAAAAAAGAATTGTCAATACTTTTGGCCCAAGTTTTAATATTATTTGGTGTATACCAATTAAAAAAACGAGGTATGAAACCTTAATTCTTAATTTAAAAACAAATATTTTGTCAACGAAGTGTAGTAGTACAAATAATTTATATACAATGCCAAAATGAAATTTTCTTCATTTAACTGCTTTATTAATATTTTTTCTGAATTGTGGCCAGCTTATTTTTTTTCAAAACCTTTATTCACCTTAAAGTGTTTAAAAACGTCAGAAACTTCAATAATTTACCATCTAACTTAAAAAGGGTTCAGAAAATACAACTGAGAAAATGGCTGACAAAAAATTGAATGTGGTGTTTGATTTGGTTTCTCAAAGTGGTTGTCGCCAAACCATGATAAGAAAACTCCGTTGAAACTAAAAATTAATAATTTATAAAATTTAATCCTGAAATCATAAAAAAATAAGTTTCAAAATATCATTTCCTCAATCTTTGTTTGTGTGTCTGGTGATTCAATGTCTAATTTTGAATTATCTGACAAAAACAACAATAATTACAAAACTTATTGTGGTCCCTGTTAATTGTCTGATAATTTTTAACTTCTTTATATGATTTCTTTCTCTTCTGGATATTCCATCTCTCTACCATTTTTTCTTTATTCAGAATTGGCTTCCCATCCTTTCTCCTGCTATTCTTGCTAACCTTTTTCTTCACTCCGAATGTTTGCTTGATTTCCCCTTTCTCCATGAAATCTTCAACCGCTTTGCATTTCTCTTGGAGCCAAGTTTCTTTGGCTACTTTGTAATTCCTATCCAATTCTTCAAACGTCTGTACTGCTCTTTACCATTTTCAGCTCTCGCGTTTACACATTTATACCTTTAATCAACCATTTTTATTATTTAGTGTGATATCCTTGCTTTCCTATTGGTCTGACATATTATTCATAATTTTTCGTCTGTTAGTGCGGTTATTTCTTTCTTCCAGAGTGCCCATTTCTCTTATAGGTTTATTTTTCCAATCTATTAATCTACTCATGATATCTTCTTTTAATCTTCCTTCAGTATCAGCCTACATTTCACAACCAACAGTAATTAAAAATATATAATAAAATTCTGTTTGGATGTGGGAATTTGCAGCTATTTATACTTGAAAAGCCTTGCGCCGGATAGGTTAGCATGGAGGGTTGCATCAGATCAGTGTAAAGAGTCATTATCACAACAAAAACAATTTCGTATACTAAGATAAATATTTGACTTCAGCAGACTTGCAATGAATTAATCAAATTAAATCTTTCCAATTCCAACATTTTATCTGTATAAACAAGTAATGCATAAATGCAACAGTCGCGATTGATCAAGCTACCTTGCTCTATCTTCCTGCATTCCCCCTTTTTAATTCCCTTCCTACGATATTAAAGGAGAGTTGCCTGATTCAAGATCACCCTCATGTAGCCTGTTAACCGCTAAAAAGGATCATGAGATAGAGAATTCTCCAGAGTGACTGCGGGGCTCACCTGCTTATGTCGGGAATGCCTCGTACTCTCTATTTTTTTTTCAAAGTTCACACATGCCGAGACACCTTCACCTATTTTAGGAGGTATATGTACTGGGATCGAAGACCTTGGACATATGGCAAGAGTTGTCCGCTGATCCTATTGGATCAGTCGGCTAACTGCCTCTTAAACTGGTGGAAACACGGAGAAGGGAATGCTGCGACCCCTTCATTCGGAAGGGCGTGAAATTTGTACCCAATGCCCGATCTACCTGATGCAGGTTTTCTAGTGTTTTCCCAGCATCTCTTTAGATGAAATACCGGGTAGGATCCTTAAACCATAGCCCGGGGACCCTAGTCAACCCTTGGCTACCTTGCTCTACCTTCCGCGTTCCCCTTTTCAACTCCCTTCCAATGCTATTAAAGGGGAGTTATCTGTTTCAGGATCACCCTCATGTAGCCTGTTATCCCAAAAACAAAAACATAAAATGATCATAAGGTTAATGTGACTTAAAATAAAAAGAGACATTGTTTCCTAAATTTTACCACGAATACACAGGTCATAAGATCTAACATGGTTGGCTTTGATTTACGAGTGCCACAGTTTTGATTTCAGCATCAGTTAAATTTAAAGGAATCGAAAAGTATTTTAATATCATTACATTCAGCTTCGGTTATTTACTGTAATAATTTAAAGGTCTAGGTTGAGTTTTGACAAGATCCGTCAGAGACATTGAAGGTCATAGACCTTGTTCCCCTCGATGTAAGGCAATCCGTTTATTAGGTACTAAAGCTTCGTCACGGTTCTTGGGGTCGTGTGTTGGTTTGTATGGGAGGGACGGAGTGTTTGTGATGCGGGGCGACTGTACCTGCAGGGTAAGAGGCTCTGCTACTTAGCCCCAGGTAGGCAAACGACTCTCAATAGCCTCCCTACAGTGACAATTTCACGTGTAAGGGGGGCCATTGATATCGCCCTGGTCCGCCGGCTTTGTGTACTTTGCAAAACACTCGACGGGACGGGATTACTGTGTCCCTTTTATCCCAATAGGGGCGCGTGCTTGTCACAAGAGTGCTTCTCCAACGCACGCACGCACGACCTTACCGTTCACTGTACTGCTACTAGACGCACTTTACTGTTCAACGTCAAGGGCAATTACCGTTTGTAGTTTGAGTGTGGCAGTTGCAACACTTATCTCTGCCCAGCTACCAGCGCAATCAAATAATAAATCAAAGCTATTTGGACAAAAAATAATAATAGTATTATTTGATTAGCCCCGCCATTTACTAAAAAATAAATTCACATTTGAAAAATTATGGAGAATTATTAGAGAAAAGTCAAATAAGTGTACTTGAAAGTATTCAAGACGTCCAATTTCCCCATATTACAAAGGATAAAGAGGAAATTAATTTTTTTGAAGAAGAGAAGAATGGAAAAATTTCAACCGGACCAGGGAATCGAACCCAGGACGTCGCGATATCCATCCGCGTGCTGTACCAATTAATTCTCGACACTGTGAAATATGGCTCAGAATCGAAATGTTGTCCAAGTATGAGCTTTATAAATTTCCGTACAAGAATAGAATCTGGTGATTCAATTTATAATTTTGAATTGTCTGACAAAAATAACAAAAAGTTATTGTGGTCCCTGTTAATTGTCTAATAATTTTTAACTTCTGTATATGATTTCTTTTTCTTCTCGATATTCCATGTCAAAACATTAGTTTGAAACTAATTAACGTGACATTTAATTGAACTATCCACTTTATAACATAGCCACTCCTGTTCTGTAAAGGAATTTGTATAACTCTGTAACTATTAATTAAAAAACTGGATCAGGAAATTCTAATAATAATGAAATAAACTCATGTTTTAGGAAGAATGTAGGGACAAGAGAAGCAATATTGACTTCGTGGCTGCATTAAGAAAAATCCGACCAACGTTAATCGCATTTCTACATTTAGAAAAACGTTCGATAATATGAACTGGAACAGAATAAGGATTTTGAAGAGAACTCAAATAAAATATCGAGAAAGGAGGCTTATACATAACTTCTACAGAAGGCCGTCAGTTGTAATTAGAATAGAAGATCAAGAGAAGAAAGCCGTAATCGAGAAAGGAGTAAGACAAGGATGCAGTCTGTCGCCCATACTGTTTAACTTATACCTAGAACAGACGATAAAGGAAGTTAAAACTTAATATGGAAAATGAATAGTACTACCTATGTTATTGTAGTATTAGGGGAGTCAGAAGAAGACTTGGAATCCATAATAAATGGCATGAACGTAGTCCTGGAAAAAAGAGTCAAATATGAGGATTAATACAGGCAAAACTAAGGTAATGGAGTGTATTATGGGAAACAGCGGAATAACAAAGGGTGTTAGATTGAGAAGGGATATTTTAAGAGAAGTTAAGGAATTCTGCTACTTGGGAAGTGTAATAACTACGTATGGTAGAATTATAGTAGACATAATTTACTCACGGGTAATTAAGTTTGAATATTATGAAATTTTTAGTTAAAAATGTTCGTATGGGGTGTGACGTTATGAAACGTGGACGATAGGAGAGTTGCAGAACGAGAAAAAATATGATGCTTTGAAATGTGGTGCTATAGGAGAATGCTGAAAATCAGATGGGAGGATAAAAATCACTAACGAGGAAGTTCTTAACAGAATATGGGAAGACATTAAAGACGTTGACCAAGAGAAGGGATAGATTAATAGGCCACGTTTTAAGACATGATGGTCATGAAATATTAGCATTAGAGGGAAATGTGTGGGGTAAAAACATAACGTGGAGGCCAAGGATGGAATACGTTAAGGAAAATAAGGTGGATTTGGGTTGTGCTAGTTATGCGGAAATGAAAAGGCTTGCACAAGATAGGTTATCATGGAGGATTTCATCAGACCAGTCTTAGGACTGAATACCACAACAATACCAACAAATTCATGAAATTATTTGACTCGTTCCATATTCTCGAAGCATTGCTTCACTGAAGGATCCAAGGAATATGATTATGTTATTCAAGTATCTTCGTGCTGTACTACTATTTGTAAAATTTGTGTGTATTTGGTTTATAAAATATAAAACATCTCCGTCAAGATATTCTACAGTCAAATTACAGCAAGGACGGTCTGTAACTTTCGGGGAGCGATTTTGGTTAGTTCGTAATATTTATCATAATTATATTGGCACGCTTCCAGGACGAAGAGTAGTAGGATGTACGTTGAATGGCGTTGAAAATTCTTGTTATAAGAACAGTGTTTTTTTTGAGTAGGTGTTTCAAATGAAGTACCGATATTAGGTCGCGTCCAGGGGAATTATTTTGAGTTTATTGATGGTGGTACGTATTTGGGTAAAGGTGAACAATTTACGCAATCGGGATAATTGAAGTTTCTCAAGAAGACGTTTATTTATTAGTTATTGAGGTAAAATTCGTGATTGGGTTAGGGAAAAATTTTAATGTGAATATATAGGAAAATATATCAGCTTTTTTTGGGGGGGTGGGGGGAAGTAAACCAGTGGTTTTCATGTATGAGTGGGCGGAGGGGATCTAACAGAAGGTTTTTGATAGGGTTTTCGTTGAAGGAGATTGAATATTTAATCATTTTTTAATTCATTTCGTTCGAACGTATACTTTTAGTTAAGTTACTTTCGTCAGAAGTTTGAAAAGATGAATGAGGAGAGTAACTGGTTGATAAAGGAACCAAGGGGTTAGAGATGACGATTACTAAACATAGGTCAAGAGGTATAATCCTTCAAGAATAACCAAACTAAAAAATTGTAACCACGTTTCTGGCTGCTTTCGGTTTTGGAACGTGAAAACTGTTGCGAGAGTTGCCGGAACAAAGGACAACGGAACTGCGCCTTTCCCACGAATTCACGTCTTGGTGCGTGTTGTCACCTCATATGCTTCCGAAGTGCATGTAATTACCCTCACCGAGCTCGAATGCCCTAATTAACCGCAATTACGACTTCGTAGCGAAGCTTGCAATCTCGACGGGTTGTGGAAACCCTGTAATTGGTCGTTTTTTGTTGTTCTCATAATTGGTAATTAAAGTAACATTCTAGTCAATTAAGTTCTCTGTAAATACCTTACATAATTAATCTTGACGTCAAATAATAATATGACTAGTTTTGTATCCTGTACTTAAAGGGGAAATAATCACTTTTCTAAGCAGATTAATAAAGTCGATAGCCAATATTTAATAGATTATTGAAACTAGCCACGATCACACCATGTTAGCATAAAATGAAATTTACTTCAGAAAAACCACTCTTATGTCATACAGACGGTAAAAAAGCAACTAGAAAAAATATGTACTACCATTTACAAATTTCAAGACATAACAATAAAGTTATTGAAATAAAAAGGGTTGACGTGATTAAAATCAAATAAAAATAACAATAATTGAAGAAATTATTGAACCACTGATATATCAATATGAAAATTATTTCCAGCACTATTATTAAAAATTGACTACATTGCAGGATTAGTCTGTCAACGTAAATTGAGAAAAACTCAATGATAAAAATTCCTCCTAAAGGTAAATTAAAACAACTTTTTACAAATAGAATTTAAATATAGACAGATACAGATGTTGCCCTTTGACATTGAAGAACTGGTCCAGTGAACTAAAACGTTCTATCATCAAAGTAATAATGAAGATGAATCTGTTAAATAAAATCTAATAAGTATGCTTTACTCTGAATATTGGCAGAGTAGTTGAACAATGTTTCAGATATCAGCTGTTCTATATCAAGAATTATTACAAGATCTTCGCCAAATATGTAATCCGACCTAAGAATAATAGATGGAAAGTGAGTATTTGCACCATGAATTCTGTTCATTTAGAGAAGTTATTAGGGCCAGTTTTGTGTGGTCCATATAAATGGCATCATAGTTGGCACTTTCATTTTCACTAAAAGTGGACATCACCAGATGCAATGGAATCTTT